>CANTUR010000239.1:0-357500 GCA_947683625.1 Mallotus nudiflorus
AAAAACACCACGTTGCATTAAAACCAAATCTATATAAATGCCTTATTAAAACTAAGCAACTCAGTTTCCCCAAGCGACTCACTTTCATTCTCTATAAAAATATTATCTACTTGTGTCCTTCATTTTCCTTCATCAATGGATATATCATATCCAAAATGGAAACCCCTATTGAATCATTACAATAATTGAATGTTTGGTTAAACTGTTATTATGATAGCTTGACAAAAGTTATGAGTATATTGTAGCAATCATTTTCTATTTTATTTTTCATATTGTAATGAATATACTTTTTCAAACTTTTGAATTTATTGATTTTCATTGATATGTTAACAGAAGGTACCTGATTACTGCTTGCAAAATTTAAGTGAACCACTTGCAGAAATGGTTAAGCTAAGTAACATATTCCAAGCCATACCATTTATGGCAAGTAAGAGTCTGTACCAACAACAACGTCTCATGGACAAGAACATTCTTGCAAATGGTATTGTTGAAGTGTTCAACAACAACATTGACAGTAATGTTTTAATGTATTTCTGGATACGTATGCCATAGATTATTGACTTTAGTGTAGTTTTATACACTAATGAAGAAGAGATACATTATAGGCCTTTGCCTCATAGTGAAACAGAACCACTAACATCTCCATCGTTAAGATTAGGAGGTTTGTCACAGCTAATAAGTTATATGGATGACTCCAGCAATTAGAACTTTTAGTTTTGCTATTTTAATTAGTTTATGTCCATAGAGTTACCTTTGGGTCCACTATAATGTTAGTTTTTTGTTTCAAAGTAAAGTGTTACTTTTGTGTGTTATTATTATGTGAACTGTTTATTTTTTTGTTTATGATATAATATATTAGTTGTGTTAACATTGTCTTCATTTATAAGTTCAATTTAATCGCCTCTATCAACAATACACCATTACTCTAATAGCCTCTAAAGTACAAATTTAAATTTCACTATCGATTACCTAATCAAGCCTATAAAGAATAATTTTTAGTGAATTAAACGATGAAAAGGTATAAGTTCTGCCATGCATATATCTTGGTCAAATTGTATTTTATTTTAAAGGTGCATTAATGAAGTGATAATTAAAAATTTATAACATTTTAGCACTATGTTATTATAAGTGGTGTAGTATAAAGTAATCATGTTAGGAACAAGTCATTTTAGGCAACATCAAAATCTATAATAATAGATTGAAGGTAAATTGAGAAAATAGCTTCGTGAAATGCATTCAAATTTCATTGTGACATATATTGGTTGTTAAAATAATCGGGCTAGTGAAATCAAATTAAAATTTGGCACTCATTATCAATTCTCCACTACTTAAATCAAGTCTCCACTTACATAACAAAAATTACCATTTACAAAATTTTAGTTTCTCTAATTAATCACTTGTAACCTACAAAATTACAAACATAAATAATTTCACGGCAATATCATGACTTCTTAATCATCAACCTAATACAACCATGCAAAGTGCAAATGGTTTTTGAAATGAGGGTAATTATTCTTTTTAGATTTTAATTGCCCCTTCACACATATCTTTTCATGCGCTGCATAACTTCAGTGAGTCTTGTTCCCTTCTCATCATCTTTAATATTACCACTACACAATAAAATTACACTAAGAATATAAGAAATTCTATAATTTTTTTATACATAAGCCTGAGAAAGATGCCAACGGCTAGACTCCATGTTTTAGGATTTGTCGAAGTACTCTTCCTATCCAGTTACAAAAAATTAGTACAAATCCTGTATAAATAGTTATGTTATTTACAATTGCTAACTTATGCAACATAAGATACGAAATCTATGTACCACCGCTTCCCAATACAGTGCTTATGGATTTCCAAACCTTAAACATCTTTATAAAAATAGTGACAAATATTTAGGATAAATCCACCATCTTGATGTAAAGTTTTCCGAATTCTCCTTTTTGTACACATCTAGGTGCTCGAATACTCTATAAAATTCCTTACAACTGTGAGTTGACAATACTTTAATAAGTAATTAAAAAATTCAAAATAAAATAAAATCTAATATATTGTGCTTACAATAACTTAATGTTGAACAAATCTCTAACAGAATATGATCCCACTCTACCAATTATGTCAACCAA
Organism: Mallotus nudiflorus; assembly: GCA_947683625.1. NCBI lineage: Eukaryota > Viridiplantae > Streptophyta > Magnoliopsida > Malpighiales > Euphorbiaceae > Mallotus > Mallotus nudiflorus. Next base: position 2,124 of record CANTUR010000239.1, read on the forward strand.
AACATCATAGGGTACATCTTGTATGGATGTCACCAGAATGCATGTGTTTTTCTTTCTCGGTTTATCAATGCTCAGAGACATAATGACTAAAAATCAAATAAACGATTCTGCAACATAACATATAAGATGATTGAGAAGAGAAATTTTTTTTTGATTGATAAAGCTTACACATTTATATTTGGAGTTAACTTTGAAATTATCAAATCATTAAATAAGAAGTGGAACCTTTTTAAAAAAACTTAATAAGAGAAGTGGAACTATCGTGGTGCCAATACACATCATTTCATTATGGTATGCCAATACAAATCATTTCATCAATGTGAACATAATGAACAAGTTTAAGTTCTGCCATGCACATATCTTGGTGAAATAGTATTTTATTTTTTTCAAACAGTGAATCAATAAAGTGATAATTATAACTTTACACCATTTTAGCACTTTGAATTATAAAAGTGAAGTATAAGGTAGTCATTTTAGGGAACATCACTATGGATCATGACATTTTCTAGTTTCATATCATGGTGAAATAATATTTTCATTTCTTTAAACAGTGCAAAAAATAACTTATTATTAGTTGTCCCAATAAAATCTATCAATTTATATCTGGAGATTATTATCAATTGAAATATAAAGGGAGTGATTAAAATGAATATTATTGAATAAAAAATGAATAAGATTCATTATTTAGAAAATTTCTTGGTGAAATGCCTTTAGGTACAAAAATTACATCAATTGGTTGTTGAAATCAATGGGCTATTGAAAATAGTTTATAATTTGGAATTCATCATCAATTTTTCACTAATGAAATCAATTTTCCATTGCATTACAAAAATTTCCATTTATCGAATTAAAATGTTTGTAATTATTCACTTCTAACTTAATTAGCAATAAACAAAAATAACTTCACGGCAACAAATGCACTCAATACATTTCATGATTCTTGATCGTCAACCCAATATAGCTACACAAAGCATAAATGGTTCTTGCTATGAGGGAAATTATTCTTTTTAGGTTTTAATTGCCCCTTCATGCATATCCTTTTGATCAATTGACAAAATTTCAACTTTCTTTAATCTTATTCATGTGCAACACATCTTCAATAAGTATTTTTCCCTCCTCTTCATCTTCAACATTAACGCTACACAAAAAAATTACACTAAGAATATAAGAAGCTCTGTAATTTCCTAATGTAAAAGCTTGAGCAAGGTGCCGACAGGCAGACTCCATGTTTTGGGATTTGCCAAAGTACTTTTCATGTCTAGTTACAAAAAATTAGTGCAAATTTTTTATAAATGTTTATGTTGTTTACAATTGTTAACTCATGCATTATAGGATACACAATCTACGTACCACCCCTTCCTAATATAGTGCTTCAGGATTTCCAAACCTCAGACAATTTCCTAAACAAAGTAACAAAGATCTAGGATGAATCCATCCTCTTAATGTATAGTTTTCTAAATTTTCCTTTTCGTACACTTGTGGGTGCTTATACTCCATAAAATTCCTTACAACTATGAGTTGACATTATTTTTAATCATTAATTATTAAAAATATTAAAAATATTAAAAATATAATCAAATATAACATATCGTGCTTACCACACTTTCATGTTAAACAAATCTCTCATAGAATATGATCCCACTCTAGCAATTCTGTCCACTAAAACATCTTGGGGTACATCTTGGATGGATGTTACCAGATTGCATGTGTTTTTCTTTCTCAATTTGTCAATGATCAGAGACATTATGAATAACAATCAAATAAATAAAAGGTATAAGATGATTGATAAGAGAAAGATATGATAATAGTTAGACATTTATATTATGAGTTTACTTTGGAATTATTAAATCATTAATAAGAAGTGGAACTGTTGTGGTGACAATATGCTTTGTTTCATTAGTATGGCACTATACTTTCAAACCCAATTCATTATGGCAATACATATAATTTCATTGTCAACTAATTTTGCTTTGATTAAAGTTTAATAAAGTTTCATTATGTCCATTTTTTTGTTACCACTAAAAATAATGTTGAACAAACAAATAAAATCAATTCTTTTACATATGTATTCAACTTGAAAATAAATTTCAACATCAATATGCTTACACAAATTAACATTAATTTGCTTCATGTAATTTTTGTCTATAATATGTTATATGAAAAATGCATCCCATTGTCACTAATGAAATTAATATTAACCTAGACAAACATCAATGATATATATATATATATATATATATATATATATATATATATATATATAATTTTACAATCAAACAAAATGTCAATGTCTTTCTTTTTAAAATAACACCAATGTCCTTAATGTAAACTAACATCAATTGAAACGTGTGTTTACAAAAATGTTGAAGTTTAATTACATGCTAACATGTGTATAATTTTAGTAAAAAACTAACTTAAAAAAAATTATAAACATGTTACTTGGAAACATAATGTAAATCTTCTTAATGAAATTTTCATTAATGAGATTAATCAAAACTAATATCAATTGAAACATATGTTCGACCTTTAAGTTAATGAAGTTAAATTACATGTTTAATATGATTGATGAATATACATTACTCTAAACTTAAATCAATGATAAATTCATATGTTACATATCATTCCACTACTTTCAATTACATTGTTGAAATTGACATCTACTTGTTTAGTTTCCCCTACTTCCATTTGAAACATGTATTCAAATTCATGTTAAAGACCTTAATTAATCTACTTGCTTGGTTTCTACTACCATTAATTTATGTATTATTATGTCTAACTATGCTCATGTATATGTAACAATCTTGGTGAAGCATCTTTGTGTTTGTTATAAAACAACAATCCTTAGTGAATTCATTTGTGTAATTTATTTCACTACATATAATCACAATTACATTTAAAAATTCCATTCAACTATTTATATGTTACACTCCTAGCCAATTTTTGCCCATTTATTATTCATTAGCATCACTAAGATTGTTTAATTTGCAAAGCTAGCTTGACTACACATTACTTTACCACCATTAAAATTTTCAAAGCTAGCTTGACTTTACATGTTACATTCATAAGCAGTTATCCATTATATAGTTGAAATTGACATCTACTTGCATGGTTTCCCATACCATTAATTGAGACATATGTTTGACCAAACTATTTGAAGTTAAATAGGATGTTACATTAATATGCTTTATGAATTATACATTAATATAAACTACCATGAATGACATATTCCTATGTTACATTCATAAACTACTTTCAATTACATTATTGAAATTGACATCTACTTGTATGGTTTCCCTACCATGAATTGAAACATGTATTCAAATTCATGTTAAAGACCTTAATTTGATTGCACCCATGTATGTTTAATAATATTGGTGAAGCATCTTTTAGTAAAACCAACAATCCTTGGTGAATTCAGTAGTGCAATTACAATTACATATAAAACTACAATTACATATCAAAATTCCAATAAAATCTTTATATGTTACAATCATATCCAATTTTGGCCCATAGACTATTCGTTACCATCACTGAAATGGTTTAAATTTGCAAAGCTAGCTTGACTAAACAGTACTTCACCATTATTAAAAAGCTACCTCCGCACTGTCACAGTATTCAGGCCACCAACAACCCTTTGATATTGCAAAACAATAAAAAAATCCCCTATAATTATTCCAATATGAAAAATATAAAATAACAAACAAAATGTGAAAATAAGTTACATGGTATGAATTCATTGTACCTGGTTATCTTGTATAGAGACAATACAACTGGCAGGACCTCATTGACCTATGCCCCCTCGACCGCTACCTCTCTTACCACCACCCACAATGGTTTCTAATCTTAGTCTTAATCTAGTATTAGTAGGCCCTCCATAAGGAATAATGATATTTAGATTCAGAAGTGGTGCACCAACATTTGCATTTCCTTTACCAGCTTGGGTCATTATTATTATCTAATGCTCCATTCAAGTTCTAAAGCTCATTATAGGCAGCTTCCAACCATTCCATTAATAACACCCTTTTAGTATTTGCAAACAAAGCCAAATCAACACATTTATTAAAGTACTTTTATAATTCAATGCTTTTCTTATACTCTTTGGTCATGTTAGGATAACCATTAGCAAAAAATATTGTTAAATAAGGATGATGCACATCCTTTCGCCACCTTCTACTCATATACCATTTATTAACAACTTGAATATCCTTAATAGTCAACACTTTAAGTATGTGGCAACATAATGTATTAGTTTATTCAAATTTTCTGCAGTTGCAACTTATGTAATTACCTTATGGCCTAAACTCAATTGTACAAACAAATTCTTTCACAAAAAAAAAATCATTCATTAAGCATCTTTTAAGCACCTTCAATAACTCAATGCCTCCTTGATTCACTTTAGTATGGTCTGCATTCAATACATGATAGTATAACATCCTTTTAATTTATTCCTACATTTTTTCAAACATACCATTGGTGAAGGCACACTGAACTTATTTTTCCTATTTGAAATAAGTGAAACAAAAAACTTATTTATTTCTGCAATTAAAATCAATAATAAACTTATTTATTATTTTTCAACCTTTTTTATTTCTACAATTAAAATTAATAGTAAACTTGTTTATTATTTTTCAAACTTGTTAATTCCTTTTCAACCTTGTTGCTCAATGTTACCTCATATTGTTCAACAAACTATTTTAATGTGCTCCTCGTGTGGATACAACTATCAAAGTATACATGCATGCTTTCACTCCTCTGAGTAGATGCCATTCCAACCTAAAATCTGTTATTTAAGTATAATGGAACCCAACTCTCCTTGTCAATATATAACTTCACCAGGCATGCATTTCTAGTAAGATCGTATATAGTTGTGAAGTTTCTCTAATTCTTCTCAAACATCTCAATTAGGCTATCATATACCAAACATTTAAATTCCTTGTAACACTTACAAATTTGTTAACATGTTTAAACTTTTCTAATACTTTGCACAATATATGCCATTTACAGAAATGGTGAATTGTACTCAGTATAATTTCTCTTACATCTGCCTTAATGCTCTCACACTTATTGGTAATAATTGCATAAGGATGAATGTTGCCCATAGTTGCAAGACATAAAGTGAAAAGCCATTTAAATGATTCAACCATCTTATTTAAAGCTAAAGCATATCCTAATAAAATTGATTGACTATGATGGTTCACACCAATAAATGTAACAAGAGGCATATTGTATCTGTTCATAAGGTAAGTTGTGTTAAAAGATATAACATCATTAAACTCCTGATAAGCAACTTTACCTCTAGGATGAATCCACAACACATTTCTTAAATAGCTTTCATCATCAACATCAATCAAATAAAAAAAATTCTCCATCTTTCTACGGTATTGCTATAAAAAGTTTATTGATAGCTTCTATATCTCCTTCACCAAGCCTTAACCTCCTCTACTTATCTATAAAATTCCTCATGTCCCTTTGCGTGCATCCTTAATTTTATGGACCACTAGCTTTCACTTGTGCCACTCTCATGTTACTGGAAGGCCTAAGTCCTACAATGTCATTAGCAATCAATGTTCTTCTAAGTATTGGAGTCACACTTTTATGGCCACTCATTAACCTACTCATTGAAGGATTTAACTCATGGTTGTGATCATATTTTATTAAACTAACAACCCACATTTCATCCCTCATCACTGCATTCAAATGAACTAGGCAACATGATCTCTTTGATTTTATCCTTACTTCTAACTTCCTCCTTTTTTCATAGCTAATTGTTTAATATGTTCCTACACCATTTCTACCATTGTGAGCAAATCTTTTAGCAACAGAATATCCTTTCAGCCTAGCATGTTCTTGATAAGCTTCTGACAGTTTATCTACAGTTGGAAAAGACATACATGGTTGAGGACCATCCTCTGTAATACGTTCATTGAAATTTATATTCTCATTATTTTTAGAATTTCCTTCACCAGCTTCACTTGTGATGTCATTGTCTACATCTTTAATAACTTCAATTGAGTTTTCAATAACTTTAATAGAGTTTTCTTCTATACTCAATTAATAATCATAAATGTTAGAGCCAAAAATCTATATAATCATTTCTTTGTACTCCATTTCCTTCAACAATAATAATGGAAAACAATGGAACTTGAAAGTTCTCTGTAATCCATATTTTTTTCTCCATTTTTTTTATTATATTTCCTGCCCAATTCAGTAACAATTAATTATATGTCTTGATTATAGTGATTTTCTTTTGGAAATACAAGTGTGTTAACATGACTAATAATATCACTTAATAAGGGTATATTAGTCTTAATGAGGGTAAATTAGTCATTGATAGAACCATTTAATGGTTCTATCTAGATAGATTATATTTGTTTACCTTTTTTGCAAAATAATAATAAAAAGACATAAATATATAATGATAATTAATTAAATTTAGCAGTAAATAAGGCATTAATCATCAAAATTTATAGACAAGGATTGGGGATTGCCACTTTTAAAACCAAATTTGTTTATTTACGAGATCACTTTTCCCATGAATAACTTTTCCATTTACAACATTTATCAATAAGAACATGAATCTAAAAAAAATAGGTAATTTGTTATGAGATACCCACTAAAACAAATTGGGATTTGAGAAAAAAAAATCTACAGATGGAGCAGGTGTAGAAGTTGTGGAATAACAAGTTTAAAATCTATGGCTGAGGCTATATCATACCAAGTGCAAGGCCACCAGTGCCTCTGACAGACCAACAAGTCCAAGTTGAGCTTGAATAAAAGGAGCAGTAGGGTACCATGACTAGCAGCACGTCTAATGCTAGGACCAGCAATAACAGTGGCAAAAACTACCTTAGTGCTCGACTCTTCTTGAGGAGGGCAGGCCTTGGACAGTCTTGGAGGCTAAGAGTGCAGCATTTTTAGAGAAAGGAATGGAGAAAAGAACCAGAGCATGGGATCTCAAGGCTTAGGCTGTAATAGGAGTGATTTTTTTAACGTTGACAAAAGAGGGGGCATTCACGTAAATAAAATTAGTAAGGGTGACACATGAGTAATTTATGAGAGTTTGAGGTATTTTTGTTCTTTTGGTTATGTTTTGGGCATTTGTAAAAAACTTATAGGATCTTTGCTAAAATGCCCTAAAAAATACCATAACCACTAAAATACCCCACTTTTCATTTATTACTAGCTTGCCCTAAAAAATAAAAATAAAATTACCGCCCCCCTTTCTTCTTTAATGCAAAAAACATTGCTCTTTCTTTGACCTTATCATCGATGTGTGCCTTCCTCAAATCCACAATAAGAAATGGCTCAACTATGGGAAAAGTCTCCTGACTTTGACAACTTATAGTCCTTACAATCTTTGAACTGATTTTTTTAAGGTTTGTTAAATTAAGAGTTTTTAATATATGGGTTTGATTCTTTTTGTTGAATTAGGCTTTTCTTGTGGACTTCATTGATTAGTCTAAAGTTGAATGCTTTAATCAAATTTTAAGTCACTCTATTCCCAATGATTTTAAATAGGTGACCTTTTATAAGTATTACCTTTTTTTTTTACTTTCCTAATTTCCAATACAGTGAAAGGAAGAAGTTCAATAATATTCTCTTGCATATGCTGGAACAATGATTTAAATTGATTTTTTTTCCAAATTTTCTTTTACTTCTTTCACTATGAGATGTTATGGGAAATATAAAACATGATTAATTTAGCTGCTCAATTTTATTTTATTCTCCTTTTTTTAACAAATTATGGGTTGTAGAGAAGATGATGGTTTGAATCTAGAGAATGATGTAAATGAGCAATTATTGATTTATAGTCCTTCCACTCAAGTTATTAAACTCCACTCCATTGCCGTCAAGGGACCTGAGAAGAAGTTATCCATTAAATCTTAGTACTTTTTATTTTCTTCAACACATTATCTTTAATCAAGTTTATAGAAATTGAAGTTAATATTTCAAATGGAATTTTAATATGTGTGTGAAAATTTAATGTTTACTTGTTTACGGTGAATTTAACAATTAAGATTTTTTTTCTTTTTTCTAGTTAGGAAGTTGTTGCTCGACTTGAAGAGATGAAGAAATTGATAAAGGCAGAAATTGCTATTTGTCAAAGCAATTTGAATCCTAAAAGGCATGGTTTGTGATGCAGGTGCATCCAATTCCCATTCGAATTAGGATTGGAATTAATATTAGGATTAAATTTCAATTTTCCTTCTCAAGTTAAGATTATATTTTAGTTTTCCTTATCCCATTAGGTTTTATATTTTCTTATTTAGTTTTCTTCTTTTATTAGTTTTCGTTATTACTTTAGTATTTACTCCAATTAGTATAAATAAGGGTGCCTAGAAAGAGTTCTATTCATTGTATTTTGTTTTAATTTCAATTCTAATAATAATTTATAGGTTATTAACTCTAATTATTTTCTAGTTCTGAACCTAATCATATATTCTACTTCTCCTGCTGCATCAAGTGGTATCAAAGTGAAAAAATATATAAATAACTTGATCTCTTTTTCAACTCTAAAAGGCAGAGGCAATTAACCTTAATAAACTGACTTGGCTGAATTGCAAAGGATGGCAAAGGATTTGACCCGGGTTGTATAAGCCTTGCAGTATTAAGAACCTGTGGAAGCCCGTATAGATAATCTAGAAGGTGACCATGAACAACTCGAGAATCTAGATCTTGAGGTTAATGAAGAACTTCAGGATGTGAACCCTATTCATGAAGTCGGACCTACTAATCATACAACACAAGGTGGATTAGAACAACAATTACTACATGCTCTCGATTTAAAAGGTAGAGCAAAAGAATTGTTTCACATTTTTTTATGAAAAAATTTTAGTTGAAGTATTTTAATGAGAAAGAGGAAGGAGTTAATTTAATTTTTGTCCCAGGGGAGAGTCTTAATGTTCAAAATGCTTTTATTCCTATAGTACAAAAAATAAACGATTAGAGGAAAACAAGTTATAATGTTTTTATTGATTATGAAAATGTAGAGATGACAGCATCAAAAGAATTAATGAAGGAGCTGAATTTTGTCATCAATTATAAAGTATCATGTACCATAAAAGCGAGTGAAATTTCATTAAATCAATTAAATATGGATGTTGCTTATGAGGATGAACATAATGGGAGTTTTACATTGCAGTCTTTGAAAGATAAATCCATAAATACCAATACTAAAGGAAAAAAGAAGAAGTCTTGGATGCATCTTGTCTCTATTATCAATGTAAAAGGCTTATTTTATGGATTTAATGAGGCATACAATGAGTCTACCTGTAGAGATATGGTTAAACGACTAGTAAGGTTGTATAGGAAGATTGTTAAAGACATTTCAACACAATATAAGGTTTTCACAAGGGATGAATATGGAGTACTTTTTATAATTAAGGAATTCAAATATGCCTATAAGTTAAAGCCATAATTATTGCTTGACTTAGTGCCATTACCACAAAAGGCTAGGGTGAGTGATAAAGGAGGGGCTTTTGTTGACCACATCCAGTAGGTTCATCAAGAGGTGAAATCAACCTTGAAGGCTAACAATGCAGCTTAATCTTCTGATGCTTGTTTGTATCAATGACTATAGAAATTTAAGGAGGGGACTTAGTGCTTGTGCATTTATAAGGAGAAAGGTTTCCTATGGGCACTTTTGACAAGCTTAAGTTTAGGAAATTGGACCTTGTAAAGTGCTAAAGAAAATAAGCTCTAATGCATATGTGATTGAATGGTCAGCTACAAATCAGCCCCACCTTTAAAGCTTCACACTTGTATCTAGAACTAGCTTATAAGCAAGCTAGTCATCATTGAGGATGTGTTGGACATCAAAGAAATAACATCAAGAAGGGGAAATCGATATAAGTGAATTTTGGTGAAATGGCTAGCAAACCAATAAATGAAAGCACATGGATTGTTGAAGACGAATTGAAATGAGTTGATTCAACCATTTATGAGGAATTTTTCAAGGCTTACTCATCAGAGACAAGTTTTTTTTCAACACAAGGAGATTGATGCAAGCGCATCCAATTCCTATTCAAATTAGGATTGGAATTTAGATTAGAATTATATTGCAGTTTTTCTTCTCAAGTTAGGATTATATTTCAGTTTTCCTTATTTCATTAGGTTTTATTTTTTCTTGTTTAGTTTTCTTCTTCTATTAGTTTTCCTTATTACTTTAGGATTTACTCCAACTAGTAAAAAAAAAGGGTGCCTAGAAGGAGTTCTATTCATTGTATTTTATTCTAATTTCAATTCTAATAATAATTTAGAGGTTTGTAACTCTAATTATTTTCTAGTTCCAACCCTAATCATCTATTCCGCTTCTCCCATTGCATCAGTTTGTGATGTTTCAAATTTTTTTAATTTTATCTACTTGCATGTTAATAATTTGTTTATCAAAGAGTATAAAAATTCTAATTTTTTGTTTTAGTTTTTATTTGTAGATCATTTGTTTCATTCAATTTAACAGAACATGTAGCATATGGACGTAGGCTAATGCTTAAGCTAGTGTATATGTTGATGTGTTGTACAGCTTTATTTTAATCTTTTTTGTCTTTTTTGTTATGATGTGTAGGTGACTGGTGTACATATTTTGTAGCATTTAGTTATTTTATTTTTATTTTTATTTTTCCTTTAGTCATTTGTTCTTATCACTTAATGTTTATGCATGATAAACTTCCTCCTATAATTAATTTATGAATGTTGTCTATTTAACTTGATCAACTTGTGTGTGGATTTGACCAATCGCCTCATATATATTATGTAATAAATACATAATATTGCAGGATAGAACCAAATTCTCATATACATTCTTCAAAACCAAAAAAAAAACTAAAACAAAAAATGAATAGGAAACCAAAAATAAACTAAAATGATACAAAAAATGAATCGAAAACCTAAAATAAATTAAAAGGATACAAAAAAAAATCGTAAAAAAAATAAACCAAAATTAAAATTAAACAAAATTAAAATAATAAATCTCTTTCAACAATGGATATTTGGACATAAAATAAAGATTGCATAAATACAACAAACATACAAAAAGAAACTCTATGATACAACTACATTGTCATTAATAAAACAAAAAAGTATCAAAAACTCAAAATGATACTAAATTATAAATGCAACCTAAAACATCAACATCCTCTTATGACTTAACAACATTAAAAAAATTAAAAATATATTCATTTCTTTAAAATTTTTCTATTAAAATAATTACAACTTGCTTAACTCCAAAGGAAATGTTTAGCTTTAAGTTATAGTATATTTTTTGTATACTTTTAGTTTATTTTCAATTTCCTATATAATAACAAAAGGAGACTTTAAGATATATGTAGGTCTATGCTTCCTTTTCTGTGGAAGAGAACTAAAAAAATTATTTTCAGCATTCTGCGAATACAAAATTAAATTAGAAACTAAAAAGTAACAAAAAATAAATTACAAAAAACTAATAATAATATATACTACATCAACACTTTTCATATTTTGTCCATCAAGACCATCAGGAATAGAAACAAAATCAACATTTTTAGTTACCTATTCAATAAAAAAAATTACAAATAAACAATTCATATAAAAAAATAAAAAAAAAACATTTCATAAAGCAATGCATTCTAGTCTTTTTTAACAAAACCCAATAAAAAATTAATTTAATAATACTACTAAATTTTTAACTATTTTATTGATAGGATTATATAATTTAAATTTTTTTTGGTTTATTGGAGTTACAAAAAATTAACATTTAGAAATAATGGTAAATTTATTTAAAAAAAGAGAAAATAAAAATAAAAAAGAGGGAACAAAGAAATAAAAATAAAAAAACAGATTGTATTTCAACATAAAATGTCAAAAAATTTATGGAATAAAATTCCAAATTTATATATTGGCTAATGCTCCACAAATATAAAAAGATGAAAATAAAAAGGAAAAATGAGAAAATAAAAATTTTGAAAAAACTGAAGAGATAAAAAAGAGAAATAAGAAAAATGGAAAGAGGAAAAAATAATAAGAAAAAAGAAAAAAAAAAGGAAGGAGGAAAGAATAAATATGAAAAAAAAAAGGAAAAAATAAAGAAAGTAAAAATAAAATGGAAAGAAAGAAAGAGAAAAAGAAAAATGAAAGAAAAACAAAGTAAAAGAAAGAAGTAGGCATAAATGTAAATAAAATGGATAAAATTAGTGAATAATGAAAACTTAATGTATTTTGGTTAAAAAACAAAATCTTTTTGCAAAAATTCCTTTCTTCTTTCTTGTTGGACATAATTTTAGAGAAGTAAAACAAAAATAAAAATTACGTCTTCATTTTTTGTTAGACTTATACGTCAATTAAAATGTTTAAATAGATTTGAAACTACTACAGGGAAAAATTCTAATTTTTGTCTATCAAAGGTAAAAACATTTATTATTGAAAAAGATATAAGAGGGTACAATTAAAAAACCAAAATGTTTTATTTTTTTTAAGAGAAAATAATCATATTTAATAAGAGAACACAAAATTTTGCATAGTATAGAAATTCTTTTAGTAACAACAAGAAAGAAATATTTTTTAGCCATTTGCTTGTTAGATATATGGAAAGAATCAAAGTAATACAGCTAACAATTGTTCTCTCTACAGTAATACAGGGTTTGATATTTTTGTGCGTTTAACAGGGGAAGGATATTATATAATAAAAGAACACAGAATTTTGCATAGTATAGAAATTGTTTTAGTAACAACAAGAAAGAAATATTTTTTAGCCATTTGCTTATAAGATATATGGAAAGAATCAACAATTGTTCTCTCTACAGTAATACAGGATTTGATATTTTTGTACGTTTAATAGGGAAAGGATATTAGTTTTAACCAGTATTCCTCTCTTGCTTCCTTTCTTTTGTGTTTTTGTTTTCCTTTTAATAATAAGATATTAATATATAGTTGTGTTGTTATAGATTTGATCCTAATAGCTTATTCGATAGCTTGTTTGTGTAGAAGGTTAGGTAGCTATGTCACCTTCTTCTGTGTCTTTTGTTTCAGCTTTGCTGGAATTGCTGAGGTGTACCCGATTGCTGTTACATCAATAGGCAGTGAAGTCCCTTGTCGATTAGCTTCTAGCTTGCCAAAACATCAACAAGTGTATACCCTACCAAGGTTTTGCAAAATTGTTGTGAAGGATGGAGATCCTTGTCTTCATAGGTCCACTAACTCAGTCTGGGGGTTGATGTTCTCCTCTCTATTCTATTTGTAGCGACTTCTTCAGTGTCTGGAGACTGTCAACTTTATCAGTTCAGAACACCAATTGCTCCAACTAGTTTGACATGAAGTCAAGCAATACCGAACTGCTGCCGCTGTCGCCACATGGCCATTTGTTAACTGTCCTCAGCATAGGGTTAAAACCCTAAAATTAGATCATGGGATCTATCGTAAGAATGACCCTTTATCTTGTAAAAGCCTAAGATATTTTTCAGCGTATCCAAAAATACTGGCCCTCTTAAATGTTTTATGTACTGTTATTTAGTTTAATAAAATATCCTTTCTTTTGGTTTAAAAAAAAAGTCAGGTAAAGAAAAAATTCCTAATTTAAGTACATTTTATTATGATTATTATTATTATTATTATTATTATTATTATTATTATTATTATTATTATAATAAATAAATAATTAAACATATTATTATTATTATTAAAAAATAAAAATTTTAAAAATAATAACAATATTATTTATTCATATAACAATTTAATATTAATTTAATATAATTATAATTCATTACAATTTTTATAATTCTTTTATTTGAATAATTATATGATATCATTTCAATATTTTTTATAATGATTTTTTCTCAACTTTTTAACTAATTTCATATTAAAAAATATAAAATGGTTATAATTAATCATAAGATAATAAACAATAATTATTTATTTGTTAATAAAATTTAAAAGTAATAAAAATTATATTTTCTTTATATAACAATTTAAATATTACAATCCAATTAAAAATATAATTTATTACAATTTAGTAAATTTTTTATTTAAGCTATAACAGTTTATTTCTTTAATATTTTTAATATTAATACTTTTATTTATGTAAAAATTAATTTAATGTAATTTTTTTAAGTTCAATTAATAATTAAATAATAAATATTAATTAATTTAATTTTAACTCTTTTTGGTTAAATTTTATAAAACATCTAAAAACGATAATTATACTACTTTTCTTAGAAATATACTTTCAAACAAATTATATGTTCTATTTGTTATTTATTAATTTTTAATTTATAAAAATATCTACTTTTTAAAAAAATTATATACTTTTCCTATTTTCATAAAATTATTAATTTTAATTTTAATTATTTACTTATTAAATTTAATATAATAAAACTTATAAAATTATGTTATCTAATTTGATTTATATTAAGTAAAATATAAATAGACCTAATTAAAATAGAAAAATATATTTTTTTAACAAAATTATTACTAAAATTATAATTAATTTAATTTTATTAGAAATTAACATAATTAATTAAATTATAATTATATGTTAATTAATTTTATTTTTATTAAAGATAAAATATAAATTAACCCAATTGAAATTGGAAATATACTTTCAATTAAATTAGAATTATATTTTATTTTATTTTATTTTATTAGAGATAAAATAAAAGTTAACCTAATTAAAATAAAAAAAATACTTTCAATTAAATTAGAATTACATTTTAATTCATTTAATTTTTCTTAGAAATGAAATAAAAGTTAAACTAATTAAAATAGAAAATAAACTTTTTATCAAATTAAAATTATATTTTAATTAATTATATTCTATTATTATTAGTAAATGACGAAATTATCTAATTTTTATATAATAATGAGTGAGTGATATATATATATATATATTTTTTCTTTTTTTTCTTTTTTTTTTGTCATGACCCGAACCTAGGGGCACGTGACTGGCACTAGGGAATGGAAAAACATAAAGCTACCGAAACTCATAGTAAGCCTTAAAAGAAAAATGCGGAATATTTCACTTTAAAACCTCACAATTAAAATAATTAAATCATAATGTACATTATCAAACTGATTTTTCTTAATTTAATTAAACCATAATATCATAGTGCATAAAATAAACATCATCAGTTTTACAAATAGTATCTCAGTACATAAATCTTAATACATAATATTTGACTTAAAATACACAGTTATACAATTCTCTATTATGGTACACGGATACAAATACAAATACAACTATATATACCTAAATAAGATAGTCGGGGAAGAAGCTATTCGGCATAGAGAAGTAGGCCTAACAGAAGACTCCCAAACTCCTGAAAAAATAAATTGAGAAGAGTCAGACCTTACTGAGTAAGCTAATAAAAGAAATGGATGCAATTTAAAAATCTTTTTTAAAATAGGTTTTTATGAAAATATAATATATTTATAATTTATTCAACTCATTTGATATACATATAGAAAGTCATTTTTCAAAAAAAAAATTATTTAAATGTCTTTTAAAACATTTCAGTATAAAAATAATTAGGTAGAACCTGAGTTTTCAATTTTTAACAGTCAATCAGCTCACTTATATCCAACAAGACTGCCGGATCCCAAGAGCAAAGCATCACTAGGATGCACAGCCTCAATCATATCACTTAATCCAATATCACTAGCGGTATTCAAGAGCAAAGCATCACCAGACCATCGACCACAGTGATTTAATAAATAGTAATCCAACTATACTGACAGTGTTCAAGAGCAAAACATCACTAGACCTTCGGCTCTAGTATTTATTAAATAATCAATATTATATTACTTGTGGTGTCCGAGAGCAAAGCATTACCAAACCATCAGGTCCAGTAATATAATCAAATATTTTACCAGTGCACACATGATCCTGATGAAACTCATCAGGTAACCTGTTCTACCGTAGTTTATCTAAAATAAATAAAGATCAATAAAACAAAGAAAATTACAATAAATGAAAATAAGGTAAACCGACTATAATTTAAATCATGCATCATTATTTAAAAGTATCAACTAGAATCTCACAAATATATAATTCATCAAAATTAATATGATTTAAATTGAAAGATCTGACACTCAAATCAAATATTAACTTATAAGATAAAGGCGCTCTTCTGATACGTCGTGTCCGACCTCGACTGGTAGACGCGACTGGAGGGACGGCTAAAAGACAGAAAATGAAACGACAATCAGAAAACAGAAACCCTATGTCACGACCCAAAACATGGGCCATGACCGGCGCTAGGGAACGAGAATTCTTTCGAATCCGAAACCCGTAGCAAGCCTAAAAATAAAATAAAACATGCAATAATAATAATAACATAATTTGCAGTGAAAATAAAATCATAAATATCAAAATAATATTTTCATCAAACAAAATTAAATCAAATCCTCATCTTGTATATAAATAAACTTTTAATACAATCCAATTCAAATCCTTAAAATATACATCTCACACAAATATAATATATAAACCCACAATTGTTTACAACTACTGCAATGTCTAGATTAATAAAAATAAAACTCAAGTGAGCAGTTTACATAAAGAAGCCGGAGCAGAAGAAATCCGGCGTACAGGTCTGCTACTGAGGTCTGATGAAGATGACTCTCCTGAAAAATAGTCAACGGAGGGGAGTCAGACCTCATTGAGTGAATTACTATAATATATATACATGCATACTAAATGACAATGCATATAGTCAATAGTATATATATAAATATATATACAGGCAAATACACACATATGCAATAAAAATCATTTTATATATTTTTATTTAAAATCACAGTTTATGAAGGATCAGATAGAACCCTAGAAAATCGCAACCTCAAAACAGTGTTAGACAACACTCTAGCTATACAGGCTCATTTATTCCATTTGGACAATAGATTGGCCCCGAGACACTAAGTCAATCGAGCTCCATCAGTCTGACTATTAGTGTGATTGGCCCCGAGACACTTAGTCAACCAAGCTCCAGCAATCATACTCCCAAATCATGTCTCACACATCAAATAATCCTATCCAATCAATATCCACAATTGGTTAGTAATATAGCCTAAATGCTATCAGCGCACCGATACGTACTCGGTTCTAATGCTGCCCACTAGGTAGCACGTTCTATTGATATCCTTCATTGTTAAATATAAAACATACATTCACAAATAAATGATGCATGTATTTAAATAAAATAGCAACATAAACCATATATATACTAGAAATATACCAAAAGTAAACCAGGTATTTTTCGAGTATACATACGTCAAATAAATTCAATTTAATTATAAAATAAACTAGAAATATATTCAAAAACATTTTAAACATAAATGTTTAATAAAGCATGCATATAATTTAAAATATATCAAAAATAAACCAAAAGTAAACTAAAAATAAACTTAAGTACTAATTAAACCATTATGCATTTTTAGTCAAAATAAAATATAGATTTCTAAAATCATGCACCCTAGAGCATATATATATAGAATAGTAACTCACAAATTATTGCGCTCCACGAGATGGGTCTGATGGGCTTGGTCCACTAGGCCTCGGTCTCGGCGCAACTAAACAAACAGATAATGACAGAAATCAGAATAAATCCAATAGAAGTTCTAAAGACTCGATCTAGATTACTAGAGATAAAATTAAAATCAAAATTCGACCGAATATCACGTTTTACGAGAATTCTACCAAAAATCCGGTAGAACCTCCCCTGTAAAATGGACATCTCTCTACTCAAAGAGTAGAGTCGACCCTGTAAAGAAACACACTTCGAAAATAAACACAAAATTACAACCACAATCCCTCGGTCGGACTCCAAACTACAAATCACCGATCGAGGTCCATAATTCACAGAATATTTACAAAATACCGAAAATGCCCTTATATACTAAAAATACATTTATCAGTACAAATTATGTAATTAACCCTAAAACACAGTAAAAACCGATGAAAACTCATTTTGTTAGAAAAATCGTATATTATATATAATTTGAAAATAATTTACGAAAAATAGTTCTAATTAGTTAAAAATACTAAATAATTTTTAGAAATCATTTTTACACCCTAAATAACTATTAAAACCGATTTAATTATATTTTTAGCCAATTTAGTGTAAAATTACCAAAATACCCCTATATATATAAATATACTAAAATTAATCCAAAAATTCACCAAAAATAATATAATTGTACAAAATTAATTTTCTCAACATATATTTCAATAATATCAATAAATATACTTAATTAACCAATAAATTTCAATTAAACACATAATTAACCCTATTTTCTCAAAATTACATAAACTAATTAAATTCAAAATAAATACATAAAAATTCACAAAAATTACAAATAAATTTATATGATTCATTTCAACACATATATTTATCATAAAACACAATTTCATAATTTAATTAATTAATTTTCAAAAATTAGAAAATAATAATAAAATAATAAAAAATACCCAAAAATTAAAATAAATTCCAAAAATTCTAAAAAAAATCAAGAACCCTAATAGGTCGAAATTAAAAAATTGAAACCTAGGCAAATCTAGACCATTTTAAGTGAAACAAAGCTCGGAATCACACTCACCGGAGCTCAAGGAGAAGATAGAGACCGGCGGAGTCGAAAATGGTGGCCAGAAACGCCATGAACGACGGTGAGAAGAGTTTCGGATTTCCAGTGGTTTCGAGCTCCTCCGACACTGGAAACGGTTGCAGCTGGTGGTAGGGAAGGCTAAGGAAGAAGGTGGCACACCGACGCCAAGAAAACGGCATGACAGTGACCAGAAGGTGGATGGGAACAATCGAGAAGAAGGAGAGGGAGGAGTGGCAAATTCGTAATTTTGGCAAACCTTATAATTTTTGACAAATAATTAGGTATATATGTATATATATATTCACACTATATATAATAATAATATAAACTCCCACACACATTAAATATACACCACATACATATTTTAATATATTTAATAATTTATACACTTAAAAATAATTAATTAATATTAAAACTAAATAATAAAAATTAGGGTAATTAATTAAACCCTAGTTTAATTTAAATATATATACATATATACACTTCATTTTAGCACTTCAAAAATATAAATGAGTTCATGAAAATTCGTTAAATCGTTTGAAATAATTAATATTAAATTATTTACGTGTTAATTTTCTCAAAAATAAAATTCTTGAAAAAATTTTACGTAAGATACTTAAAATAATATAAAACAATTAAAATAAGCTTTAAATAAATATCAACTCGTAAAATATCATAAATATGTACAAAAATTATTAACACTGCATATCCCGATGCAGTATAAAAATATTTAAAAACTCGGGATATTACACCCTAACTTCTAGAATTTCTAAGGAAGACTTAACTCAGAATTCAAAAATTAGGATTGACCCGATATCACATTTTACGAGAAATTTACTAAAAATTTGGCAGAGTTTCCTATGTAAAACGGACATCCCTCTACTGAAGTAGAGTCAATCCCGTAAGCAAACATACTTCTAAACTTCACATAACCTCAACATCTCGGGTTGGGACCTCGAACTACATAAATCTCCAACCGAGATTTACAATCCATCAAAAATAAATAATTTAATAATAAATATTTAAAATCATTAAAAATCCATAAAATACCCAAAATGCCACAATTTAATATATTTAAATAATAAAACATTAAAACTAATTATTTTTTCAAATTAGATAATAAAATCCCAATAATTTATATAATATTAATAAAATCCAATTTTACAATTATTCATCATAAAATAGTCAAATTCACATTTAATTATTTAAATAGCTTAAATATATTATAAAATTAATTAAAAACCCATTTAATCACAAAATAATAAATAATTTAATATTTGAATATAATTTTCAAAAATTAGAATTAATTAGTTAAAAATAGTAATTAATTTGTAAAAATTATTCTAATACTCTATAAAATTCTAAAACCATTTAAAATATAATTTAACTATATTTTCAACCAAATTACATAATTAGCCCAAAATTCCAATATTCACATAAACATAATAATTCCTCAAAAATAATATTAATTTACTAAAAATAATTTTATTAACACAAAAATTACTAACTCAATGTACTAACACTAATTACTCAAATTTCCGACCAAAAATAATTAATAAAAATTACTATTTATATTATTAAAATATTCAAAAATACCCATAATTAAAATGAACTAAAATAATTTAAAATCAACTAAGTGCATAGAGATCAACTCAAAAATTAACCAAATATTAAAAATAAATTAAGCAAAAATTATATTAATTAACTAAAAATTAAAATAAACACAATAACTAACAAATAACTAACAAACAACATAGAATTAACCTAACAAAATCAACTAAACTAACCTAGAACTCACCTGATGCATAATTCTAGGACAGAAGGGGGCTATTGTTGTGTTGTTGTTGTTGTCGCTAATGTTGTTATTGTTATGGTTGTTGCTGCTGTTGTTGTTGATGTTATGGTTGTTGTTGCTGTTTTTGTTGATGTCGTTGTTGATGTTGTGGTTGCAGCAAAAAGAAGAAAGAAGCAGGCGGTGATGAAGATGGCATGAGGTGATGAGGATGCTATTGTAACAGACACAAAAACAGGGAAAGAAGAAGGGAAAATGGCGTGAAAGAAAGAAAGGGAAGAAGAGAAAAGTGGTGGGGATGGTTTTTAACCAGGTGGTTGAGCTTTTGACCTATAATAATCATAATAATAATAATTGTCAAAATTACTCAACCATATATATATATACACACATACATAACACACACATATAATAATAATAATAATAACCCTAATTAAAATAATAATATTAATAACAATAGTATATTAATAACTTTAGTATTTTAAATAATAGAATTCCCAAAATATATTTATATTAATTAAAAATATATCGATCATTACAATTTCCCCTCCTTATAAGAATTCATCATTGAATTCAAAGAAAAGCAAGAAAATACCAAGTCTATTGATGAAAAAGATGGGGATAGGCGGCTTGCATCTCGGATTGTCTCCCACGTACAGTCTTCTGCTGTGTGGTTACTCCAAAGCACTTTCACCATCGGAATCTCTCGGGAGCGAAGCTGATGAACTTGACAATCCACAATTGCCATTAGATACTCCTCGTAAGACAAATCTTCGCTGAGCTCTACTACTTAAGGCTGAAGTACGTGAGAAGGATTAGGAATATACTTTCTTAGCATAGATACATGGAACACTGGGTGGATTCGAGATAACTCAGGTGACAACACCAGTCTATAGGCCACTTCTCTAACTTGTGATCGTATCTCGAAAGGTCCAATGTATCTCGAAGCCAACTTATCCTTCTTACCGAACCTCATAACTCCTTTCATCGAAGATACCTTCAAAAACACCATAGCTCCAACTAGAAAGGAAACATCTTTCCTCCTAGTTTCAGCATAACTCTTCTGCTTACTAAAAGATGTCCTCAACCTCTGCTGAATAATTAATTAACATAATTAACAAAAATTATAATTTATATTATTAAAATATTCAAAAATACTCATAATTAAAATTAACTAAAATAATTTAAAATCAACTAAGTACATATAGATCAACTCAAAAATTAACCCAATATTAAAAAAAATTAAGTAAAAATTACATTAATTAACTAAAAATTAAAATAAACACAATAACTAACAAACAACTAACAAATAACTAACAAACAATACAAAATTAACCTAACAAAATCAACTAAACTAACCTAGAACTCACTTAATGCAAAATTCTAAGACAGAAGGAGGCTACTGTTGTGTTGTTGTTATCATTAATGTTGTTGTTGCTATTGTTGTTGATGTTGTTGTCGCTGCTATTATTGATGTTGGTGTCATTATTGATGTTGTGGTTGCAGCAAGAAGAAGAAAGAAGCAGGCGGTGATGAAGATGGTGTGAGGTGATGAGGATGCTGCTATAACAAACGCAGAAACAAGGAAAAAAGAAGGAAAAATGGCATGAAAGAAAGTAAGAGAAGAAGAGGAAAGTGGTAGGGATGATTTTTGACCGGGTAGTTGAACTGTTGACCTATAAAAATAAAAATAATAATAATAATAATTTTCAAATTACTCAAACACACAATATATATATATATATATATATATATATATATAATAACAACAATATATTAATAACTTTAGTATTTTAAATAATAGAATTTTCAAAATATATTTATATTAATTAAAAATATATCCGGCATTACAAAATCAATCATTACTTTTATTTGCGACCAAATTGGGTATATATATATATATATATATATATATATATATATATGCTCCCATAACCTTTGTCCCATCTGTTTGATTTAGGTGGAATGGGACAAAGGTTAACAGAGGTGGGTACACTATTTTGGGAAAAGCACCTGTATTTTGGATAATGTTTTGATTATCCAACAGCCGTCCCAATAAGATAAAGAAAAATATCATTGATTTAAATAAAGGCAAAACCAAATTCAGGCCCTAAATTTTAACTTTAAACCCTTCAGTTTTGTTTTTTATATTTAAACTCTCATATTTTACGGATTAAAGATTTTAGATATTTTTATTATTTTTTAATATAAATTATTTTCTTTTAATCTTTAAAATTTTATATTTTTAACATTTATATTATTTTTACTATTTTTTATCACTTAAATCACTTTTAAAATTTTTCATAATAAAAAATAAATTTATTTATTTAAATTTCTAATATTATAAATTATAAAAATATAAATATGAGTTTTTATATAAAATATTATTTCATGTTTTGAATTAAAATATAAATTTATATCTACATTTTTACATAAATTTAAATTTTAAAAATAAATAAACAATGTAATTTTCAGATATAAAAAATTGTAATAGTACTTTTACATTGCACAATATTTCAAATTATGCATGTTTTATTTTCAATACAATTTAC
Source organism: Mallotus nudiflorus (assembly GCA_947683625.1). Taxonomy (NCBI): domain Eukaryota; kingdom Viridiplantae; phylum Streptophyta; class Magnoliopsida; order Malpighiales; family Euphorbiaceae; genus Mallotus; species Mallotus nudiflorus. Next base: position 25,035 of record CANTUR010000239.1, read on the forward strand.
ATTTTTCAGAATAAAATATTATGATAAAACAATATCATAATTAAAAGAAAATATGATAAAAATATATTTTATAATTCTTTAAAATTTAATTTTTTTTTATTTTCATACCATTTTTGGATTTACTTTTTATAAAAAAAATTAATTAAATAATTGTGAATAAATTTTTATAATATAAATTTTTAGTAAGTGGATAATGAATATTATAATGGTAAATATTATATTTTTATATATTTAAATGAAAAATAGTTATCAGTCATATGGTTAAACATAAAAAAATTTGTACTGAAATTGTCTAGAATGCCTCAAATGATAGGTAAAATTCACTGAGAAAGTCATAGGTATCCAGAAGGATGTTATAAAACATGTTTGTGTCCTTTTAATCATTTAAAATATATGATCTCATATATCTTATTTATTTTGTTTATGTGCCCCTTTATATGTGCACGCATGTGTGTCTCTTTGTTTTATTTTTTATTTTTATTTTCATCGTCTGCAATGCCGAAGTTGATTGTAAAAGTATTTGAATAGGTAAATAAATTATTATAGCAACAATCTATGTTTGTATATAACCAAAAATAATAATAACTTTTTCAAGAAACTCAAACTTTTTGTAATTATTATCTTATGACTTTCATTTTTTAAGTGTGCTTTTTATGTACATGAAAAAAATAATGCATACTAAAAATGTATGCTATAAAAATTTTATTCACAATAATTTAATTAAAATTTTATATAAAAATTAAAACCAAAAAAGTATTAAAATATAAATTTTAAATTTTAAAAGAATTATAAAATATATTTTTATTGTATTATCTTTTTAATTATAGTGTTAATTTTTCATCATAATATTTTATTTTGAAAAATTAAATTATATTAAAAATAAAATTTAAATAATTTAAAATATTGTGAAGAATAGTAGTAGTATTATAATCTTTTTTATATCTTAAAAATTAACTTGTTTAGTAGGGTTATATACATATGTAGATCATATGAATCCAACCGTAGTCTAAAAAGCTGTCAAAGAGAGACTGAGAGAATCAAGAAAAAGAGAGATTATAGAAACTAGGCCATGGAAGCTTTTCTTGGAGCTGTGATAATAGGTGGATTATGTATCGTCCTTAAAAAGTTGGTTGATGAGATGTGGATCAAACCAAGAAGGATACGATCGATTCTTTTGAAACAAGGAATCAGAGTACCAATTCTTCTTTATTGTTTGACAATATTCAAAAAATGATGAAGATACAATCTTCAGTAAACAAGATCCAACCATCCCAATATTCTCCATCAGAATCTGCATGGGTCTCCTCCATCTTCCCCTACTTGCATCGATGGGCTCAAGAGTATGGTATGTCCCCCGTACAATCTTTATGTCAATGTTTAGCTTGGCTCTGTTCATCAAGATTGCTACTAATGTCTTACCTTAATGCAGGTAGAGTGTTTATGTGCTCGACAGCTAACAAGCATCATTTGTATACGAGCACACCGGAATTAATAAAGGCATTGAACCTACACAAGTCTCTGGATTTGGGAAGACCTATCTATCTTTCCGAGACTTCTAGGCCTCTGCTTGGCAATGGTATCATAAGAGCTAATGGAACTCACTGGGCTCATCAGAGGAAGCTTATCGCTCCTGAATTCTTCCTCATAAGGCCAAGGTAAATTTTTGTCTATTTGTATTGGTAGCCTCTCTGTACGACTCCTTTTATTGTGTAATATCAAATAGCATATTGACTTGATAGATACAATTCGTTCACACTTCTGTAGATGAAAGGCTTGCTTGACAGGGTCCATGCCGAGGATTAAAGACTTCGTGAGCTCCACATGTAAATTGAGGACCACCTTCATGTCTTTGGATTTTTGCTTGGATCCAGGAAAATTGTTGTATCTTTTTTTCTTTTTGAAGATTATTGTCTGAAATGTGTGTAATACGTCCAATTGTTAAATTTAAATGACAATTTAGATACTTTATTTTCATTAGATAATTATTTTACACTTAATTTATATATTTTATATCTAAATATATGATATCAACACTCAACCTATTTAAGAATTTCTTTCTTTTTTTACCGCGACAATCATTTAAGTGGAATGTCAACAAACATTTGAGTTAGAGTTGTGTCTATTTGATTGGAGTTTGCAATGTTATTAAATTCAAGTTGGACTCCAAATTTTAAAATTTGAAATTTAGAATTTTATTCAAGTTTAATTGATATTTCTAAATTTAAATTTGATTTAATTAAATAATTTTATATTTAAATTTAATTTGATTTAATTTAATTATTTATTTACTATTTATAAATTATAAAATATATAAAAAATATTCGAAATCAACTTTATTTATTAAAACATTATATAGTTATATTACAATAAAAAAATTAAACTAGTTAATATATAAACTCAATTAGACTTTTAAATTAGCCGATTCAAATAAACTCAAATTCGACTCATTTATTACTATATTAATTTCTAATTTTTTTGAATTAATTTTAGGTCGGTTGCAAGTTAGTTTCATTCAGTTACCCTCAGCAAAAGCAACCAATTGGGTGTTGGAAATTATACAGAATTCCCATTGTACACTGTGAGCTGCATAATTACTAATTAACGATGACATTTGGAGTGTAGCACATGTTAGGGCTAATGGAGGAATCTACCATGGAAATGATAAGAAATTGGCAGAGCCAAATTGAAAGTATTGGAGGAGCTGCTGTGGACATTACTGTTGATAAAGATTTAAAGAGCGTGTCCGCAGATATTATTTCCAGATCTTGTTTTGGCAGCTCTTACTCCAAAGGCAAGCAGATTTTTGATAAAATAGAGACCCTTCAAGCAGCTATGTCCAAACCAAGTGTGCTATTTGGCTTCGCAAACTTCAGGTTAAAAACGGTGGTTCTGAATGTACATATACTGTAGACGTTTTTACTAATTACAACTAACATAAAAATACCCTTGAAACTGAATGTTGTTGTAGATATCTTCCCGCAAAGAGCAACAGGAAAATGTGGAGTCTGCAGAAAGAGATAGAGACATTGATACTTGAAGTAGTCAACGCTCGGCGAGAAGAAAGACAGAGGTCTCGAAAACCTGAGAAAGATTTTTTAGAAGCTATACTTGACAGTGCTGATAATGCTGAAGACTTTAAGCAGCAAACTAACGATACAGATCAGTTTATAGTAGACAACTGCAAAAACATTTACTTCGCTGGTCAAGAGACCATTACTCTTTCAGCGTCCTGGACTTTGATGCTGCTTTCATTACATCCTGAATGGCAGGATCGTGTTCGGGCTGAGATTTTTTATATATGTGGTGATAAAATCCTTGATAACTTGCTCGATTTGGACAAAATTCGTCAGCTAAAAATGGTGAGCTCTTCAAATTCAGATGTTTCATGATAATTGATATTTTTTTTTTCGCTTTGATGCCCTGTTATCTGGCAGCCACGTGGTACAAGGGTTCAAACTGAGTGGAGGCAAAACTCTTCCGGCATTTGTTTCTCCATACAGAGAATTCAAGATTTTCATCACTTGGACAAACAGATATCAGTAATAATTTGAATTGTTTAATCTTGCTATTTCATTCATGCAGCTGAACATGGTGATTCAAGAAAGCCTACGACTCTACAGTCCAGGAGCGATAAATGCTAGAGAAGCTTTTGACGACATGAAGCTTGGAGATTTAACAGTGCCAAGAGGAACATGCATTTGGATAAGCAGTCTGGCATTGCATCGCGATCCAGAAAATTGGGGTACAGACGCCAATGAATTTAAGCCGGAGAGGTTTGCAGGTGGTGTAAACGAAGCTTGCAAATGCCCACAGTCGTACCTGCCTTTTGGCTTGGGTAGTCGAGTGTGCTTAGGCCAGAATTTTGCCATGTTAGAACTGAAAATACTGCTCTCTCTGATTCTACACAACTTCTGTTTTTCTCTGTCGCCAGAGTATCGCCACTCCCCTGTCTATAAAATGTTACTAGCTCCTGAACATGGCATCAAACTCCTTGTCAGGAAAGTGCAGAAGGAGGATGGTAAATAATTAATTTCTGTGCAAGTTCATAATTATATGTCCATTCATTTTCTCTGTTCATGCCACCATCAGGAGCTTGAATTATAGACAAGCCATAAAGTAAGATGAGAGAAATGGAAGTCCACTAAAACTGGCCTTCGGCAGCTACTTGAATTTGCGTTGCTTCAGTGAAAATAAAACAATATCAATTTTTAGACTTCAATTAATTCTTAAGAGTAAAAATCCATATTGAATAGTAATTTCTACGTGTACTAACTGCTAACTTGTTTTCAAAACTCATGAGTTAGACAACCCTGCAAGTGATCAACAAAGAGTAAGGTGAGAAATAAGGAGAATCTCCACAAACACTCCAATATCAAAGTCAGAAAATATAGAAAGAGAGGTAAAAAGAGCAATGAATATGAGAAGAATAAAATGGATAAAAATAAGTGATATGAGATCCTATTTATAAAGATAGTGATGATCAAACCTGAGAGGAATAGAATTTCACTTTGATAAAAGTCTTATGCATACTAGGAGAATGTTTCTTCGTATTCGAGAGTCTCCTTAATTGGGAACCTTTTCCTATTTGTTATAGTTGTCCTCCTTTTGCAATAAAATCCGATATAGGAAAATAAAGACCTCAATTAAATAGAAATATGTATATGGGGTATCAAGAGTCTCCCCCTTCCCCCCCCCCCAAAAGTATGTTCGGATATTTATGTCCGATGTATCTAGGTTTGTAAGGTGATGGAAATGTCATTCTTTTGTCTAGAGAGAGACTGCTTGAATTATTGCATCTGATATGGAAGGGTGAGTTGAGGTGGCCAGCCTTAGTCACAAGAAAAGATAAAACTCAATACTTGAAATCATCGTTAAAGTGTCAGCTGGACTTGAGTGCACAAAACCTGTAATAAAAATGCTTGGTGTAAGGGATTAACCTGCCAGTATAGAGACAACTTGGCAGAACCAATCTTCGTTGGAGTTTTGATGCTCGGTGCATTAAAAGCACAGTCTGAGTGTCGTATAGTCTCGGTGCATTAAAAGCGTGGCCCGAGTGCTAAACCTCAGTACTAGCAAAGCGACCTGAGGGTGCCAGCTTCAATCACTGGACTTAGATGCCTGGTGCTATAACTTGAGGCTTACATGCTCGAAACCTCAGTACTATCGAAGCAAACTGAGGGTGTTAACTTCAGTCACTATACTTAAATGCTCGAGGCTTAAATGCTCAGTGCTATGACTCGACGCTTACATGCTCATAACCTTAGTACTACCAAAGAGACCTGAGGGTGCCAGCTTCAGTCATTGGATTTAGAATCTTGGTGCATTAAAAGCACAGCCTAAGTGTTGGTGGAGGAGACAACTGGCAATAAGAGAGTGAGATTATCAACCGTCATGTCTTTTCATTTTCCTTTGAATTTTGAATTGTGTAACCGTCACGCCTATTAATGTATTAGAAGATGAGATGTTTCAACTGCCATAGTAATAATTACTCGATTAATGGGCTTTTCTCTCGCCCAAAATTACTTATGTTACAATAAGAGAGATGAAAATGTTCATGAGGGCAATGATGGTCATTCTAGAACCTTTTGCTATGCTTTAAATATATCAAACCCATTTGTTTATTACACTTTTTGCTTTTCTGTCTGTCTTCTTTTCTTACTAAGTTCTCTCTCGTGTGTTTTAGAGACTTATACAATGAGCTTGTGTACCTCTTTCTAAGTGAAAACTCTTCTCTCCTCCATATTCTCCTTCTTATTTTTTATTAAATAGGATCCACAACTCCACGTGAGCAGGTTAGTTCTGACTTTTTTGTCTCTAGGATAGATAAGGAAATGCTAAAATGGCACCGGAGATGTTTTAGCATTCCAACAGACTTCGCTCTGTACACGGTAGATAAAAACTTTAAAGCCCATACCCCCACATTGGATTTTGATATATTAGTTGTGTACTTCAATCAATTAGAAGGGGGATTGAAATTCCTTTTAAATCCCTTTATTAGGAGTTTTCTGAATAGGTACAACATAGCTCATGGGCAACTCTACCCCAATAGCTACCAACTTTTGACCGATTTTATAGAATTGATGCACGAGGACGGTAGAGAGTCAAACTTAGATGTCCTAAGTGTTTGGTGACCACGGCACTGTGTGGGCTCAAGGCCCACTAAAAAATACGATATAGGTCTTGAGCCTATTTGGAGATGGAGTTACCACCTGCATAAAAGCCGGGACACACTGTACAATAACTAGATCCCACGGAGGTTCCCAAAAGTCATCATCAGAGATTTGGTTCAGAAATTGGGTATGAGCTTTTGAATGCTCACCCAACTTTGTGGTTGGCCTCAGTTTATGTTTTGTGTTTTGTTACCACTTAATTATTTAATTATTTCCTCATTTACATTCAAAATTACACTTGCCTTCATTTACTTTTCAAATTTTATAGTTAAGTCCAAGTTTGCACATTAATCCAATTTCATGCTTTTTGAGTCCCAACATTTAGTAAAAATAAAATAAATAATGATTTACAACCATACATTCAAAATCGAATAGGGAAAAGAATTAAGGATTACAACGCTTTAGGGAAAATAAAAGAATAATATATGGAAAATAAACCAAAAAATATACTGGAAGTAAACCGATAATAAAAAATAAACATGATGGTATAAAAGGGATAGCTAATGAAAGTGACTACTTAATGATGTAAATCACCAAGTAATTCTTGCAAATAACACACAATTAGTCCTTCCCTTTGAAAACGAAATCGCAAATAACAACGCTTACAAAGAGATGCTATAAAAAGGGTTTTCATGTTATGAACTAAGAAAAATTATCAAATGATCAAGATGAGCATCATCATGCAATGAGATAGAGGTCAAAAGACACATATCAAAGTGGATGTTGTGACAAGCATTAGTAGAAAAGTAAAGCTAAAAGCGGGCCAACCTGTTAATGTGGTGATCGCCTCATCAACAGAGGCCCCTGATATTTCTAAGGCAAAAAGAACATATAACACACATGAACAAAAGAGACAAACTTTCTGGAGGCCTATCAATGGGGTGATCGCCTCATTGACAAGAGGCAACGCCTCTATAAAGAGGTGTCGCCTAATTAATAGGTCGATTCTGACTCTCAAACGTTTAGACTTCTACTTTAAATAACAACATATGCATATACACACTTTACAAGCATCAAACTACAACTATATGCAAAAGTATTCAAAGATCACATTAATAAAGTAAGATATTAAACAAGATAAATTAGAAATATAACTAAAATACAATAATGACTTAGTTACACATAAGCAAGAACACATAAAATGATGAACATATTAAGTTTAAGTGCAAGTTTTCTACCAAAATGAGAGGCCCTCAGAGATGTTTTTTTTATTGTGATCCTTGCTAGGATGTGATTTCTACTTTTGACACAAGCTTCTTCCTTCTTCTCTTAGGAAAATGTGGACTTTTCTTTACTTCAATCTCCCCTCCTTCCTTGAGGATGTTTTTTCTTTTCTCCTTTTTTTTCAAAGCTCCCCCCTCTCTCCTTTTTCAATAATGGTTCCTCCCCCTTTTTTTTCACTCTCTTTTTCCTTTCATTCCTAGCTTCCCTATGCCCCTAAGCCCTATAGCTCATCATGAGCCTCTATAGCCTTTTTCTCTTCCCTAAAAATCTCTTTCTCATGCAAGAATCAGGTCTTGAGGGTAGGGCCCACACCACTTAACCACCATGGTTGCAGCTGCAAATGGGCTACCATAAAGGTAGCGCCTCTTTGATGAGATGATCGTCTTATTGGCAGCTACTAAAGAGGTGATCGCCTCATTGCACTGAGGCGACGCCCCTTTGGCCTGAGCCTGCATTGGGCAAGGTGAGCTTGGGCCGACTCTAGACAATTGGGCTAAGTTTTGAGCTTTTTAGGCTTTAGGTTTTCAAGTCCACCTTCCATTAGAGATTCAAGCTTCATTCTTATATCCAAGTTTCACATTCTCATCATTGGGCTTGACAATGGGTCGGTCAAACTGAGCACCCTTAATTCGTCCCCTAACATGGGCCGACCGAATCGGGTGTCTACAGTTTGCCCCCTGATTTTTTGAAAAATCAAATACTTACAATGACCATTTTTCAAAAAATCACATGCACAACAACAATTAAACAATAAGATAAAAGCATACTTGACTCTCAGGTCTCACCCGAGAGGTGAATCCTTCAATTCTAAAATGTGACCGAGATCCTCGAATTTTCCTGATCCGATCAGCCACTCATTAATATTTAATAAAGTATTTGAAGACTGTTAACCTCAGTTTTTCCTGGCCTAATTACTATTTCACTAGAGACATAGACTTATGGGTTTTCCTGGCCCAACCATCAGTCACCTGAAACATGATTCTCGAGTTTTCCTGGCCCGATCATCACTACACACAAACTCGATTCTCGGGTTTTCTTGGCCCAATCATCACTTAACCTTGACTTTGGTTCTTAAGTTTTCCTAGCTCGATCACCATTGGGGATGTGGTTCTCAGATTTTCCTAGTCCGATTATCATTAGGGATGTGGTTTTCATATTTTCTTGGTCCGATTATCACTCCTTCGGGGACACAGACTTTTGGGTTTTTTTGGCCCAGTTGTCATTCACTTTTGACTTCAAGGATACTACCCAAACCACTATCTTAATCTTATGAGTTTCAGGGATTCAAATCTGAACAGCCCTTTCTTTGAGCCTCGGGGATTTAAACCTGAACAACTCTATCTTTGAGCTTCAGGGATTCAAACCTGAACAACCCTCTCTTTGAGCTTCAGGGATTCAAGCCCGAATAGCTCTGTCTTTTAATGGCGTGGGTTTTCCTAGCCCACTCTTCTCGAAACTTTACTTTGGAAATCTCTATCTTTGAATTCCACCTTCTTAGCATAAGATAATAAGCATCATTTTTTTTTTAAGAAAACCCTACACTTTGCCCCTATAAAAGTAACTTTTTCCTTATCTTTCTTCTTTTGTTACCTTTCTCTTTTCTTCTCTTTTCTCCTCTTACACTTGTTGAACTCTCTGTACCTTTCCTCTTTTTACAATCAATGAAGAATGAGAGAACACCCCCTGTGCCTGAGTGGGATCACATCCCACCTTTTATTAGTGCTTTTAGGAGTTTGGGATTGACCCGAGGAGACTCGATTCCCCTTCTGGTAGACTTAAGGTCCCATATCTGCTTGTCTGCATCTAAAGAGGTTAGTACCCTAAAATTTCCTATAAAATCACGTTGGGTCAGTGATTATTCTTTCATAATTATTGTTCTAGGGCATTATTTAATTAAACAAACATGAAATTTGTGTTTTAATTGCCAAAAATTAAAAATCATCACTGTCTAAGCTTCATAGAGGCGATCATCTCATCAATGAGGCAATCGCCTCATCGATGAGACAATTGGCTTCTGTGAAGAGGCGATGGTCAATCGCCCTTTCAAAGAGCTGATTGCCTTTGTGATGAGGTGATCACTTCATCAATAGGGCAAACTGCATTATTTACATGCCCGTTTATTATGAATTTTTTTCTAAAACTATAAAATGCATAAATTTCACTTCCTTATTTCTTTGTTTATAGCATGATGCTCAGAAATTTAAGGGTGCCAGGAATTTCCATAGAGCCCAAGTTTTCTATAGCGAGTTGACCGATGACTAGAGGGATCGGATTCAGGAGACGGGGTTCGAGGACTTTGTACTCTCGCTCCCTTCCAAGCAGGGGCACACGGACTATTAGCCATTGCACGCTCTGATGGAGAGGTGGTTTGATACGACTCATACTTTCCATCTCCCATTCGGTGAGCTTACTCTAGACCCAATGTTGTTTGCCGCCATTATAGGGATTGTTTGCATCAAGGACCCCATCCTTTTTTATGCGAGTCTACATCAGTTGTCTCCAGATAAGGCTACATACATTGAGCGATTTTTGGGTATGACTCCCGACATGAAGGGGACTCATACCCTTAAGTTGGACTCGATCAGGAGCTTCTACACCCAAGAGCGGGCTACAGCGATGATTACTCCCCATGAGATTGATTAGGTGGTGAGGGCCTTCTTACTTTACCTGTTCGGTACCAGCTTCTTCGTTGACATTGCCAACTCCATCAACCTGATGTTCCTGCTGGCCCTTCAAGATCTTGATCAAGTTCTTACATTTGATTGGGGTAGCTGCGCTTTGGCATACTTGTACTGAAGTATGGACAAGGTGGTATGAGGGGCTAGGAGATTCTACGGCTTTTGGCGCGCTGTTTTGGTGAGTCGTGATCCTCTCTTTCCCTATCTTGTTCTAACCTCCATCATTTACATTAGTTTTCTCAATTTCTCCTGTTTTCTTTTCCAAGTCTGGGCTCTGGAGCTAGAGCTGCTCATGGGCATGACACGAGTGGGGGACCACTTCCCAGCCCTCCACAGGTGGGGCACTAACTGTGTTGTGAAGAGGCACCTCGCGTAAGTTCATATCCACAGACAATACCTGAACTCTCTGACACAAGATGCGGTACCTACAAAGCACAACCTTTCTTATTAGTAAATTATGCATATTCAACTCACTTACCTATTGACATCTCCCTTTTTGTAGATCCAGAATGACTTATGGGGGCCTGAGGATACTTAGACCATTAAGATGACTCGCTCCAGGCCCTTAGCCCGGAAGAGGGTACTCCTCTGTGGCCCTGGGTATCGAGCTTGGTATTTGGGGGAGTGGCTCCTGAACTGGAGGGCAGGCATTAGAGTGAGGCGGTTCCCTAAGTCTCCTCCTGACAGTATGCTTTGGGCTCACGAGTTACAGGGCGATGACCTCGCTCAAGCTGTTGCAAGCACACCAACTGTGGATCATACATTTGGTGAGAAGAGATGGTATACGGAGTTTGTTTGCACCCATCTTCTACTGATGGTCCCCTTCCAAGCCGCTTTTACCTCTCAGGTATGTCCCTATCGGCTTTCCTCACCTTAAGAATTAATTGTGTTCTCATATATTTCTCCTATTTTGTCTTCAGGCTACACCTGCTAGACCTGTGGTCCCAGTTAGGTCCCTAGTCCGAGAGAGAGAGCCCCTGAGGCATTGACTATATCTGGGCAGGAAGGAGACCTCTACGGCTAGCGAGCAGGTCCGGCAGACTACTGCCCCCAATTTTGAGTTCGTCCTAAGCAGTTTTATTCATGTCCCTGACCCTTTAGCCCAATGTTGGGTTCCTCCTTGAGATTTTTTGCATCAATTCTTGACCTTGGATGAGGACCTGACCCCTGCATGCACCCCTGGTGATGCTACTCATGTAAGCTCATTTTTTTACTTGCTTTCAATATGATTTCTTAAACTAACCGTTAGTTTTAACATTCATTTCAAAAATGTAGATTCCTTTAGAGCAAGGCCTATATATGTATCGTATGATAAAAGCCCAGAGAGACTATATGTTGGAGATCACCCAGCAATGGAGGGTGAGAATCTCCTCATTTCTTACATGTATGCATGCTCACATGGCTTACTAACCTATGATTTGTCTTAACAGGATTGGGACGAGGCCAGTAGGGCGAGGATTGCCACCCTTGAGCATCAAATTGCTGTAGTCCAGATTGATGAGGATGATGAGGATGAAGATAGGAGTGGCAACGGTGCTGGACGAGAGGATGACCTTGAGGGTACCAAATCAGATGTTTGATGTACCAAGGTTAAAACTTGTATAGTCTTTGAACAAGGAACACATGTTTTCCTTTGTTATTGATTTATTGACAGATAAATTATTTACAGAACTCGCTATTCTCCCCAATTAAATTCATTTATTTTTTTTCATTCTTCGCATGTGAGCTAATTTCAATGATTACATATGTATCTGCCCCACTATATTCTAACTTGCACCTGTTGAGACTGCATGATTCAAAAAAGTGTAACAACCCACATTTCTGATGAGGCGATCACCTCATTGACTTCTGATGAAGAGGTGATCACCTCTTGCTGTTGAGGCAGTGCCTCATTGATGAGGTGATTGCCTCAGCAGCAGGCGGTCCTGCCCCTTTAAAAACCCACATTCTTGTGTTCAACCCACTTCTTGAGTTCCCTTCGTCCCTAACCTCCTATTTCTCTCTCTAATCACCTCTGAAATTTATAATCATGACTGAACGGAGTCTGAGGCTACTACAACCAATCTTAAATTAGACAACAAGTCTTAGATTAGGTTAGAGCCTTTTCACCTTGCGGTCTTCAAATCACTCCATACTAGGAGAATCAACTTCTCTTTTCTCCATGCCATGGTTTGGTTTTAGGATCCCCATAAACACATCTTCCAATTCAATACAATATAAATATGTCCTCTACCAAAGGAATTCGAGGTAATTCTCGGCCATCATACGGATTTTACTTGCCGACTTGCGGTTCCTGACCTTGAAAACCTGGATTTTCACTCTATTCAACACCAAATGGTGCATATGTTCAACCTTCTACCCTGGTCTTCTCTTCACTACATGCTCAATTCAAAAATCAAACTAGAAACTTTTCTCAAGGTCACTATGAATATGGACAAAGAAGAAACTTATTGGCCCCACATGATAGCCCTCTATTTGTATGCTCAATTTCTGCTAGTTTCTTCCTCAGGACACTGCTATTTGAAGATCCTTTCTATCCTTGATCAAGTGGAGTCAGGGTTCAATCCCATCCCTCTCATCTTAGCAGAAACTATCATTAGATTGGACGACTTCACAAAGACACGACGATTCTCAGGAAGTCCATTCCTATTGGAGGTAAGTTTCCCATTGTCCCTTCCTAACTTCAAACTATCATACTATCTGCATCTAATCATTTGCAAACCTGCAGATGTGGTTTTATGAAAAGTTGGGCCTGATCAAACCTCCTTAAGACATCAGATGCTACAAAGTGAAGCATTACCGAACAAGAAAACTACATCCCATTCCTATAGATATTCATGGTTGGCTATCAACATTCCCTGATACACTGATCCGCTGGATGTGACCCTGGTGGGGATTGTAACATGTGACCATTCGGTACACATATTGTGTTCCGATCACCGGTCTCCATTTTGCCACCTTTTATAATCCAGCCCACCTTTGCCACCAATACGGTCACAAACAACAGATTGTAGAGCTAGTTCATGAGTTCGAGCCAAGGCCCCTTTCTCAAAACTTCCTGGACCACTTAGTGGCAACTTGGCCTCAAAGAGTTATTAAGAGAATTTAAGCTATGACAGATATCAGACTACTAATGATCATTACAAGTATAGGTTTATTTGCAATAGACAAAAAGAAATGAATTTATTAAATATAAAAGGACAAGAGAATTACAAATGTTAAGCTCCCAAGGTAAGCAACAAAAGAAGAGAAAACAAAATTAGCTTATGGAATAAAGTCATCATTTCCCCTTTTTTTAGATGTACTTTTCCTTGTTTGTTAGTTAGACAGCTTGTAATAGACACATCATGCAATGTTTAACAATAATTAAAGCAATCCATTTCATTTCATTTAAGCACAAAATGTATATACATTTCACTTCTGGTACATCTTATGTTATTAGTTGGCTTACCCTTGCAAGTTTTCCAACTAACCATTTTGGGTCTCTCTCTCTCTCCTTTTACATGTCCTTAACTTTTACTTAGACCACCTCTTTTGAGGTTTTCAATCCAGCAGGACCTCTTTTTTTTTTAGTCTCTAACTTTTGCCTAGATAGCCTCTTTTCGAGGTTTTCTCCCTAATAAGAATTTTCATAGAAAGTATTTCTTGATCTTGTCTAGGTTGATGGGTTCTTTAAACTCGTTTCCTTCCATGTCAGAAAAAATGGCAACGCCTTTAGAAAATAACTTCTTTACCGAATACGGTCCCTCCGAGTTGGGCTTAAACTTTCCTCGAGGGTTGGTCATAACTGATTTTGTAAGTTTCAACACCAAATCCCCTTCTCGAATCTTGCTTGGCTTGGTTTGTTTATTGTAGGCACAAGCTATTCTTTTTTGATACAGCTGAGAATGATACATAGCCTTCATCCTCTTTTCATCCAGCAATGTCAACTGAGCCAATCGACTTTTGACCCACTGATACTCGGGGAGTTTAGATTCCAGAAGGACTCTCAACGACCTTATCTCGACCTCTACCGGAAAAACAGCCTCACACCCATAAACTAAAGAGTATAGAATGACCCCTGTCGAAGTTCTAGCAGTGGTTCGGTACCCCCACAATGCAAATTATAAGTATTTTGTCCAATCTTGGTAATTTTCCAACATCTTAGCCAGGATCTTTTCAACATTCTTATTTGCTACTTCCACTGCTCCATTTGCCTACGGCCTATATAGAGATGATCTGTGGTGCTCAATCTTATAGTCTTTCAGTAGTGTGGTCGTTTCTGCCCAAAATTGAACACCATTGTCTGTAACTACGTGGTGTGGCAAACCATATCTATAGATTATAATTTTCTCAATGAACCTTGTCATCTGTTTTGAACCTTGCCTCAACCCACGTGGAGAAATAGTCTATAGCCACAATGATGTATCGATGATCGTTAGTCTCTCTTGGTCTTACTTCTCCTATAATGTTAATTCCCCATACAAAAATGGCCAAGGAGAAGTCATTCCCTGAAGCTCCATAGATGGTAGGTGGCTAACATCACTATAAGTTTGGCAATTATGGCATTTCTTCATAAATCTAACACAATCTGCCTACATGGTGAGCCAAAAGTACCCCTAGCAGGCTATTTTCTTTGCCAAGATGGTTCCATTCATGTGTGGCCCGTATACCCCTTCACGAATCACTTCCATAAGCTTTCGGGCTTCGCCCTTATCAACACCTCTGAGGTGTACCAGGTTGGAATTCTTTTGTATAACATCCCGTTGTGACTTATAAACTGTCGAGACAACATTTATAGGGATATTCTTTCTTTCTTATCAGCATCATTCGGAAACTGCCCAGTTTCCAAATACCTTTGTAAATCATAGAACCAAGGTTTCTCAGTTGCATCAACTAGCATCACCCTCACCTCCTCGTAATAGGGGACTCGAGATTTCGTAAGAATTAAGGGTCTGGCTTCTGGTTGTTTCCCACTTTCCCACATAGAGGCCACTGTGGCTAGGGCATCAGTTACTTGGTTTCCTTCCCTCGATAAATGGACAAACTTACACTAAGAAAATGAGCACAAGATAGCGGCTAAGTATTCCCAGTACAGCCATAACCTATCTTTTTTTATCTCCTATTCTTTAGTGACTTATTTTATAACTAGCATGGAATCCTCATAAATAGTAACATTTTCTACCCCCGCACTGCACAATGACTCTAAACCAAAAATGCAGGTTTTGTATTCTGCTTGGTTATTAGTTGCTTCAAACTTAAGTCTTTTTGCCCTCGGGATCATTTCTCCTTTTGGCATAACCAAAATTACCCCTATTCCAGCCCCTTTGTTATTGACAACTCCGTCAAAGTACATTTCCCAACCTTGTATCTTTATTGCCCCTAGATGCTCATCACGAAACTCCAACCTTCATTCTTGATCATCATCCACTGGGCTTTATGCCAAGAAGTCTACTACTGCTCTTCCTTTCACCATCTTTTTAGTTATATACTCTATGTCAAACTCCGTGAGTAAAATGAGCCACCTAGCCAATTTTCCTATAAGAGATAGGGTCTGTTGAAGCTACCTGAGAGGATCATGTTTAGAAACTGCCTGCACTTTATAAGACTGAAAATAGTGTCAGAGTTTTTTCGTCGCCCAAATTACTGCTAGGCACATTTTCTCCACTAGGCTATAGGTAGTTTCATAGGGCAGAAGCTTCTTACTCAAATAATACACAGCATGTTCTATCTTCTTTTCACCTTCCTGTGCCAACATTGCCCTTATTGCGTCTTCCTCAATTACCAGATACAAGGTCAAGGCTTTACCAGATCTTGGCGGCTGTAAAACAGGAGGATTCATTAGATAATCCTTTATAGATTCAAAGGCTTATTGACATATTTCATCCCACATAACAGGTTGATCTCTCTTTAGAAGCTTAAAAATGGGATTGCAGATGGTTGTTAATTTGGCTATAAATCTGCTGATATACTGTAAATGACCCATAAACCCTCAGACCTCTTTTTCATTCTTTGGTGCAAGCATATCCTTGATCACTTTGATCTTATCTGGATCCACCTCTATTCCTTTCTAGCTGACAATGTGTCCCAATAGCTTCCTAGATGTAACCCCAAAAACACACTTCTTCAGGTTCAGTCTGAGATTATACTTTTTTACCCTAGCCAAAAACTTATCTAGCGCCTCGAAATGCCCTTCCCTAGTTGCAGACTTCACCATCATATCATCCACTACACTTCTACCTCTTTATAGATCATGTCATGTAGCAAGGCAGTCGCCATCCTCTGATCAGTGGCCCATGCATTCTTCAACCTGAAAGGCATCACTCGATAACAGTACACGCCCTATTCGGTGATGAAAGATGTCTTCAATTTATCTATTACTACCATAATGATCTGATTGTACCCCAAAAATCCATCCATGAAAGAGTACATTGCATTGGAAGTTGCACTATCAATTAACGTATTAATATACGATAACGGAAAGTCATCATTGGGGCAGGCTTTATTCAAATCTCTGTAGTCTACACACACTCTGACCCTTCCATCCTTCTTAAGAACAGGAACTATGTTTGCTAACCACCAAGTGTCCTCTACCACTTCTAGAAACTTTGCCTTTAATTGCTTTTTGACCTCTTCCTTAACCAAGAGAACCCATTCTGGCCTTAACCTTCTTTGCTGTTGCTTTATTGGCACTATGTGAGGGTATATGGGGATCCTATGTTCTGAGATCTCCCTGTTAATTATGGGCATGTCTTCATAACTCTAAGCAAATACTATATGTCTCTTTTTTAAGATTTCTTTCATTTTTTCTCTCTCACCTTTAGTTAAACCAGAAGCAAGCAATATATTTTAAGGATTATCATTTGTGCCTAAATTAAATAACTCAGTTGACATGGAATTAATGTCAAACATATAAATGAAATGATCATCACAAATAAAATAACCATTAGGAAACACATCACATAAATAAGCAAACTCAGACTTCATAGCATTCACTTTTGAAAAGAAAAGATCATCAATCTCAAATAAAGAAGCAAAAGAAACATCAAAGTCATTATAAGAGGTATCTATGATAGAATTAAGGACGTAGGTTTAAAAGTTAAGGTCTTTGCTTTGATCATTAATGCCTTTTCGCTCTAAGGTAGCTTTATACTTTTTAAACTCCTCCTCAACCAGTACCAGCTCCTCAATCAGGGCTCTTTCAACAGTGACTCCCTTAGCTTTGTTCACAAATTCAGCAAAAATCTTGAACCCCGGGATAACTCCCCCAGCCATCAGGAGAGGTTGTGGAGTTTCGTTGTACAAGTGCCCAGTACCTTCCTTTATAAAGATTTCCCATAGAGTTTTCTTTCTAACCATGGTCTCCATTTCCTTCTCTTCAAACTGGCCCCATACACTTATCTCTTGCTCAGCTTCGTCAGCCTTTTTGAATCCTAACCCGTGCTTCAAAATAGGTACTTTGTTTCCCATAAACTCTGAAGGTCCACTCTGATTTTTCCCCAATCCCATGCCGGGCAAAAATTTCATATTGCACATCATTCTTAGAACCTTTTCATCCATCTCATCCTCATAGATTACACATACTTCAAAACTAGGGCTAAGGAAAATCTCCTTAGGGATCAACTTCAGCGTAGCTACAGCGACTTCAGTTTCAACTGAGATGGTGACAACCCTTCCTTCATATGGAAATTTAATATTTTGATGAACAGTGGATGGAACACCACTTAGAGCTTGAAACCATGGCCTCCCTAATAAAATGGCAAATGTCATCGGGATATCAATCATATGCAAGTTAACCCAGACTTCTATAGGTCCTGTTTTAACCAATGCCCTGAACGTTCCTTCCACAAACCTTTTGGTGTCATCATAAGCCTTGAAAACTACCTCAGAAAGCTTTAAGTCAGCCACCATCAACCCTAGCCTTAGTAAAATCTTCAACGAACACACATTGATGGTAGAACCATTATCGACCATCACACAGTAGGTCATTTTCCCTTTCACCTCAGCTTTGATAAATAGAGCTTTATAGTGATCCCTCCCTTCTAGAGGCAGATCATCATTGGAAAATATTATCATCCCTTAAGGGGTTTTCATTAGTGACTAGACCATCTGCTCTAGAGTAGAATTAGTGGAAATCTTTTTCTAATCTAGTGCCAGGACTAGGGCTTCCCTGTGATCCCTAGAATGCATGAGTAATTCCCAGACACTAGCAATGGTCTTTTTGCTTTATTCTATCTCCTTTCCTTTCTCTGCACCTCCCACCTTTTTGGGCTCAAACTTGGAAGCCTCAGGTTCCTCTTTCTTCTCTTTGACCTTCCCTACAGACTGACTTGACTCACACCCCTCATTGTCCCACAGGTTAACTTGTTCTTCGCTCTCATCATCGGAACTCCATATGTCCAAGACGTGCACCTGTAGCTCCATGGGTTATTTGTTTGGTTTTAGATTTTTAGGTTTGGTTTTTAGGGAATTATGGGAGACATCAACGAAGGAGTTTAGGACCTGCTCTTCTATTAGGCCAGAGTTGACCATCAAAATTGATGGGTTTGGTGGTGGTACATTTCGGTAATTGGGTAATAGGTTGGTTTGGGTGTTTGGTTTTCTATTTTCTGGGTCAGTAATTTTGCCTAAGTCTATTAAGTCTTGGATTTCATGCTTTAACAGGGCATAACTATTTGTGTCATGCCCAATAATCTAATGAAATTTACAGAAGAGCTTTGGGTTGGCTCCAGGCAAGGGTTATTGTAAAGGAAAGGTCGTAGTAGGTTTTCCTCAACAAGCTTATCAAGGACTTTAAACATGGGACGTCCCAGATTTGAAAATCTTCGAGGCTGTCTAACTGCACTGACTTATATATTATTGCTTGGTGGTCGAATGGCATGAATCAGAACATTACTACTTGAGTTGGACCCCTCTTTGCCCCTAGATCCTCTTCAAAGAATTTCTTCTCTTAAGCTAAATTTGACTCCTCTCGAACCCCAAATCTGTACAATTCTTTAAAGCTTATGATTCTCAGATCCTTTAATTTTTTAGACAATGTTGGAACACACCCTTCTATTACTAGGACTAAGGAAAATTTTCCCCTCCAATAAGTTTGCTAGTCAGCAAAAGGCTCATTAAAGTTCTGTTTGGTATTATGCAGATCTCTTAAGGACACTTCTAGTTAAACATTAAGACTGTATTGCTTGATAAAAGTGGCACACAATTCCTTCCAATCTTACTGAACATGTGGTTCCAAGGTGTAATACTAAAGGATTGGCGCCCCTCTAATGAAATAGGGAACTGCTTGATAATTTGGCTCTCAATTAGCTCGGTAGCCTTCATGTAAGTCACATACTACTTCAAATGCAAATGGGGATCCTTGGCACCAGTATACTTCTTCATGTTTGGGAATTTAAACTTACGAGGCAGCAATTCATTAACCTTTTCCATATTCAAATCATAATCTAGAGGAGCGACCATACCCTTCTCCTTCATCATCACCTGCATTTGGTTCATCACCTTGGTCATGTTCTTAGCCCACTCAGTTTGACCCACTTCTTCGACTGGGATGACATTTCGTCAATTCATCGGATTGGCCAACACTGTCACATTATCTTCTTCCCTTCCTCTAATCGGTATTTCCATATCGAGACCCATCGGATTGATTGGCAGTGCATTAGGTGGTTGTGCTGGCTGACTCTTCTGATGAGCCTAGTAATTTCCCCCATCATTTTTCTCATCATAGCCCAGGTTTCTGCCATTACTTCATCTTTTAACTATGCCCCAAATGCTTATGGATCCAATCCTCCTGCCATTCTTATTTCTGAATTTCTGACTAGGCGACCTGAACTAGTTTGGACCCACCCTATTGAACTTAAAGGATCTATAGTGCTGCAAAATCGTTGGTTAGAATGATGCATGACGTGCATGCATGATATGCAAGTTCATTTTATTTTAAAAATTTAAGAAACAAATGAACACACATAAAAAGATATACAAGTTTTGCCTTTATTTCTCCCACACATGTATTCAATGGCGAGTATCTTGTTCTAGGATTTTTGGCCTGGGTTTTAATTATCAACGGGGGATAATAAAACCGACATATACAAGAAAACTCTCAAAATGATTCAGACAAGTAATAGGTCCTTTAAATAAAGCCTGAGTCCACTTTCTATGAGCCAAGATCCTTAGCACCATAAACTTACTTGTTAAGGCCCATTTGAAATGGGTTATGAGTAGGCATGAGAGGCCTTTATTGACTAGCTTATTTATAATGGGCTTTGGTTAGACACGAGGGCCCACTTTATTTTGGGTTGCTTATTAATGGACTCGAGATTTATTTTAAGGGTCCATTATATGGTATAATACACATGCATATGGGAAAATTCCTAAGAATGGTTGCTAAGTCATTACATGGGCTTGAGTCTTGGGTAAAAAAAAGGCTTCGACTCCCACAATGATATACATCCATATACGTCTCCCCACTCAAGGGTCAAACAACACAGATTAATAAGTGTCGTGAGTGACAATAATCAAATATTCCACCACCAGGTTTGAGAGAAATGTTGGCAGTGAAGTAATAACTATTGTCGGGTTAATTAAGGACTAAAGTGCTCATTATGTACAAAATGTGTAGTGAATGCATAAATGCAAAAGAAATAAGAAAATAATTAAAGATGATAAAACACAAAACACTAGAATCAATTTCTCTATTCCCAATGGAGTCGCCATTATAGGCGGCGGGGTTTAGCGTGCACCCAAGTGTTTGGTGACCATAGCACTGTGTGGGCTCGAGGCCTACCAAGAAATACAATATAGGTCTTGAGCCTATTCAAAGATGGAGTCGCCACTCGGATAAAAGCTGGGACATAATGTACAACAACTGGATCCCATGGAGGTCCCCAAAAGCCATCATCAGAGATCGGGTTTGAAAACTAAGTATTATCATTTGAATGCTCACTCAACCTTGCAGTTGGCCTCAATTTATGTTTTGCATTTTATTAGCACTTAATTATTTAATTATTTCTTCATTTACATTCAAAATTACACTTGCCTTCATTTACTTTCCAAATTTTATAGTTAAGTCCAAGTTTGCACATTAATCCAATTTCATGCTTTTTAAGTCCTAAAATTCAGTAAAAATAAAATAAATAATAATTTACAACCATACATTCAAAATCGAATGGGGAAAAGGATTAAGGATTACAACACTTTAGGCAAAATAAAAGAATAATATACAGAAAAGAAACTAAAAAATATACTGAAAGTAAACCGATAATAAATAATAAACACGATGGTATAAAAAGGATAGCTAATAAAAGCGACTACTTAATGATGTAAATCACTAAGTAATTCCTGCAAATAACACACAATTAGTCCTTCCCTTCGAAAATGAAATCGCAAACAACAATGCTTACAAAGAGATGCTATAAAAGGGGTTTTCATGTTATAAACTAAAAAAAATCATCAAATGATCAAGATGAGCATCATCATGCAATGAGATAGCCATGTTTAAGGTCAAAAGACACATATCAAAGTGGATGTTACGACAAGCATTAGTAGAAAAGTAAAGCTAAAAGCGGGCCAACCTATCAATGTGGCGAACACCTCATTGAGATGAGGCGACTGCCTCATTAATGAGGCGATATTTCTAAGTCAAAAAGAACATATAACACACATGAACAAAAGAGACAAACTTTCTGGAGGCCTGTCAATGGGACGATCGCCTCATTAACAAGAGGCATCGCTTGATTAACAGGCTGATTCTGACTCTTAAACATTTAGACTTCTACTTTAAGTAACAACATATGCATATACACACTCTACAAATATCAAACTACAACTACATGCAAAAGTATTCAAAGATCACATCAATAAAGTGAGATATTAAACAAGATAAACTAGAAATATACCTAAAATACACTAATGACTTAGTTACACACAAGCAAGACAACACAAAATGATGAACATATTAAGTTTAAGTGCAAGTTTTCTACCAAAATGAGAGGCCCTAAAAGATGTTTTTTTTATTGTGATCCTTGCTAGGATGTGATTTCCACTTTTGACACAAGCTTCTTCCTTCTTTTTTCAAGAAAATGTGGACTTTTCCTTGCTTCAATCTCCCCTTCTTCCTTGAGGACGTTTTTTCTTTTCTCCTTTTTTTTCAGAGCTCCCCCCTCTCTCTTATTTTAATAATGGTTCCTCCCCCTTTTTTCTCTCTCTTTTTCCTTTTATTCCCTAGCTTCCCCATGTCCCTAAGCCCTCTAGCTCATCATGAGCCTCCATAGCCTTTTTCTCTTCCCAAAAAATCTCTTTCTTACGCAAGAATCAGGTCTAGAGGGTGGGGCCCACACCACTTGCCCACTATGGTTGCTGCTGCAAGTGGGCTGCCATAAAGGTGGAGCCTTTGTGATGAGGCGATCACCTCATTGGCAGCTGCCAAAGAGGCGATCGCCTTATTGCACTAAGGCAATGCCCCTTTGGCCTGGGCCTGCATTGGGACAGGCAGGCTTGGGCCGACTCTAGATAATTGGGCTAAGTTTTAGGCTTTTTAATCTTTAGGTTTTCAAGTCCACCTTCCATTAGAGATTCAGCCTTCATTCTCATGTCCAAGTTTCATATTCTCATCATTGGGCTTCACAACGAGCCTGTCAAATCGAGCGCCCATAATTCATCCCCTAACCCGGGCCGACCGAATCGGGTATCTACACATAGTCTCTTTGTAAAACTTTTGGATCTCTATAAGAAGTGGAGGCATAGGTTTTTCATTGTTAAATATCCTTCAGATTTCATCCATGTTTAGCGAATATGGTCTGACGAGTGCCACAAGGTGAAACGTCCTTTAAGGTTATTTGATAAGGATACGGAGATGGTCATGATATTTTATCTTCATGGCATAACTAGCGCAAGCTCCCCCGATAATTTATCTAAGAGATATCTTTAGAAAGTCTATCCCAACCACATACAACTTAGTGGTAATTTTTAAAATTCAGCAGATATCACTCTAACTTATATATTTTCTTTTTTATTTGTACATGGTTGACTTTTTTTCCTTTATGAATAAGATTCAACTTGTAAATGATGAACTAAAGACTCAAGAGGATATGTAGATCTCTTCTTCTTACTCTTAAGGTTTCCTCTGATGTTATGGCCCACCAGAAAGGAAAAGTGGTGGCTGAATCTTCTCAAGTGGAGAAGTCTGAGGGTTTAAGAAAACAAGCACTGAATGAAGACTCAAATTTTGAAGAGCTTTGCAAGGAGGTTTTCGTTAAATGACTAAAGTTATCTGGATATCTGAACATGAGGTTTTAGATCTTAAAAAATATAAAGCCTCTAAATATCTTGAATGCTCAAGTGAGGGATCAGTATGCCAAGTCTCTACAGCTTCCCGAAGACATCCAGCATTAGATGGATATGGATACGGATAAGGAGAAGCTGTATAATTCCATAATCGGGCACTCACTAAAAGTAGTCATCTTCTACTCTGTTTAGTTTGTGTTTATGAGAGTCCTAAGTTGATGACGCTAGTTTCTTCTTTCATATGACTCAAGTTTTATTACTAGCGAAAGATAATAATTATTATCTTAAGAGTCAGTACAGCTTAAAGGAGATGGAGGTTGGCACTGTAGCTATCAATTTTAAGAAGAAACTGGAGAAGGTGAAGGCAACATTAGAACTTTGCCAAACCAAGCATGTTGAGGCGAGATCTGAAGCAAAGGTGAGCCAAAAGAAAGTGGAGGAGTTAGAGCATAATCAAGCTCAACTTACAAAAAAATTTAAGGGCAGGATTCTTAGATTGCGGATTTGGAGAAGAAACTTGATGAATTATTTTTATGTATTATAATCAGGGTTTATGTTAATGTATGTGTGTGATTATTTGTGTGATGTATATAGACATATGTGTGTGTATATATATATATAAGATATTTTTATTTTGTGTGGTGTAAATTTAATGTTATATTATATAATATTATAATATAAAGTTTTATTAAATTATAATATATAGTTTATATAACATATACATAAAATATGCATACAAAACAAACACAACAAACATAAAACACACAAACGCAACTCACTATGCATCATCTTCCTCCTCCCGCTGTCGTCCCATTTAGAAGTCGTCACAGTGCCTTCCCGGCGTCCAGCAACTCCGCCCTCCTTCTAGTCGCCTTCCACCGTCTCTCTTCTCCTTCCCTAGCACTAGTAGCTTATGCAAACTGAAGAGACCGAAACTCCTCCTATCATCCGGCCACCATTTCTTACCATTCTGGTGTCTATTAACTCTCCTAACACCAGTGAGCATGAATCTAAACTTGGTTTGAGCTTTAATCTTCCTTTTCTTAAGTTTTGTTGAATTTTTTATTTTTGAGATTTAGGGTTTTCAATTTTTTTTAAGCTTGATCTTGATGATTCACACAAACTTCCTTCATAAAAGATGATCTTGGTAGCTTAATCTATATGTCTATATTTTTATTTGAATTTTTGGAATTTATTTTAATTTTTCTGAATTTTTAAATATTTTATTATTATTTAATTAATTTTCGTAAATTAATTTAGTTAATTATAAAATTTATTGATTTAGTTTTTTTATGGGTTGTTATTAATTTTAGTGTTGAGATAATAATTTTTGTGATTTTTATGTAATTTTTATAAATATTTTTATATTATGCCAATATTAGAAAATTAGGATAAAGTTGAGTTTTTGTTGAAATTATTGTTTAATAATGTGTTTTAGTTGATATTAGTAATATATATGTTGAGAAAATAATTTTTTTGAATTTATATGATTTTTATAGAATTTTTGGGTAATATTAGTAATATTATGCATATTTTGAATTATTAGGGTAATTGTGTAATTTTGTGATAATTATAGCTAAATATTATATTTTAGTTGGTTTTATAATTATTTAAGGTATTAAAATAATTTTTACAAATTATTTACTATTTTTAACTAATTAATACTAATTTTTGAAAATTGTTTTCAAATTATATATTATTTACTAAATTGGTAATTAAATGGGTTTTTAGTAATTTTTAATATGTATTTAGACTATTTTAGTTATTTGAATATATAAAGTGAATTTTTATTAATTTATATTGAATTACTGAGAAATTTGATTTTTAATAATATTATATTATTATTTCAGAATTTTTACGTAATTATTATGAAATTAAATATATTTGATGTGTTAGTGTTAAATACGTAATATTTTGATATTTTGAGGATATTTGTGAAATTTATTGATTTTTAATATATTTATTATATTATTTGGATTTTTGGTGAATTATAAACCTCGATTGGGGGATTGTGCAATTCGAGGTCCTAACCGAGGGTTGTATGAATTCTAGTTTTTGAAGTGCATTTTCTTGCAGGACCGGCTCTACTTTTTAGTAAAGAGATGTCCATTTTACAGAGGAGGTTTTGTCGAATTTTCGATAGAATTCTCGTAAAACATTACATTGGGTCAATTTTAAATTATGTATTTGTTTGTGTTCTGAAATCTTAGATTGAGTCTCTATAGAGGTTTAAGTTAGATTTATTCTGATTTTCTTATTTATTTTATTTGTTTAATTGCGCCGAGACCGAGGCCTAATGAAATGGGCCCGTCAAACCAGTCTCGTGGAGCACAAACTTAAGAGTTGTTATTTTATGTATACATTGCATTTAGGATGCATGTTTTAGCACATATACATGTTTTGAATTGTATCTATTCATAAATAGTTTTATTACATGATTAGTATATTTTAGGTATATTTTTAGTATATTTTGAAATGAATGCATGTTATGTTATCGATTTATACTTAAATTGTTTTTAAGTATATATATGGTTTATTTTTTGTATATTTCATGTTTGATTTAAATTTAGTTGACATATATATACTTAAAATATACTTAGTTTATTTTAGGTATATATATGGTTTATTTGTTATTATGAATGACATTATGCATTATTTATTTCCCCGTATGTATGATTTACTTTAAATGAAGGATATCGATAGAACGTGCTACTTAGTGGGCAGCACTATAACAGTGTACATATCGGTGTGATAGATATTAAGGTTGAGTGAGAATCATTTATGGACTTATGATTTGATTAAGAATGATATGATTGATTGATCTAAGATGTGATACGATTGATAGTGTGGTTACTGGAGCTCGGTTGACCAGATGTCTCAGGGCCAATCACACTGACAGTCAGACTGCTGGAGCTCGATTGACTTAATATCTCGAGGCCAGTCTACAATCCATATGGATTAAGTGATTTTATTTAGAATTAAGTGAGCATGTATGGTTAGAGTGATGTTATTGTTGATTGAGGTTGCAATTAAATAAGGTTCTATTTGATCCCTCATTAACTTATACTTTTCAATACAAGTATATAAAGTAATTTTCAGCATCTGTGTGGATTGTTTGTATATATATTTATTATATACGAACGTTTCATTGCATTTGACATTAGGAAATGCATGTATATATATTATAACAATTCACTCAATGAGGTCTGACTCCCCTCAGTTGATATTTTTACAGGAGAGTCTTCTTCTTCATACCTCAGGAGTAGATCTATTCGCCGGACTTCTTCCCCCTCGGCTCATTTATGTAAATTATCTACTTAATTTTATATTATACTCTAGAATACTGCAGTAGTCATATTTGGTATCAGTAATGAGTTGTATTTTATATTTGTTGTATGTGGTTCTAATTCAGAGGCTTTCTTTGAATATTGTATTAAATATTTTATTTTATTTTATGATATGAGAGAGTTATATTTTTATTATATTGGTTTGAGATTTAAATATGATGCATATTTATTTATTTTAATTTAATTATTGCATGTTTTTATTCTTTTAAGGCTTGCTACGGGTTCCGGATTCGAAAGAATTCCCATTCTCTAGTGCTAGTCATGACTCCTCGTTTGGGACGTGACATGAATGATTTGATAAGGACCCTCCTATTTAGGTCTGAGTTTGCCTGTGTTAGAGTTATCTTTGCCAATGTCAGCTCTTCTAAGTACCCAATCTCTGACTTTAAAATGTCTTGGTTGGATTTACTGATTGTGATATTTCATGACCCTTTACTTTTAGGCTTTTACTATTATGGAGGCCCGTTCTCTCCTCTCTTCGAGTAGATCTAGACATATCCTGGTATTGATGTTATTGACTTTCTAATATAGATTCTCGATGACCTGGTAACTGGATGATCTAATTTCTACCGGGATTACTGCATCCATCCCATAAATGAGTCTGAAGGATGTTTCTTTAATGGAAGTTCTAGGTATGGTTCTATAGGCCCAGACAATGTTGTTAAGTTCATCAACCTAGTTTCCCTTCTTTTTGTCTAGTATTTTCCTTAGCCCTTACATGATAATCTTGTTAGTGACCTCTTTCTAGCCATTTATTTATGGATGGGCTACTTAGGTAAACCGAAGCTTTATTCTGAGATTCAAAAAGAATTTTTTAAATTTCTCATTTTTAAACTACTTCCTATTATTTGTTATCAGGGTGTGTATTATTCTGAATTTGTAGATGATTTCTTTCTAGAAAAAGTGCTGGATCCGAGCCTCAGTGATGGATAGTACAACTTCAACTTTTATCCCCTTGGTAAAGTGGTCTATAACCACGATTAGCAACTTCTTATAGGAGGTTAAAGTAGGAAATGGACCCAAGATGTCCATCCCCCATATTGTAAAAGGCCAACGACTCCTAATTAGGTGTTGAGGATTAGAATGCTTATGGCTGATGTAGGCAAATTGCTAACATTTGTGGCATTCTTGAGTTAGTTTCTAAGCATATGGGACATGGTAGGCTAATAGTATCCCTATAACAATGCCTTTTTTTATTAATGAATGATGAGATTCATATGCTCCACAAATTCCTTCGTGGATTTCCCTAAGCATGTAATTTCCTTCTTCTAACGATACATATTTAGACCATGGGTGTGAAAGAGACCTTCTGTAGAGTTCTCCATGGTGGACAGAGTAGTGCGCAACCTTTATCTTTAACTTCCAAGCTTTTAACTTGTCTTGTGGAAGTACCCCATGTTCGAGATACTGAATAATCAATTTTATCCATTCTACTACTTTCTGTATGTCCATGATCTTTGCTTCCTCAGTGTTTGGCTTTATTAATACTTTGGTGAGCTTTAGTTCTTTAAATGTCTGACTATCTTCGGCCACTGATTTGGCTAGTAGATCAGGTTCAAAATTTTTGCTTATGAGGATTTGCATAATTTCCTATTGTCCCCCTCCTGCTTGAGCTTCTTTAGAAGCTGTCTGACTTTCTCAATATCCTCGGGGATACTTAGGTCCTTAATTTAGAATGTCCCTTTAACTTGGTTTACCACCAATTGTTAGTCTGATTATATCTTGAGATTCTCAGTTTTGACCTCGAAAGCCAACTTTAATCCCTTAATGAGTGCTTCATACTCGATTGCATTATTAGTGGCATTGTACTTTATCTGGATTGCATGTCTGATACTGACTTTGTGTGGCACTTTAAGAATGATTTTGGCATTGGATCCTTGGATAGATAAGGCTCCATTAACATATAGCTTTCATTCTAGACATTCAGAGGGAGCGAAATCTTCCGTTGTCATCTTTTATACAAAGTTTGTCATGGCTTGAGCCTTTACCTACTGCCAAGGTTCATAACTGATGTCGAATTCTCCAAGCAATATTGACTATTGAACTAGCCCACTGGATGTTTCAAGTCTTCGTAAGTTTTTTCTTAGAGGGGAATTGGATGTTACAATAATTGAATGAGCTTGAAATAGTGTCGAAGTTTTCAGGATATGTGGTTAAAGACCATAGCTAACTTATCCAGTTTAGAATACTGGATTTCTAAACCTCTAACTGATGCAGTATACTGGATTTTGCTAACTTCTTTCTTTTTTTACCAGTATTAAGGCAATTAACTCCTAACCAATAGTGAGGTATAGGTACAATGTTTCTTAGGGGATCTACTTACTGAGTAGAGGTGGTGAGGCTAAGAACTTTTTTATATCTTCAAAAATTTTGGCATTCTTTATTTCATATAAACTTTTTTGAATTTTGTAAGACTTGAAATAATGGTAGATACCGCTTGGCTCAGCAGGAGATGAAACACCCTAAGACTGTTATTCTACCATTTAGGTTCTGTAACTCATTAATTGATGTCGGAGCTCTCATCTTAAGAATGGCCTTCTTTTTCTTTAAGTTAGCTTTAATTCCTATGTGAGATATTATGAATCCCAGGAATTTTCCTACTCTTAATCTAAAAATGCACTTCTCTGGAATTAGCTTGATATGGTACTGGTTCAATATTTAAAGGATTTAGTCAAGGTCAGCAGAATATTATTCTACATGTTGGCTATTGACAATGATGTCATCCATATATACCTATATGTTCTTTCCAATTTGATCTTGGAACACATGATTCATCAGCCTTTGATAAGTTGCTCCAACATTCTTCAGCCCAAAAGGGCATAACTTTATAATAATAAAACCCTTTGTGGGTGATGAATGATGTCTTTTCCTAATCTTTTTTCTTCATTAGTATCTGATGGTACCCTTGTGCAACATCCACAAAGCTATAAAAATAGTGACAGGTAGTGGAGTGTACCAATTAATCTATCATTGGCAATAGATAGCTATTTTTAAGGCATGCTCTATTAAGGTTGGTATAATCCACATGCATCTTATATTTGCCATTGGACTTTTTTATCAACACCATCTTAGCCACCCATTCTGGGTGTGTTACTTCTTTAATAAATCTGGCTTCTAATAGCTTTTTTTTTCTTTAGCGATTATCTTTTATCTTTCGTACGTGAAGGTCCTCTTTTTCTAAATAACTGGCTTTACTCTTGGTTTAATGTTTAGACTATGTGAGGCAATCCAAGGATCTACTCCACTGATTTTAAATGCTTTAGAGAAAAAGTTGCCTTAGTGTTTAATAAGGATCTCTCTTATTCCATGTTTAACCTTGTTATCGAGATCGTTGCCAATCTTTAATGTCTTTCCACCGATAATTTGTAATGTCTGAACCTAGTTAACTGGCTCAAGGTTGGCTATTTATTTCTCTATTTCCTAAAATTCTAGAGGGAATGCCTCCATTTGAGGTTTGATTGCCATCTAATAGCATTGTGTGGCCATATGCTGATCTTTTTGGATTATTAGGACTCGACCTTTAATAAGAATCTTTATGGTTAGATGCTAGATACTCGTGACTACATCAATCTCATAAAGTATTAGTCAACCTATGATGTAGTTGTATACGAGCGAGAGATCCACCATATTGAATTGAGCCTTAACTGCTTTAACTTCTCCAGTATATTGGTCTCTGAATTCTAGAATCAGCTCTATTAATCCTATTGGTTATATGGTTCCTCCGTAAAAGCTTATAATAGGATTCTAAATAGCTCTCAAATCAATAATAGAACCTCTCATTGCTTTATAGGTATTCTAAGAGAGTGCGTTGACAGTGCTCCCATCATTAATCAGTAATCTTTTCACTAGGTAATTGTTAATGAAAGCGCTTGCTAAGAGTGCATCATTGTGAGGGTATTGAACATGTTTCTTATCTTCCGGACCAAACATGATAGTCTACTTTTTTTTTTAGCGGACCCTTCTTCTCTGTAAGATCTCTTAAGCCTCTTCTTTATAACTTCTCCTCTGACAATCATGTTAATAATGCCAACTGGTTCATTCCGGGCCTTTTTTTGGTTCCAGCCTATCCTTGTCATGACCATCCAGATCTTTACTCCCTCTGGATGTGTCAGTGAAGTTACCGAGTTTACCATTCTATATTAATCTTTCTCTAGCATTATTTAATTCTTAACATGCCTTAGTTTCATGCCCATAATCCCGATGGTATTAGCAATAATACCTCTTATCTTGCATGGCTCTCCTGGTTGGGCTTTGATTTTTGGTTGGAGTTATGCCCATACCATTTTATCTAACCCACATAAGGATCTTGGATTTAGAGGTGTTTGGTGGTGTATACCTCTCAATTTTCCTTTCAAATCCTTCTGCAGGGTTTCTAAAATGGGATCGCTAGAAGCTCGGCCTTCTAGGTATTGACCTTTCATCTTTCCTGGCTAGTATTTTCTTGTCGTCCCAGCGTATCCTCCTATCTTTGTCCATCTTTATCATCTTTATTGACATAGCCAATACCTCAGCGAAGGTGTTGAGTTTTGTAATAACCCTGATTTTTAAATTATTTTATTAAATAATAAGATATGCAGTGTTAATAAAATTTAAAAATTATATTTAATTATTTTACTATTTTATGATTAATTATTATTATTTTATGTTTAATTGAATTTCTACGTAAATATATTATTCTGGAACTTATTATTTTAGACGTTTAAATTCCATTGTGCATATTTATTATTTTTTAAATTTAAATTCCATTGTGCATATATATATATATATATATATATTGCAAAATTGAAGAAAGAGAAAAACAAAGAAGAAAGTTACAGAATACTTACCTCCTCCACGCGCTGCCATCCCGGCCATCCCCTCTCACTGTGCCTCTTCCTTTAGCTTTCCGAACCGCCACCATCTTCTTCCCTTTTCTTCTCCATCATCTTCGTCACTGTCTGCTCGTCGATATGTCGCCAAAGAAAGAAGAAACGACAACGCAGCAGCAAGCTTCTTCCTCGCCGTCGATCATTTTCCGGCCACCTTTGCTTGAGTTCTTGGGTTCTTTGGATTCCTTGATTTGTGAGGACTCCATTTCTAAACTCAGATTGAGCTCAAACCAACTCGCTTGTAAGTTTTGTTGAATTTTATTTTTTGAGCTTTTAGGGTTTTTATTTCTTTTTTAGGTTGATTTATTTTGATTCAAGCAAACTTCGTTTGAAAATGATGATCCATATAGCTTGAGCTTCATTAATATATTTTTGTTATAATTTTTGGAATTTATTTTAATTTTGGTTATTTTTTTATTATTTTAATATTATTTAATGAATTTTTGTAAATAAATTAATTAAATTATGAAATTGGTTAAATTATTGTTATTATATATTGTTATAAATTTTGATGTTGATAAATTAATTTTTGGGAATTTTATATAATTTTTATGAATATTTTTAGTTTATGTAAATATTGGATAATTGAGTAAAATAAGTATTTTGATTGACTTTAAAGTTTAATTGTGTATTTTAATTGATATTAAAATTTTATGTGATAATAAAATAATTTTTATGAATTTATATAATTTTTATGGAATTTTATATAATTTATGTGTATTTTGAATTATTAGGTTAAATATGTACTTTTGTTGAAATTACTGGTTAAATATGAGTTTTAGTTGATATTAGTATTTTATATGTTGATTAAATAATTTTAATGATTTTATATAATTTTTGAGGAATTATTTAGTATATTGGATATTTTGTATTATAGGGTTAAATATGTAATTTTGTTAATATTATAGTTAAACATTATGTTTTAGTTGGTTTTATAATTATTTAAAGTATAAAAATGATTTTTACAAATTATGTACTATTTTTAACTAATTAATACTAATTTTCAAAAATTGTTTTCAAATATATATTATTTATAATTTGGGTGATAAAAAAATGGGTTTAAACTAATTTTATAATATAATTAAACGTGAACTTTATTATGTTATGTTGAATAATTGTAAAATTGAATTTTTATTAATATTATATAACATTTGAGATTTTATTATTCAAATTGTGATTTTAAATATTATTTACAATCTATGTTAATTTAATTGTAAAATGGGAATTTTATTTCATTTATGAATTTTTTATTCTCAAATATTATTTAAATTAGACTTTTATGTTTTAATTGAAAAATAAAGGTTTTTAAATATTGTTATGGGTTTTGATGATTTTTATTATTTTACTGTTTAATATTGTTTGTTTGTGTATTATGAACCTTGGTTGGGGATTTGTGAAGTTTGGGGTCCCAACTTAAGGTGTTGTGCTTTGAGATTTTAGAAGCGTGTTTTCTTTGCAGGATCGGCCCTACTTTTGTAGGGAGATGTCCTGTCACGACCCAAACTAGGAGTCATGACCGGCGCTAGGGAACGGGAATTCTTTCGAATCCGGAACCCGTAGCAAGCCTTAGAAAATAAAATCATACAATAATTATATAAAAGTACGACCAAATTAAAATTTTTCTGAATCAATATATAAATTAAATACTCCAAATCCTTTTATAAATGAATACATATTCGTACAATGTTCAAATACAAAATTCTCAGAGTATTTAATATCCAAACAAAATAATACACTTCCAATATAGTGACACTACTACTGCAGTTTCTAGAATACAATTCAAAGTTTAGAATATACATTTGTATAAAACAGTCGGGACTGAAGAACACCAGCGAGGAACTCTATAACTAAGGTCTGACGATATGGAATCTCCTGAAAAAAAATAATTGAGGGGGGTCAGACCTCACTGAGTGAATTATTATACTATATATACATGCAAACTAAACCATAACAATCAGGCATTCTTATATATATATGTATATACACCCATTTCACACGAATGCCAAACTTTACTTTTATAAATATACTAAATGTAGAAAACGTTTGTTTTAATTCATGAAGGATCCATAGAACCCTAAATAATAACAACCTCAAACAATCCCATCATCACTCTAGCCCTACAGGCTCACTTGATTCCAAATAGAACACTTATTCCAATTTGGACAGCAGACTGGCCCCGAGACACTAAGTCGACTGAGCTCCAGCAGTCTGGCTGTCAGTGTGATTGGCCCCGAGACACTTGGTCAACCGAGCTCCAGCAATCACACTATCCATCACCTCACATCTCAATCAACCCAATAGATCATTCAATTCACTTATGGACAGTAGACTGGCCCCGAGACACTAAGTCAACCGAGCTCCAGCAGTCTGACTGTCAGTGTGATTGGCCCCGAGACACTTAGTCAACCGAGCTCCAGCAATCACACTATCTAACATACCATTAATCTTAGTCAAATCAATTAAATCAATTATAATCACCCAATTTTAACTCTCATTCAATCCTTATCTACCGTACCGGTACGTACACGGTCCTAGTGCTGCCCACTAGGAAGCACGTTCTATTGATATCCTTCACTTCGAATAAATCATTCATTCGAAAAATAATTAATGTAGAACCACATTCATAATAGTAAAACCAACCATATATATATATACCTAAAATATACCCAGTATTTTTCAGGTATATATATATATATATATATAGTCAAATAAAATATGAAATAAACTAAAGATAAATCATTAATATAGTTAAAAACAATTTAAATGAGTAACAATAATATAACATGCATTATCTTAAAAATATACTTAAATACGCAAAAGATATACCCTAAGTACTCAAATCATTTAATAAACCATTTATATATAAATATTCATTTAAATACGTGTTTGTGTTTAACATATATTCACAAATATACTAAAAATAAACCTAATTATCTAGCATGCATATATATAAAAATATACCCTAAATGTACCACTAATGTGTTAGGTTTAAATTAAAAAAAAATAAAACATGTATTTATTTGGAAATAAATCAAAATATACCAAAGATAAACTTAAAAATAATTTAAGTGTAGGTTTATAATATAGCATGCAATTATTTAAGAATAACCTAAATTATACTAATCATTTAATAAAACAATTATGGTCCGATGCACATTTAAATCATGTATAAATATTAAATTATAACAAACATAAACTTAAATATCTAACATACATATATCAAAAATGTACTAAAAATAAACCGAAAATATACCAAAT
This sequence comes from Mallotus nudiflorus, assembly GCA_947683625.1. Classification (NCBI taxonomy): domain Eukaryota; kingdom Viridiplantae; phylum Streptophyta; class Magnoliopsida; order Malpighiales; family Euphorbiaceae; genus Mallotus; species Mallotus nudiflorus. The sequence continues at coordinate 59,840 of CANTUR010000239.1, forward strand.
CATATTATAATTAAATTAATGTTTAAATATATAATGAAAATAAAAATCCTAAGTCATGCATCCTATATGCACTGCATATATATACAGTATAATAACTCACATGTTAGCGCTCCACAAGACAAACTCGACGGGCCTGATCCGTTAGGCCTCGGTCTCGGCGCAGCTAGACAAACAAATGACAACATGAAATCAGAATAAATTTAACAAAAATTCTAAAGACTCGATCTAGAATTTTAGGCACAGTTTTAGAATAGGAATTTGACCGGACATCACGTTTTACGAGAATTCTACCGAAAATCCGGCAGAACCTCCCCTGTAAAACGGACATCTCTCTACTCAAAGAGTAGAGCCGGTCCTGCAAAGAAATACACTTCGGAATAAACACAGGATTACAATCAAAATCCCTCGGTCGGACTCCAAACTACAATTCACCGACCGAGGTTCACAATTCACAGAATATTTATAAAATACCGAAAATACCCTTATATAATAAAAATACATTTTATAAATCCAAATTACGTAATTAACCCTAAAACATACTAAAAGTTACTAAAAACCCATTTATTTACAAAAATAATATATCATATATAATTTGAAAATAATTTTTTTCAAAAAAAAATAGTATTAATTAGTTAAAAATAGTAATTAATTTATAAAAATCATTTTTATACTTCAAATATTCATTAAAACCAATTAAATTTAATATTTAGCTAAAATCACTACCAAATTACCAAAATGCCCCTAATATACAAAATACTCATAAAGAAATAATAATATTCAAAAATTCAATAAAAATTATGTAATTTCTCAAAATTTATTTCTTCAACATATTATTCACTAAAATCAACAAATACACCTAATTAACCAATAATTTCTATAAAATTATATAAATTCATAAAAATTATTTTATAAATAAATAACATTTTAGTATCAACTCAAACACACAATTAACCTTTAAATTCATCCAAAATACTCATTTAATTCAATACTTCAAAATTTACATAAACTATAAATATTTCTGAAAATTATATAATAATTCTCAAAAATTAATTTCTCAACATTATAATTACCAACAATATATAGCATTAATAATTTAACCAAATTTATAATTAAAATACTTAATTAACAAAAGTTTTAATAATTAATAATTAAATATAAAATAATCAAAACAATTTGGATCAACTCAAAATTAACCAAATAATTAAACTAAATGCTGAATAATTAAATACATAATATATAAATTAACTAAACTCAAAATCAACCTAAAAACTACCAAAAACAACCACTTAACAACTACCCTTTCCAATCATCAACCCACACTTACCAAGCAAGAAGATCAACAACTGAAGAATGCTGGAGCTGCTGCCATGTCCGGTGACAGCAGGTGGAGGTGGTGGCGGAGCTGGCGTCGCGACAGAGGGCTGCTGCTGCAGGCGACCATCGCGCGAGGAGAAGCTGCTGCAGCTGATGCTGCTGTCCCTCGGCTTCCACAGCCTCTCTAGCAGTTGCCGGCGTCCAGAGGGAGGTGGGAAGGCTGATGATCGATCGGTGGTGGGACAAGCAGTCCGGCGAGAAGCACACAGACAGGGGAGGGCGGGCAAGGATGCACGGAGGGGGAGAAGGAAGCTCTGCAATTCTCTTCTTTCTCTTCTAAATAATTGAGTGTATATATATATATATATATATATATATTTATACTTTTATTAATCTTAGGTTATAAATAATATTATTTTATGTCTAAAGAAATTACCACCACACAAAACTAAACACTATTTCATTTATATATATATATATATATACACACACACACATACATAGTCTCACACAATAGAATATAATATAAAATAACACTCAAAATAACATTAATAAAATATCACTATCAAAATTAATAAATATTAACAAAGTAAATTAGTAGAATAAAATAATAATGAGGTACTTACAATATTAAAAATGCTCAAAATCATGTCAACCAAGAAAATAATATTAGTGTTTAAAAATGATAATATTAAAATAACCATGCACTAAATTAACATATTAAAATGATAGAGTTCAAAAATAATAACCATACATAATAGAATTTTAAACGTCCAAAATATTAAATCCAAATTAATATATTTACGTAGAAAATTCAATTAAACTTAAAATAATGATAATAAATCATAAATTAGTGAAATAATTAAATATAATTTTTAAACTTTATTAACACTGCACATCTCAGTATTTAATAAAATAATTTAAAACCAGGGTTATTACATGTCCGTTTTACAGAAGAGACTCTACTGAAATTTCGGTAGATTTCTCGTAAAACATGACAACCGGCCGGAGTCTAGTTTTGAATTTTTGATTGAGTTTTTTCATAGTAATTCTAGAAGCGTAGAGTTAGAATTTATTCTGATGGTTGTTATTTTATTTTTCTAGCTGCGCTGAGACCAAGGCCGAATGGACCAGGCCCATCGAGTTTGTCTCATGGAGCGTTAATCAGTGAGTTATTATACTGTATATATATGCATTGCATATAAGATGCATAACTTAGGATTTTTCATTTTCATTATATGTTTTAAACAGTAATTTAATTTATAATATGATTTAGTATATTTTCAATTTATTTTTAGTATATCTTGATATATATAAGTTTGCATATTTTTTATATACATTTAATATATATATGGTATATTTAGAGTGTATTTTTTTATATATGTATGTTAGATATTTAGGCTTATTTTTAGTATATTTTAGATATATGTAAAAATTAAATACATGTTTTAAATGTATATTTATTCATAATTATTTTATTAAATGATTAGTATACTTCAGATATATTTTTAGTATATTTTAAGTATATTCCTAAATAATTGCATGTCATATTATTGATTTATACTTAAATTATTTTTAAGTATATTTTTTATATATTTCCAAATAAATGCATGTTATATTATCAATTCATACTTGACTATTTTTAAGTATGTCATTGGTTTATCTTTGGTATATTTCATATTTGATTTGACTTTATTTGACATATATATATACTTGAAATATACTTAGTTTATTTTAGGTATATTTCTAGTATATATATGGTTTATTTTATCATTATGATTATTATTCTGCATTATTGGTTTGTCCATATGAATGTTTTATTTTAAATGAAGGATATTGATAGAACGTACTATCAAGTGGGCAGCACTAAGACCGTATACGTACCGGTGCGATAGATTTAGGTTTGAGTAAGGAATTACTTGCAGTAATGATGATATGATTAATGATTTGATTGATTGATTAAGATGTGATGTGATTGATGGTGTGATTACTAGAGCTCGATTGACCAAGTATCTGGGGCCAATCACACTAACAGTCAGACTGCTGAAGCTCGATTGACTTAGTGTCTCAGGGCCAGTCTACTGTCCAGAATGGAATAAGTGACCTATTTGAATTTAAGTGAGCCTATATGGCTAGAGTGATAATATTCTTGATTGAGGTTGTGATTAATAGGGTTCTATTTGATCCTTCATGTATTAAACTAAATGTTTTCTGCATTTATTATATTTATAAAAGTAGAGTTTGGCATTTGTGTGAAATATATATATATACTAAACTAAATGAATATACTTTTATATATATATATATATATATATATATATATAAGAATGCTTGACTGGATATAGTTTAGATGCATGTATATATATTATAATAATTCACTCAGTGAGGTCTGACCCCCCTCAATTATTTTTTTCAGGAGATCCTATATCATCAGACCTTAGAAGTAGAGTTTTTCGTCGGTGTTCTTCCATCCCGACTAATTTATGTAAATGTATATTTTAAACTCTGATTTGTATTCTAGAAACTGTAGTAGTAATGTTATTGTATCAGCAGAGTATTATTTTATTTGATACTTTATACTCTGAGAATTTTATTTGAACACTGTATGAATATATATTTATTTATGAAAAGATATTGAGTATTTATTTTTATATTTTGATTCAAAAAATTTGAATTCAGTCGTGCTTTTATTTATGTAACACATTTTTTTATTTTTCTAAGGCTTGCTAAAGGTTCTAGATTCGAAAGAATTCATGTTCCCTAGCGCTGGTCATGACTCCTAGTTTTGGGTCGTGATGGGTTCCTTTATCATTATCTTGTCCTTGAGCTTCCCCAGTTAGGTCTCATTCTTCAAAGGCTCTATGGCTACCTTGTTGACCAAATTCTCGATTTGCATGGCTACCTTGTTGAATTAATCTAAATAGCTTCTCAGTGACTTAGTGACCTCCTATCGGCACATCTAGAGATCATTGATATTTTTTGCTGGAGGGATGTTGGTAATGAACTGAGTTCAAAATTTCTTAGTTAACTCTTTAAAGGAGGAGATAGAATTCTCAAGGAGTTAGTAGAATAACTTCTGAGCATTCTTGGCTAGTGTACTCAAAAAGACTCTGCACATGATTCCATCATTCACATTCTAGAGTAACATCCTAATTCTGAATGAGGATATATAGTTGATTGGATCTCCGATTCTGTCAAACTAATCTAACTGCGACATTCTGAATTTGGTTGGAATCTCCATCTAGATTATTCTGCTTACAAATGGTGATTTCCTTCCATAATGCATTTGTCTTTTTTCCTCGACCTGGTACAGGCTTTATGCATGCCCACTTTAACTTTTTAGGCTATCTTTGAATCATCAAAGGCTGGGTTTATCGAGCTGGATTCTCCTTTCAGAGCTTTATATTTTTCTCTGTTTCCTCTATATACCTTTGGAGCTATTGCTGGTAGCATCATATTATTTCTTATGTGAGTTATTTTAGGATTGTTGCCTTGAATCAGGGCATTCAACTATTATTGCATTAGGGTCATCGAGGTTTGAATATTTTGAATCATCATTTCTTTGCTTATTGAGGATAGGTTGAGTGTCTAGGCTACTATGTTTAGGTTAGGTGTATTTATGGCAAGTATTTCTGATAGGCTTAGAAAAGGTGCTGAAGGTATCAGTCTGTTATGATGTTGAAGAGGAGCATAATAAGGGAGGTCGGTGCCAAGAGCTGCCCACCCTTAATGTTACCAGGTGGAATGTATGTACCAGTCAGACCTTGAGATAAGGGTCCAACATGTTGAAAAGGGGCCAATAAAATTATCATCTAAATAGGTGTTAATAAGTTGATTGGAGGAATAGGAGCAGATGGGTTGATGTATGTATCAAGAGTTAAGATTGGTGGTGGACTGGAAGTCATGATGCCAAGGTCCCAATTTCTAGATGCTTAAATGGCTTTTAACTCAAGAGTTCCCCACATATAGTGCCACTCGATAACTTGTTTCCGAAACTCCTGAGTTAGAAACCCAACAAATGATCAATGAAGGGCAATGTGAGAGGTGGGAAGGATCTCCACAAATCCTTTGATGCCTAATTCAAAGAATATAAAGAGAAAAATTTTTAGAGAGATAAAGAGAATAATGAATATGAGAAGAATAAAATGAATGAGAATAAGGGATATGGGTTCCTATTTATAAGGATAGTGATGCTCAAACCTGAAAGGAATAGGATTCCTCTTTGAGGAAAGTCCTATGCATACTAGGAGAGTGTTTCTTCCTATCTGGGAGTCTCCTTAATTGGGAACCTTTTCCTATTTGTTATAGGTCTCCTCCTTCTGTAAGCAACTGTATATAGGAAAATAAATACCTCAATTAAGTAGGAATATGTCTATGGGGTATCACTAACCAATATGGTTCTTAGTTCCTAAATTCAAAATTTGTCCAAATTGAGAGACTACAATGGATAATTTTCGTTTATAAGAAGAATAAAATGAAATTTTGTTCAAGAAAATACAAGCTTTTTCTAGTTAAACAAGGATAATTTTTTTTCTCAAATTCTAAATTATTGATTCAATAGTCTATCATTTTTACAATTGAAAAATTATATAAAAAATAAAAGATTAAAGCATTAAGTAAATTTGGCTATATCTTAACCTTTAATTTTATGAATTTAGGAAAATTCAATTCCATAATTTTAGGAGTATATCTTGAAAAAGTGAATTACATCAATTTGTTTAGGTGGCTATTAGGATAGCCACTTGTTCTTTGTAATGATAAATATTTATACATATTTTAAATGGAAATGAAAGAAGTAGAAAAGAATTCATGATTCAAAACTCTCATTTTTCCTCTCTAAACTTTTCCATTTTCTTTTTTTTTTCAACAAAATTTAGTGGTTGTTTGAGGAGGTTTTTGTTCTAAGAATTAGGCATCCATTATCATAATTTGCAGACAAGGATTAGGGATTGCCACTCTTAAAACCAAATTTGTTTATTTACGAGATCACTTTTCCCATGAATCACTTTTCCATTTATAAAATTTATCAACAAGAACATGAATCTAAATAAATAGGTAATTTTTTATGAGATACCCTCTAAAAAAAATTGGGATTTGAGAAAAAAATCTACAGATGGAGCAGGTGTAAAAAGTTATGGAACAACGAGTTTAAAATATGCGGCTGAGGCTATATCATACCAAATGCAAGGACATCAATGCCTCTGATAGACCAAAAAGTCTAGGCTGAGCTTGAATAAGAGGAATAGTAGGGTACCACAACCAGCAGCACATCCAAGGCTAGGACCAGCAACAATAGTGGCAAAAACTACCTTACCATTCAACTCCTCTTAAAGAGGGCAGGCCTTGGACAGTCTTAGAGGCTGAGAGTGTAGCATTTTTGGAGAAAGGAATAGAGAAGAGAACTAGAGCATGGGATCTCAAGGCTTAGGCTATAATAGGAGTGATTTTTTTAACGTTGACAAAAGAGGGGGCATTTGTGTAAATAAAATCGGTAAGGGTGACACATAAGTAATTTATGAGAGTTTAAGGTGTTTTTGTTCTTATGGTTATATTCTAGGCATTTATAAAAAAAAACTTATAAGATCTTTGCTAAATGCCCTAAAAAATCACCATAACCACTAAATTACCCCAGTTTTCATTTATTACCAACTTGCCCTAAAAATAAAAAATAAAATTATCTGCATGCCCCTTCTTCTTTAACATTAAAAACATCACTCCTTCTTCAACCTCATTGTCGATGTGCCTTCCTCAAATGCACAACAAGAAATGGATCAACCATGGGAAGAGTCTCCTAACCTCGACGACTCATAGTCCTTACAATCTTTGAACTGATTTTTTTAAGATTTGTTAAATTAAGAGTTTTTAATATATGGGTTCAATTCTTTTTATTGAATCAGGTTTTTCTTATGGACTTCATTGATTAGTCTGGATTTGAATGCTTTAATCAAATTTCAAGTCACTCTCTTGCCAATGCTCTTAAACAGGTGACCTTTTATAAGTATTACCAACTTTTTTTTACTTTCCTAATTTCCATTATAATGAAAGCAAGAAGTTCAATAATGTTCTCTTGAATATACTGGAACAATGATTTAATTGATTTTTTTCTAAATTTTCTTTTGCTTCTTTCACTATGAGATACTATAAGAAATAGAGAACATGATTAATTTGGCTACTCAATTTTATTTTATTCTACTTTTTTTAACAAATTATGGGTTATAGAGAAGATGACAGTTTAAATCTAGAGAGTGATATAGATGAGCAATTATTTATTTTTATTCCTTTCACTCAAGTTGTTAAACTCCACTCCATCACCTTTAAGGGACCTAAAGAAGAAGGTATCCATTAAATCTTAATGCTTTTTATTTTCTTCAACACATTATCTTCAATCAAGTTTGTAGAATTTAAAGTTAATGTTTCTGTGGAATTTTCATATGTGTGTGAAAATTTGATGTTTACTTGTTTATGGTGAAATTAATAATTAAGATTTTTTTTCTTTTTTTAGTTAGGAAGTTGTCGCTTGACTTGAAGAGATGAAGAAACTGATAGAGACAAAAATTTCTCTTCGTCAAAGCAATTTGAATCCTAAAAGGCATGGTTTGTGATGCAGGTGCATCCAATTACCATTCAAATTAGGATTGGAATTTAGATTAGGATATATTTCAATTTTCCTTATCCATCTCTTATTTAGTTTTCTTCTTTTATTAGTTTTCCTTATTACTTTAGGATTTACTCCAACTAATATAAATAAGGGTGCCTAGAAAGAATTCTATTCATTATATTTTGTTCTAATTTCAATTTTAAAAATAATTTATAGGTTATTAACTTTAATTATTTTCTAGTTCCAACCCTAATCATCTATTCTACTTCTCCCACTACATCAAATGGTATCGGAGCAAAAAAATATCTAAATCACTTTATCTCTTTTTCAACTCTAACCAATGGTTGGCCGAGTACGAGGGCGAGGCAGAGGTAATCAGCCTCAATAAACTAAGTAGGCTGAATTATGAAGGATGGTAGAGCATTTGACTTGGGCTGTATAAGCCTTGCAGTATCAAGAACCTGTGGAAGCCCATATAGAGAATCTGGAATATGACCATAGACAACTCGAGAATCTAGATCTTGAGGTAGATGAAGAACTTAAGGATGTGAACCCTTTTCATGAAGTTGAACCTACTAATCATGCAACACAAGGTGGATTAGAACAGTGGTTACTACATGCTCTCAATTTAAAAGGTAAAGCAAAAGAATTGTTTCACATTTTTTATGAAAAATTTTTGGTTGAAGTTTATATAATTGACTTTTAAAATCCAATTTATTATGAGTATTTTGACAAGGAAACCAAGGAATTGATTTGATTTTTGTCCTGGGGGGAGAGTGTTAATGTTCAAAATGCTTTTATTCTTATAGTACAAGAAATAAAATATTGGAGGAAAATAAGTTATGATGTTTTTATTAATTATGAAAATGTAGAGATGACAACATCAAAAGAATTAATAAAGGAGCTTAATTTGGTCATCAATTACAAAGTATCATGTACAATAAAAATGAGTGAAATTTCATTAAATAAATTCAATATGGATGTTTCTTATGAGGATGAAGACAATGGGAGTTTTCCATTACAGTGTTTAAAAGATAAATCCATAAATACCAATACTAAAGGAAAAGGGAAGAAGTCTTGAATGCATCTTGTCCCTATTATCACTACAAGAGGCTTATTTTATGGAATTAATGAGGCATATAATGAGTCTACCTATATAGATAAGGTTAAATAACTAGTAAGGTTGCATAAGAATATTGTTAAAGACATTTTAATACAATGGAAGGTTTTCATAAAGGATGAATATGGAGTACTTTTCAAAATTAAGGAATTTAAAGCTGCCTATAGGTTAAAGCCACAACATATGCTTGACTTAGTATCGTTACCACAAGAGGCTAGGGTGAGTGATAAAGGAGAGGCTTTTGCTGACCATATTCACTAGGTTCATCAATTGGTGAAATCAGCCTTGAAGGCTAGCATTGCAGCTTATTCTTCTGATGTTTATTTGCATTGGCAACTGTAGGAATTTAAGGAGGGTGACTTAGTGCTTGTGCAATTATGATGAGAAAGGTTTCCTAAGGGCACTTATGACAAGCTTAAGTCTAAGAAATTAGACCTTGTAAAGTGCTAAAGAAAATCAATTCTAATGCATATGCGATTGAATGGTCAACTACGAATCAACCCCATCTTCAAAACTTCAAACTTATATTCAGAACTTGCTTATAAGCAGGCTAGTCATCTACTAAAAGTGCAATCAGATGTTATTAAGGATGTGTTGGACGTCAAAGAAATGACATCCAGAAGGGGAAATCGGTATAAGTGAATTTTGGTGAGATGGCTAGGAAAATTAGCAAATGGAAGCACATGGATTGCTAAAGACAAATTGAAATGAGTTTATCCAACCATTTATGAGGAATTTGTCAAGGCTTACTCATCGAAGTCAAGTCTTTTTTCAACCTGAGGAGATTGATGCGAGCACATCCAAATCCTATTCAAATTAGGATTGGAATTTATATTAGAGTTATATTTCAATTTTTCTTCTCAAGTTAGGATTATATTTCAGTTTTCCTTATTCCATTAGGTTTTATATTTTCTTTTTTAGTTTTCTTCTTTTATCTATTTTCCTTATTACTTTAGGATTTACACTAATTAGAAAAAATAAGGGTGCCTAGAAGGAGTTATATTCATTGTATTTTGTTCTAATTTCAATTCTAATAATAACTTAGAGGTTGTTAACTCTAATTATTTTCTAATTCCAACCCTAATCATCTATTCTAGTTCTCCCACTACATTAGTTTGTGATGTTTCAATTTTTTTTATTTTTTCTACCTGTATGTTAATAATTTCTTTATCAAAGAGTATAAAAATTCTAAAATTATGCTTTTTGTTTTATTTTTCATTTGTAGGTCATTTATTTCATTTAATTAAGCAGAATGTGCAACATATGGATTTAGGCTAATGCTTGAGCTAGTGTATATGTTGATGTGTTGTACAACTTTGTTTTAATCTTTTTTATCTTTTTTATGATATGTAGGTGACTGGTGTACATATTTTGTAGCATTTAGTTATTTTCTTTTTATATTTCCCTTAGTTACTGTAAGCACCCAATTTTAGAATACAATTGTGCATGTGTGAAATGAAAGCCCTTATGATAAAAATTAATCAAGAATTGATCTTTAGTGTCGAGTTTCATGATTTAAAGGACTAAATTGTAGCCTTTTTAGGATTTAATTACAAGAGTTAAAATGTTTTAAGGTCTAAATTATAGAAAAGTGAATTTTGGAGGTTTTAATGAAATTTTGACAAATACAGACATAATGTCAATCGACATTACACAATACCAATCGGCATCATGCAATGCCAACCCATATTTTCCTTCGTTGTTTCAATATTTTTTCTATAAAAAATCTAATTTTAGGCGTGTTGTCAAATTTCTATTAGTTCTGCACAGACACATGCATGAATCTCTTATTTTGTTTTAACCCTTATCACTTTCTTTATCTCAGGGTTTTGAATTTTGAAAATGGAGAGAAGTTATTCTCTAGCTCCCAGGGTCACGCAACCTCTCTACGCGATCACAGGGGAAGTTGTTTTTAGCTTTGAAAAGCCAAGAGAAGAAAAATTTTAAAAGGGCCTAAATGCACAAAAAAAAAACCTAGAAAAATTGAAGACTCTACAAAAAAACTACAAAACATAAAACCTAGCTTTTCTTCCTTACATTTTCAAAAAGAATAAAAAGTTTGTATTATATTTTTACGTGATTCAATTCTAAGATCCAAAACACACACTGAGTCAATTCTATATACGATCCGATGGGGGTTGAGGAGGATACTACCTAATATCCAAAAATTGAACGGAAGATCCATGGAATGCCATGGGTTTTAAACTGTGATTAGATTTAGGTTTTACCTTTTCTGTGATCATTATTTTCTATAATTTACTGTGTTAATTCATTTGGATTTGTACTTAATTTTAATTTTCAGTACATAGAACATTGTAATAACCCCAGTAGTAGGAATAGTAAAATTTTACTTTTATGCATTTAAAATGGATTAGTAATCAAGATCACTAGATAAAACTTTAAAATCAATGATGGCAATAGTAAATTAGGGTTTTCATGAAATTGAATTAGGATTTTAGGTAATCACGTGTGGATGTATGTTTGATCTACTTTGGCATGTTATTATTTAATTAATTACGTTTTTAGGTTTTTATCCTTTTGGGCCCCATGCCCACGTTAGGTCTAATCCACTCAATTAATAGCCTTAAAATTGCTCTAAAGTTTAATTTAACTCAAAATTAATTTAGGCCCATTTTAGGTTAAATAGACTTAGGACCACCTTTTTAATTAATAAAACTAACCAAGACTTAGTTCAGCCCATTTAATTTCATTTCCTTTTAAAAATAAATAGACTTAGGCCCACTTTCCATTTTAAATAAAACAAATAGACTTAGACCCACTTATAAAATCTAATTTTTTAAAAAACTTATTGATTTAGGCCCATTTGTAGATAATTAAAATTAATAGACTTAAGCTCACTAACTAATTAAAATGTAGACCCACCTTTAGTTCATTTTCACTTGTAAATAAAAATGTAGATTTAGCAAACTTTCAATAAAATTAACATAATTTAAACTTAAGGACAATGCATTTGAATACATTTTTTATGTGTGATTTTATTAACTAGATGCCTTAGGGTTAGATGAATGTTCAAATAAGGTTTAATAAAATTGCATATAATTAGAGAATGAAGTAATAATTTATGAAGTTATTCTAAATGAACACGAGACTAAAAGAAGTTAGTATTCCGTTCCCAGAATCCTCTAGTTGTGGTGCTAACTTTCTTTTAGAGAATCGAGTACCACCAATTGAATTGTCCCAGTTATTACCCTGGGTGGCGACTCCTCATCTCCACGCTATGATTTTGTGGCATAGTAGTGTGTTCTCTAAGGTCCTGAGCCCAAACAATGTTGTAGTTGCTAAAATTTTAGACACGCCCTAAACTTCACCATCTACAGTCATTTGATCTTATCACTTCATGTATATGCATGCTAAACTTCCTCCTGTAACTAATTTATGATTGTTGTCTATTTAACTTAACTTGATCAATTCATGTGTGGATTTGACCAATCGCCTTATATGTATTATGTAATAAATGCATAATATTGCAGGATAGAATCAAAAATCTCATATACATTCTTCAAAACCAAAAAAAAAAATTAAAAAAATGAATCGGAAACCAAAAATAAACTAAAATGATATAAAAAAATGAATCGAAAACCAAAAATAAACGAAAAGGATACAAAAAAAATAGTAAACCAAAAATAAATTTAAACAAAATTAAAATAATAAATCCCCTTCAACTTTGGAATATTTGGATATAATATAAAGATTATATAAAGACAATAAACATATAAAAAGAAACTCTGTGATACAACTATATTGTCATTAATAAAAAAAAAAGTATCATAAACCCAAAAAAAATGATACTAAATTATAAACACAACATAAAATGGCAACATCCTCTTATGACTCAACAACACTAAAAAAATTAAAAATATATTTATTTCTTTAAAAATTTTCTATTACAATTTTTACAACTCGCTTACCTCCAAAGAAAATGTTTAGCTTTAAGTTATAGTATACTTTTGTATACTTTTAGTTTATTTTTAGTTTCCTATATAATAAAAAAGGAGACTTTAAGATATATGTAGGTCTGTGCTTCCTTTTCTGTGGAGAAGGACTAAAAAAATCATTTTTCAACATCTTACGAATACAAAATTAAATCAGAAACCAAAAAGTAACAAAAAATAAATTATAAAAAACTATTAATAATATATACTACATCAACACATTTCACATTTTGTTCATCAAGACCACCAAAATGAATAGGAATAGAAACAAAATCAACATTTTTAGCACCCTATTCAATAAAAAAATTACAAATAAGCAATTCATATAAAAAAAATAAAAAAGCATTTCATAGAGTAATGCATGCTAGTCTCTTTTAACAAAACTCAATAAAAAAACTAATTTAATGACACTACTAGATTTTTAACTATTTTATTGATAGGATTATATATTTTTATATTTTTTTGGTTTATTGGAATTAAAAAAAAATTAACATTTAGAAATAATGGTAAATTTATTAAGAAAAGAAAAAAATAAAAAAAGAGGGGACAAAGAAATAAAAATAAAAACGAGATTGTATTTCAATATAAAATGTCAAAAAATTTGTGAATTAAAATCCCAAAAATATATATTGGCTAATGCTCCACAAATATAAAAAGATGAAAATAAATAAGGAAAAATGAGAAAATAAAAATTTTGAAAAAAAATGAACAGGTAAAAAAGAGAAATAAAAAAATAAAGAGGAAATTAAAAAAAAAAGAATGGAAGGAGGAAAGAATAATATGAAAAAAAGAGAGAGAAAAAAGGAAGGAGTAAAGAATAAATATGAAAAAAATAAAGAGAATAAAAATAAAATAGAAAGAAAGGAAAAAGAATAAAAAGAAAAATGAAAAGAAAATAAAGTAAAAGAAAGGAGGGGTATAAATATAAATAAAATGGATAAAATTAATAAATAATGAAAACTTAATGTATTTTGGTTAATTAAAAAAAATTATAAAAATTCCTTTCTTTTTTCTTGTTGGACTTAATTTTAGAGAACTAAAACAAAAATAAAAATTATGTCTTCATTTTTTGTTAGACTTATACATCAATTAAAATGTTTAAATAGATTTGAAACTACTACAGGTAAAAATTCTAATTTTTGTCTATCAAAGGTAAAATTCCATTTATTATTGAAAAAGATACAAGAGGGTACAATTAAAAAACCAAAATGCTTTTTTTTTTTTTTTGAGAGAAAATAATCATATCTAATAAAAGAACACAGAATTTTGCATAGTATAGAAATTCTTTTAGTAACAACAAGAAAGAAATATTTTTTTGCCATTTGCTTCTTAGATATATGAAAAGAATCAAAGTAATACAGCTAACAATTGTCATTTTTCTCTCGATTGTTCTCTCTACAATAATACAGGGTTTGATATCCTTGCACGTTTAACAGGGGAAGGATATTGATTTGAACCAGAAACCATTTCCTTGTTTCCTTTCTTTTGTGTTTTTATTTTCCTTTCAATAATAAGATGGTTGTGTCGTTATAGATTTGTTCATCATAGTTTGTTTGTGTGAAAGGTTAGGTAGTTATACCGCATTTTATTGTGTTTTTTATTTTAGCTTTGCCAGATTGATGTTGCATCAACGAGCACCGAAGTCTCGTCTCAATTAATTTTCAGTTTGCCCAAACATCAAACGGCATATATCCAATCAAGGTTTTGCAAGATTGCTATGAAGGATGGAGATTCTTGTCCCTAGAAATTCACTGACTCAGTCTGGAGGTTGTTATTTTCCTCTCTCTTCTACTTGCGGTGGCTTCTTCGGTGTCAACTTTGTCAATCCAGAACACCAACTTGTTCAGCATGAAGTCAAGCAATGCCGAACTGCTACCGCCGCCGCCACATGGCCATCTGTTCAATTTCCTCAGCATAGGGATAAAACCCTAAAATTAGATAATGGGCTCTATCATAAGAATGACCCTTTCTCCTGTAAAAACAAAGACGGTTTTTCGGTCTGTCAAAAAATGCGAGCCCTCTTGAATGTTATATGTACTGATACTTAGTTTAATAAAATATCCTTTCTTTTGGTTAAAAAAAAAAAGTCGGGTAAAGAAAAAAATTCCTAATTTAAGTACATTATTTATTAATCATATGATTGACAAACATTTTACATAAAAATTAAAAAATTAATTCTTTCATTAGTAATTACTTTTCTATGTAATTTATAAAGAAAAAATTATCACAGTATACGTATAATTTATAATTTTTTATGTTTCATTCGTTTTATTGACATACTTTAATGAAGACAGTTTAAAATAATAATAATAATAATCTTATATTTGGATTGATATATTTAGCTTGAAATTGTGGACTCAGAAACCAGAAATTTGTCTTCAGATTCTGGAATAATGGCCTACATAATATATATATATATATATATATATATATATATATATATATATAAAATGTAGCAGATGGGACAAAGGTTATGGGAGCAAATAGAATTAAAATCTCTGTTGAACCTAACCTGACCTTGCCTTTAAGAATTTTAGTTGTTTTTTTTTTAAACTATTTATATTTAAAATATATCTACCTGATTCTATTTGAATAATATCATAAGAATAGTAAAAATTTTTATCAATTAATTTAATGTAACTGTATATATTATAATTTGAATCTGAAATTTAATTTAAATGAAAGTAACTCTCTACCATTAATTTCATATATTAATAATAATATTATCATTATTTTATAATATAATATTAATAGAATTATCTTAAATATCTAAAAAATATAAGGTAAACTTATTTTAACTTTATCTATTATAAATTCATTACAATTTAATAAATTATTAAATAATAATTATTAAAACTTATATTATTTAATAAAATTTTAGTGATATTGATCAATTTAATATTAAATGTAAAAAATATAAAACCTTAAATTTAAATAATAAAAAACTATTAATTTTTAAATAAAAAAACATCATCTCTCTTGTGCAACCTAATGGTTAAGATGTTGACATTTATAGGTTGAGTATAAAGGTTTAAACTTCTACTTCTCCTGAGTTATCTCCCAATGTGATATGAAAATAGCCACCACCATATTAAAAAATTGAAAAAGTCTGATATATATATATATATATATATATATATGTTTTGTACGTGTGTGAGTAGAATTTATCCTTTCTTGAAGAGTTAAGATGCCATCAGCCATCTGTTGTAGTTCCCAAAGTCAACAGAGGTGGGTATTCGGAAAGCACCCGTTTTTTGATTATTCAATAGCCGTCCCAATAAGATAAAGAAAAATATAATTGATTTAAATAAAGGCAAAACCACATTCAGTCCCTAAATTTTAACTTTAATCCCTTTTAGTTTTATTTTATATATTCAAACTCTCATACTATTTTACGGAATAAAGATTTTAGACATTTCTATTATTTTTTAATATAAATTATTTTCTTTTGATCTTTAAAATTTTATATTTTTAATATTCATACTATTTTTTTTTACACTTATATCACTTTTAAAATTTTTTATTAATAAAAAATAAATTTATTTATTTATTTTAATTTCTAATATTATAAATTATAAAAATTTAAATATGAGTTTTTATATAAAATATTATTTCATATTTTAAATTAAAATATACATTTTTGCATAAATTTAAATTTTAAAAATAAATAAACAATGTACTTTTAAGATAAAAAAATTGTAATAATACTTTTATATTTCACAATATTTCAAATTATGCATGTTGTATTTTCAATATAATTTACATTTTTTAAAATAAAATATTATGACAAAAAGAACATCACAATTAAAAGAAAAAATGATAAAAATATATTTTATAATTTTTTAAAATTTAAATTTTGTATTTTTATACCATTTTTGGATTTACTTCTCGTAAAAAAATTTAATCAAATAATTGTGAATAAATTTTTAGTAAATAGATAATGAATATTAGAATGGTAAATATTATACTTTTTTATATTTAAATGGAAAATAGTTATAATTCATATGGTTAAACATAAATAATTTGTACTAAAATTGCCTAGAATGTCTCAAATAATAGGTAAAATTCACTGAGAAAGTCATAGGTATCCATAAGGATGTTATAAAACATGTTTGTGTCCTCTTAATCATTTAAAATATATGATCTCATCTATGTTATTTATTTTATTGATGTGCCTCTTTATATGTGCACAACTTAATATATTAACAATATATATCTGAATATCACCAAAAATATAGTAATAAATTTTTCAACCAACTCAAATTTTTTATAATTGTTATCTTATAACTTTCATTTTTTGAGTGTGCTTTCTATGTACATGAAAAAAATAATGCTTACTAAAAATGTATGTTATAAAAATTTATTCATAATAATTTACTTAAATTTTATATAAAAAAATAAAACTAAAAAAGTATTAAAATATAAAATTTAAATTTTAAAGAATTATAAAATATATTTTTATCATATTATCTTTTAATTAGAGTGTTCATTTTTATCATAATATTTTATTTTGAAAAATTAAATTATATTAAAAATAAAATTTGTATAATTTAAAATATTGTGAAGAATAGAAGTAGTATTATAATCTTTTTTATATCTTAAAAATTAACTTGTTTATTTATTTTTAGATTTTAAAATTATTTAAATATGTGTATATAAATTTTTAGTTTTATTTTATATAAAAACTTATAAATATTTTTAATTTAAAATATTAAAAATTAAAATAAATAAATTTATTTTTCATTGTAAAGAAATTTTAAAAATAATAAAAATATTTTTAAAAATAAGAAATAATATGAATTTTAGAAATATAAATTTTTAGAGATCAAAATAAAATAATTTATATCAAAAACTTGATAAAAAGATTTAAAATTTTTAATTTGTAAAGTATAAAGGTCTAGAAATATAAAATAAAACTTGAGGATAATAAAGTTAAAAATCTGAAAACTTTAGGGCTGGATACGAATTTTTTCCGTTAAAGAAATAAAAAATGTTTCAATCAATTGTGGGTAACGGTGCATTCCTCTTTATATCCACACGTGCGAGACAAAAACAAAATAAGGTTCTATGTTTAAAAAAAACAAAATAAGGTTCTATGTTCAAAAAAAACAAAATAAGGTTCAAGAGTTCGTTGTTAAAAAAAAAAAAAAGAAAAATCGTGAGACATGTTCATAAAATTTCTTAAACAAAATTTAATATTCATGACTCATATTCTTCTATTTTTTTATTTATTGAAAATTAATATATCATAATTTACGAGTTATATAATTTTTTTTAATCGATGAAAAAAAAGAATTGAATTTTTAATCTGTCTTAAAAGGAATTATATCATTAGATTAGTCAACATTTTACAAATTATAAATTACACATAATAAAATATTTGCATTATATATATATACTACAACACACTTTTTTTTTTCAATTTTGCACAAAATACCTCATCCATACCATTTCTTTTTCTTGCATTTAATTAATTAAATAAACTATTTCTTCAAACAATTTTTTTTCTTTAACAATTGCAGTAATCAGTATGTTAACATGGGAGAAAAAATCTATTTAAATTCAAGTGAGTCACTATACTCACCAATCAGTGAATCCGCCTATCCAAAAGATCTAAGGATGAATTCTCAAGAGAATTAACTCCTTGAGGGTGAGGCAGGTCTTGACACGAAAACTTACCGCTTTGCATGCCTAATAGGCACACTACCCCATCTACTATAGATGGGGCTCAAACAAATTAAATTATAGTTGAATTTCATTTAAAATGAAATTTGCACTCAAACGCGATATAAAGTTTAAAATATAAAACAAATTAACATAAAATTAATAAAAATCTTTTAATAACTAATTTAATATAATTAATTTAATATATACAATTATATTAAATTAGTTGTTAAAAAAACTTTACTCCTTTCATAATCATATCTAAATCGAATCAAATTAATTAAAGTTTATTAAACTTTAAATAAAAATAATTTTAAAAAATAACAAATAATTATTTTTTAAAATTTTATATCATCACATCTCAGAAAACAACGTACACTGAGCTTATTAATAAAATTGTAAAAGTAATAATTAAAAAATATAAGTGGGACACAATTCGTTCAAGTTGCAAAAGAACGTATAGACTCCTCCATAGTCATATGTTATATACATATGTAGATCATATGAATCCAACCATACTCTAAAAAGCTGTAAAAGAGAGACTGAGAGAGTCAAGAAAAAGAGAGATTATAGAAACTAGGCCATGGAAGCTTTTCTTCGAGCTGTGATAATAGTTGGATTATGTATCGTCCTTAAAAAGGTGGTTGATGAGATGTGGATCAAACCACGAAGGATACGATCGATTCTTTTGAAACAAGGAATCAGAGGACCAACACTTTCTTCTTTATTGTTTGGCAATATTCAAGAAATGAAGAACATACAATCTTCAGTAAACAAGACCAAACCATCCCAATATTCTCCATCAGAATCCGCTTGGGTCTCCTCCATCTTCCCCTACTTGCATCGATGGGCACAAGTGTATGGTATGTCCTCCGTACAATCTTCAAGTCAATATTTAGCTTGGCTCTGTTCATCAAGATTGCTACTAATGTCTTATCTTTTGCTATGATTTTGCAAAGTAGTATGTGCTGTCCATGACCTACGTGTGTATTTTCGAATAAGCATATCCTGTCCCTCACCCATGTGTGTTTTTGCTTAATTCGGAAAAAAAACTCTTGCCTTGATGCAGGTAGAGTGTTCATATACTCGACAGCTAACAAGCAACATTTGTATGCGAGCACCCCGGAATTAATAAAGGCATTGAACCTACACAAGTCCCTGGATTTGGGAAGGCCTATCTATCTTTCCAAGACTTCTGGGCCTCTGCTTGGCAGTGGTGTCATAAGAGCTAACGGAACTCACTGGGCTCATCAGAGGAAGCTTATTGCTCCTGAATTCTTCCTCCACAAAGCTAAGGTAAATTTTTGTCTATATGTATTGGTAGCCTCTCCGTACGACCTTTTATTGTGTAATATCAAAGGCTAGACATGCACCAAATCACCATATTGACTTGATAGATACAATTGAGTTTACCAAAGAGTTCTTCGTTCACACTTCTGTAGATGAAAGGCTTGCTTCATAGGGTCCATGCCTAGAATTAAAGACTTGGTGAGCTCCACATGTGAATTGAGGTCCACCTTCATGTCTTTTGACATTTGCTTGGACCCAAAGAAATTGTTTTTCCTTTTTTTTTTTTTTTTGAGCATGACAGTCATTTAAGTGGAATGCCAACAAACATATAAGTTAGGGGTGTAATCTATTTGAGTGGAGTTTGTAATGCTATTAAATTCGAATTGGACTCCAATTTTAAAATTCGAAATTTGGAATTTCATTCAAGTTTAATTGATATTTAATTTAAATTTGATTTGATTAAATAATTTTGTATTTAAATTTAATTCGGTTTATTTTTATTTTAATTATTTATATAATATTGTAAATTTTAAAATATATAAAAATAATCAAAATCAACTTAATTCATTAAAATATTATATAGTTATATTACAATAAAAAAATTAAACTAATTAACATATAAACTCAATTAGACTTTTAAATTAGCTGATTCAAATAAACTCAAACTCGACTTAATTATTACTGTATTAATTTCTAATTTTTTTGAATTAATTTTAAATCGATTGCAAGTTAGTTTCATTCAGTTACGCTCAGCAAAAGCAACCAATTGGGTGTTGGAAATTATACAGAATTCCAATGTACTCTGTGAGCTGTATAATTACTAATTAACGATGACATTTGGAGTGTAGCACATGTTAGGGCTAATGGAGGAATCTACCATGGAAATGATAAGAAATTGGCAGAGCCAAATTGAAAGTATGGGAGGAGCTGCTGTGGACATCACTGTTGATAAAGATTTGAAGAGCGTGTCCGCAGATATTATTTCCAGATCTTGTTTTGGCAGCTCTTACTCCAAAGGCAAGCAGATTTTTGATAAAATAGAGACCCTTCAAGCAGCTATGTCCAAACCAAGTGTGCTATTTGGCTTCGCAAACTTCAGGTTAAAAACGGTGGTTCTGAATGTACATATTCTGTAGACGTTTTCACTAATTACAACTAACATAAAAATACCCTTGAAACTGAATGTTATTGTAGATATCTTCCCACAAAGAGCAACAGGAAAATGTGGATTCTGCAGAAAGAGATAGAGACATTGATACTTGAAGTAGTCAATGCTCGGCGAGAAGAAAGACAGAGGTCTCGAAAACCTGAGAAAGATTTTTTAGAAGCTATACTTGACAGTGCTGATAATGCTGAAGACTTTAAGCAGCAAACTCACGATACAGATCGGTTTATAGTAGACAACTGCAAAAACATTTACTTCGCTGGTCAAGAGACCATTACTCTTTCAGCGTCCTGGACTTTGATGCTGCTTTCATTACATCCTGAATGGCAGGATCGTGTTCGAGCTGAGATTTTTGATATATGTGGTGATAAAATCCTTGATAACTTGCTCGATTTGGACAAAATTCGTCAGCTAAAAATGGTGAGCACTTCAAATTCAGATGTTTCATGATAATTGATATATATTTTTTCGCTTTGATGCCCTGTTATCTGGCAGCCACGTGGTACAAGGGTTCAAACTGAGTGGAGACAAAACTCTTCCAGCATTTGTTTCTCCATACAGAGAATTCAAGATTTTCATCACTTGGACAAACAGATATTAGTAATAATTTGAATTGTTTAATCTTGCTATTTCATTCATGCAGCTGAACATGGTGATTCAAGAAAGCCTACGACTCTACAGTCCAGGAGCGATAAATGCTAGAGAAGCTTTTGACGACATGAAGCTTGGAGATTTAACAGTGCCAAGAGGAACATGCATTTGGATAAGCAGTCTGGCACTGCATCGCGATCCAGAAAATTGGGGTACAGACGCCAATGAATTTAAGCCGGAGAGGTTTGCAGGTGGTGTAAACGAAGCTTGCAAATACCCACAGTCGTACGTGCCTTTTGGCTTGGGTAGTCGAGTGTGCTTAGGCCAGAGTTTTGCCATGTTAGAACTGAAAATAATGCTCTCTCTGATTCTACACAACTTCTGTTTTTCTCTGTCGCCAGAGTATCGCCACTCCCCCGTCTATAAAATGTTACTGGCTCCTGAACATGGTATCAAACTCCTCGTCAGGAAAGTGCAGAAGGAGGATGGTAAATAATTAATTTCTGTACAAGTTCATGATTATATGTCCATTCATTTTCTCTGTTTCAAGCCACCATCAGGAGCTTGAATTTTAGACAAGCCATAAAGTAAGATGAGAAAAATGGAAGTCCATTAAAACTGGTCTTCTGCAGCTACTTGAATTTACGTTGCTTCAGAGAAAATAAAACTATATCAATTTTTAGACTTCAATTAATTATTAAGAGTAAAAATCCATATTGAATAGTAATTTCTGCTTGTACTAACCAGCATGGTTCTTAGTTCCCAAATTCAGAATTTGTCCAAATTGAGAGACAAAAATGGATAATTTTCGTTTATAAGAAGAATAAAATAAAATTTTGTTCAACAAAATACAAGCTTTGCCAGTTGAACCGAGATAATTTTTTTTATTCGAACAACTCAAATTCTTAATTATTGATTCAATAGTCTATAATTTTTGCAGTTGAAAAAATATATAAAAACTAAAATATTAAAGCATCAAGTCAATTTGGCTATATATTAACCTTTAATTTTGTGAATTTAGGAAAATTCAATTCCATAATTTCAGGAGTATGTCCTGAAAAAGTGAATCAGATCAATTTGTTTAGGTAGCTACTAGGAAAGCTACTTGTTCTTTGTAATGATAAATATTTATACATATGTTAAATGGAAATGAAAGAAGTAGAAAAGCATTCATGATTCAAAACTCTCATTTTTCCTCTCTTAACCTTTCCATTTTCTTTATTTTTTTTGTTGTTTTTTTGTTCTAACAAAATTTAGTGGTTGTTTGAGGTTTTTGTTCTAAGAATTAGGAGAAATTTTTTGAATCCTAGTTACTCCATTTATGTGAGTTATGAACTGTGTAGCCCACAGTTTTCGGCTGTTATATAGCATCAAAATGACGATGAAGCTGGAGTATTTAATAACTCCAAAAGGCACTGACATTCGGGCACCAATTCTAACACTGCACCACGATCCTGAAAATTGGGGTCCAGATGCTAATGAAGTTTAGGCAAAGAGTTTTGCACAGGGGATTGTGCAAGCTAGTGCCCACATGGTCCTTCAATAGCCTGTGCATTGTTGCGATCTCAGATACAAAAACTTAAAATCTAGGTTATATCCACGTAGATATGAGAACACGAAAAAAGAGAATACAAATATAAAAAAATAATTTTTAATTAAAATATTTATTTTAAATTGAAATATTTAAATAATACAGATATAAAAATATAAATATAGATAAATCTCTATTAATTAAAATGTTATACAATATAGTTTAAAACTATAAAATATGACCAAGAAATGAAGTTGCTTGCCATTAAACTTTTATTGTGCTAGCTGACAAAGTCATGTCCTGTTCTACATTTAAAATAATTGAATGCTACGTCACTTATTGAAATAATTTTTTGTCATTAGTTTCTACTGATATTGATATTAATTAGAAAAATATTAGTGTAAACAAATATAAAATAATAAATTTTAAATATAAAAAATTATATATATTATATGATTTGTATGTATCTGAGTAGAATTTTCCCAATCTTGAAGAGTGAAGATGCCATCAGTCATCTCTTGAATTTCCAAAAGTCAACAAAGATGGTTTATAGATGCTTAATCAATGATTTGATGATTTTAATATTTCACCCAAACATCGGGGTAATTGGATCGCATCTGTTTTTGCTTGTTGAGCTGATTGTTGAGCTGAATAAAGTGGTTGATAACTGATAATTGATAACTGATAATTAGCAATTAACAGTTGATATTTAATAACTGATAGTTGATATCTAATTAATAATAATATTTAGTGAAAATCTTTTGAACTGTTAGTACGTAAGTTCATCATTATAAATATAACTTTTGTTTTTTTTATATACATCCAAATATATTATAATAATAATATAAGAAGGCCAAAAGTACAAACTAAAGGTATAAATTAAACTCTAAACTTTAGATCGAGGATTAAATTGGATCTTTATATTTTTTTATTTTCATTTTAAAATTTTTTATTTAACATTGTCTCAAATTAGACCTCTCACTAATAGAGATCCAAACAGATATTACAGACATGCATAGCTGGACTCATGGAACCCACCAACTTATCTAACTCAGATGCCACATCATAAAACACCATTGTTTCCCCTTCTCTTCTCTTCTACAAATTCTGTAACACTCCCCCAACAAAATCTTCTCCTTTCTCTGGTTGCAATTGCAATACCTATAATAAGCTTAATTATAGACTACACACATACTTAATGCATAGTTCTCTTAATAAATCTAAATTCATTTCTCCATCTCAAAAACTCAAACTCCTACTTAACTACTCTCATTTCCACAGTTAAAACCTGTCTCTGTTTCCCTTCACTTTCATCTTCTCTATTTGCTTTTAGGTCATTTTCTCTTTCTCCTCTCCTATCTTCCTCTAAACTCTCAATTCCTTTCGCTCTCACTTTCCTTTAGCCACCCAAACAGCATTCTTTCCTCCCTCACGTATTTCCTCACTTCTTTCTTAACTGAATTTGATGAAATATCAATTCTCTCATGCTCTTCACATGTCTGCCTTTATGTGCCTGCTTATTCATGATTACACTTGGGACCCTGTAATATATGATAATTCACTAGCCGTTACACTTTTGAATTGTGATTCTTTTGCGAAATATAATTTGGTTGTTTTGATTTTGCCGATTATGATGTCATTGAATAATTTGTTAGAGTTTTTTTTATGCTGAATTGGATAATATTTAAGTTGTAATTAATTTGATACTTGCATAAATTAAATATATAGGCAATGGAGCTTCATCACTAAAGAGTGGAAGAAGATTGGAGAATGGAAGAGGCTAAGCTTGTTGAGGAAGCTACATTGTCAGCTGTGGAGAAAGAGAAAGCTAGGTGCAAAGCAGCTATGGAAGCAGATCTATCTCCATTTGCATCTCCATACGTCCATAGTCACTAGAAGTTATCGAAGAGTTAAAAAAAGCTTAGACCTAGCTACCGTCTCTAAAAGATGAAAGAAATGGGATTAACTGAAGAAGAACGGATCAAAAAGCAGTTTAAAATCAAAAAAGAGAATTGAAGTTTTGTTGTTTAATTTTTTTGAAGTTTCATTGTTTAATTTTTATGAATGATGATGCATTACTGTTATTAATTTCATATGTAATATTATTGTTGGTTTTGTTTGTGGATTATTGATGGTGGTGCTAGTATTAGTTTTGGTTATGGTTAGTGGTGTTAAATTTTTGGCAATGATCGATGGTGTTGTGTATGGTTTTAATTTTAGTGGGTAGCTATTTGTTGATGGTGGTGTTAGGACAATGATTAAAATTCTCTTTTGGTGTTGGCAGTAAGCATTATTGATAGGTGATGTTGATGACAGGTGGTAATGGATGGTGGCAATGCCAATGATGTTGGCTGTTAATAGTGGTGGATGGTGTTAGGATAGCAGTGTTTGGTATTGTAGTGATGATGGTAATAGGTGCTTATGGTGATGATAGCAATTGATGATGAAAGTGCAAGTGGTGGTGCCGATATTGATGGTGTTAACTGCTAGTGGTGATAGTGGTATTACATGGTGGAGGTAGTGGTGATATTGGATGGTACAGGTGGTGGTGATGTTAAGGAGTTTTTTGCACAACGACATGACTTTGTTGTGAGAAAGAAGACAGCTAAAGAAAGTTGAAGAATCTTTCAATTATTTTCTCCTTGATCTAAAAGACGAGAGTAGGGTAGGTGGTAGGGTGGTGTTTTGTGATGTGGCATCTAAGTTAGACAAGTTGGTAGGTCCCACAAGTCTAGTTGTGCATGTTTATAACGTCTGTTTGGGCCTTCGTCAGTAAGAGTCCAATTGAAAACTATTGAACAAAAAAGTTCCAAATAGGAAATATAAGGGCCCAATTCAATCCTCGGCCCAAAATTTAGGGCCCAATTTGTACATTTGGCCTAATAATAATAATACCAATAATAACAATAACATTTGAAGGCTATATAATATTATCTTTCTAGGAACAAATCATTTAATGGCACTTGCGTGCATCACATGGTTGAGCTCACAATAATTTGATCGAGTGAATGTATACATAGTTTATGATATAGAAAGCCTAGCAACAAAACATAATACTAAAGAATTTATATGTATATAACCAAATTCATATTTAAATTTATATAATCGTAAATTTCGCATTTGAGAACAAGAAAATAAGATACTTAAGATGGAAGAAAACAAGGTTCCGATTCAAGGACAAGAAAATGCGAAACTTGAAGAAGAGAAAAGGATTACTGAAGTGAATGAGCAGAAAATGAAGGATATTGCAAGGAAATCAAAAGCTAGATTTTAAGCCCGGTGGTGCATATGCATTGCTCCAAATCAATGATCTCAAGAACACTCCTTTACCTGTTTCAAAAAAAAAACATTCCTTTACCCAAGAGAAAGGAGCTCCGTAGTGCCTAAAAAAAGTTTGATTTATTGTATACTGATTTTAAAAAGAGTTAATGTTAGATCTATATTGTTATTATTTTTTTTAATTACCGGTATCCAAAATTTATTGGATTCTAACTAATTTTTGTTCGATCCGAGTAAAACTACAATAATGACAAAGGTCTCTCAATAATTACTTAACGTGACTGCATACAATAAAATTTTAATTTAAGACCTAATTTAAGCGAGAACACTCCCTACTAATTATTTCAACAGTTATCAGTCAAAACATTAAATATATAGATACCAGTTTAAAAAAATCAAAAAAAGCTGATAGAATCCATAATTGATGAAAGTTAATCACTTATCAGATACTGATTATAATATCTTATCAGGTAAATTTCAACTACATGTTGAATGAGAAACCTCTATCAGTTAATTTGAACAGCGGAACCAAACATGTTTTAATAATATTTCGATTATAGCCATCAAAGCATAAGATAAGAAAATGATTATTTAAATAATATGATTTACCAACATCATAAAGAAATTTAAAAAATAAAGTGTCCTTCGATTGTGGCTGACGATGCATTCCTCCGTATATAATACATAAAATATTAGCAATTATGGCAATGAAACTCTATACATTCACCAGAAAAAAACAAAATTGATATATCTTATTATATTTTTAAATTTTGCATGATGCCTCACTCATGCTTTTTTTTCTTGTATTTATTCAGCGCATATAAAATTTTACACTAACATTATAGTCAATTGTGTGCATAAAAATAATATATTTTATGCAAAATTTCAACTATTGTTAAAAGTATGTAATTACTTCTATCAAACTTTACCTTTTTTTTAATACCAAACATTACCTTATAAAAAATCTATATCATTTCTCCCATTTATTGTTTCTTTTCCTATTTAAAACACTTTCCATTAATTAATTGTTTTTATTTAAAACACTTTCCATTAACATATTATGGTGTTACAAAAATATTATTATATTTATCGAGAAATATATGTTTGGGAAATTTAAAAAAAAAAAAAGAAATAGTTGTAATTTTTTTAATAAAAGCAGAGGTTTGATCAAGCATCTAAATATATATATATATATATATATATATATATATATATATATATATATATATATATATATATATATATATACCAGTCCTGGTATCAAAGCCTGGGGGGGGATTAAGTGATTTCTACAGTTAAGTTTATCTGTTAAGAATAGTGTTTATATAATGCTGTTACGGTGAGTCCTTTGGTCTTGGGTGGTCCCGGTTGTAAGTCCCGGAGAGGCTGTGAATCCGTTGGTTTAGCCTGAGAGTTGTAGTCGTGACATCCTTCTATTTTCACTAGTCTTACCATGTATCCTATTTTCGGTAGAACCACTTCTTCTTCTTCTTCCTCTGCTCCCTCTTCTTCTAAAGGAAATAAGAACCTAATTAATAGTGATGAAATTACCATAGAAGACTTCGATAGATGCATAGATGACTTTAAGCTCACTGATGTTCACCAAAATCAAGTCTATAAAACTTCTGCCCTTAAGTTCTTCAAATCTGATTATATAATCAGAACTGAAGAAAGAGATGTCCAATTAGACAAGGCTAAAGATGAAATTAAACTTCTTTCTTCTTCTTCTATAGAAAAACATAAAGCTAAAGGTTTTAAATATATCCATATAGGTCTTGTTCAAGTTGGTGTTAAGCCCCTCAACAGAGAAGGCCTTAATACCTCTATCCTCGCTGCCCTCAGGGATAAGCGATTTAGAAATTTTAAAGATTCATTGCTAGGAACTATAGAATCTAGTCTCTGTAAAGGCCCTATATCTTTTGACTGTTATCCCAATTTTACAGTCTCTCTAAATGATCCAAATCTTTTAAAGTCATTAGTTTTACAGATCCAGACCCATAACTATGTTATGGAGGATGGATCCATTCCAATTGCATTAGTTTTTAAAGTTCATTATAAAGCCATGATGTCTGCTTTTGCTACCAAGAGTCGATTTCATAGTAAAAAGGGAGAAACCCTTCTTCTTCAAACTGATATGACTAAAGCAAATGTTGTCATACCTAAACCATACAGTGGAACCAAATAACCCTTCCTGAAGACTGGATCTTAGAAAGTGCTACTGAACCTATATCACAAATCCAAGACAAAACACCTCCAAACACAGAAATAAAGCAAATAACCCAGTTCCAGGATGGACGAGTAAAGATTAGCTTTGACAGAACCTCTTCTAGTGCCAGATTTTCTGACACCTCATCATCGGAATCCTTTGACCTTGGAAGAATATCCCAGATTCCCTCTGTCATTAATCTTCCTTATAAAGACCTACACAGACAAGAACCACAAAAACCCATTATTCTTCCTTACCCAGACCAAGCAGATTTACACCCAAATATACCTCCAGTTATGATTCCTCCTTATATCCCAGCCAGATTCTCCACATCCGACTTACCCAATATATCTCTCAGAAATATTAACCATAACAATAATATAGCCCAGCCCATATACGCAGAACCACAACAAGAAATAAAATCTCCTTCGCCTCCTGCCTCACCAACAGCCTCAGCTCTTACTGAGAATATAGCCCATGAACTTTCAGTAATTGATAAAGAATTCATACCAGATAAAGCATCTTTACATAAAGATTTTTATGCATCTCATAATTTAGAAAAAAGGACTTGGTTTTTTAAGCATTTTCTAAATACGAGACAAGATATTCAAATAAAGTTTTATAATTTCTTACAAAATAATAAAGTTAACTTATATTTCTTTGATTGGTTTGAAATATATGTCTTGGAAAATAATATTTCATATCCTTTTAAAGATTTAAATCCTATTACTACCCGTAAGAAAAGCTGGGAATTAGCAAATGGTCAATCCGTAGAGTCTGAACATCCTCCTCTTAGGATGATTAAGATTCCTGTAGGAGAAGAAACTATAGATGCTGCCCCTTACAAAAAACCTCAAGATAATGACACCCAGAATTTAAAGAATATAGTTTCTCAAAACAATTTTACCAATGCCCATCTTCATAGCATAGGTAAACAACTTTCTAGGATAGAAAACCAACCTTCTGTTACTATAGCACCATCATCTTCTACAGACAAAAGACTAAAAAACCCTATGTTTAAACCATTTCAAGTCTCTCATACAGCCCAACAGGAAATTAGAACAAATCGATCTAAATTCCTTGATGCTATTAGAGACCAACTAAGTCGTATAGCTCCCTCTTCTTCCACTCCTATAGTACCTGACACTCCACAGAATGATAGCCAGACTATCAACCAAAATATTAGTGTCCTAGATAAAGTCTTAGAATCCACTTCTGATGAAGAAGCATTTCAGGAACAGTCTCCTAGAATTGCTAAACTTTATTGGCAAAATAACCAACCTTTTAGGTCAGGTTATACTAAAGCTTCTTATCCAGACTTAGAAATAGGTGACCAGCCTAGTGTCTTAGTTCAACCCAAGTTCAATGCCAGTTCCGTTTATGAATGGAACATTGATGGCATGTCAGAATTTCAAATTCTGAATACCCTTCAGCAGATAACCATGGCTTCCAATGCTTATAAAACCCAAACAGGAACTTCTGATAGGTCTGTAGCTGAACTAGTTATAGCAGGTTTTTCTGGCCAACTCAAAGGATGGTGGGATTACCATCTTACTATCCAACAGCAAACAGACATTCTGTATGCTGTCAAAAGAGATGAGGAAGGTCTTCCCATTCTCGATTCCTTAGGAAATACAACCCAAGACTCTGTTTCTACCCTTATTCTTACTATAGCACTCCATTTCATAGGAGATTCTTCCCATCTTAAAGATAAAAATGCTGACCTCTTATCCAATCTAAAGTGTAGAAAACTTAGCGATTTCCAATGGTATAGATCGACTTTCCTTACTAGAGTTATGATTAGGGAAGACTCCAACCAGCCCTTCTGGAAGGAGAAGTTTCTTGCAGGTCTCCCTACTCTTTTAGGAGAACGTGTCAGAAATACCATTAGGCAATCCTTTGGATCCCATATCATTCCCTATGATCAACTTACCTACGGTGAATTGATTAGTGCTACCCAAAAAGAAGGCCTTAAGATCTGTCAGGATTTGAAACTCCAAAAACATCTTAAATGGGAGCTAAGAAAGTCCAAAAAAGAATTAGGATCTTTCTGTAAACAGTTCGATTATGGTTATAGTCAAGATAAAACCTGTAAAGGAGATTGTAGTAAAGAGCCTAAGTTTTCCTCTTCTAAGAAATATTCTAAGTCTAGAAGATCCCATAGGAAGAAGACCTCTCATGAGCCTTACTACAAAAAACCTTATAGGAAACCCTTCTTTAAGAAAAATAAAGAATCCCAAACCAAGAAAAGAGACCTCAAAGATGTCACCTGCTACAAATGTGGCAAAAAAGGACATATCTCTAAATATTGTAAAGTCTCCAAGAAACTTCAGGAGCTTGACCTAGAAGAAGAAACTCTAGCACAGCTTTCTGCATTGCTTTTACACACATCTGAGTCTGAGTCTGAGCCTTCCTCCTTAGGAATTCCTCAGATAGATGAGTTAGCCACTACTTCCTCCTCTACCTCTGATTCTGAGACTAGTCCTGATGAAAAGTATTTAAATATGCTTACTAAAGAACAAAACCTCATTCTAGACGCCATCCAGCACATCAATGACCCTATTGTCCAGAAACGGTATCTAGAACAACTTAGGCAATCCTTAGAAAAGGAACCTGAGCCCCCTAAGACTGAGTTGCCTTCCACAAATACCAATATGTATGATCTTACAGCTATCTTGAATAGGAAAAAGCATGGTAAGAAACCCATAGGAAATGTCCAAGAACTCCAGTCTGAAATAAAGATCATTAAAACTGAACTCAAGCAAATCAAAGAAAAGCAACAAAAGGATTCTGAATTAATTCAATTTCTTGTCACCAAACTAGCTGAAGAATCTAGTGATAGTGATGACACAAAAGGCTTAGAATTAGAACCCCAGTCCTTAGCTAATATAGATAAAGTCCCTCATGATTTTCTCTATGCTTTAAGCCAAATCACTTCTAGAAAATATGTTGTTAAAGTCTCTCTTGTCTTTGATAAAAATTTTCAGTATGATACTGTCGCTCTGTTTGATACAGGCGCTGATTTAAGTTGCATAAAGACTTCCATTGTTCCTCATCGTTTTCAAGAAAAAACTCGTGAAACTCTCTCCTCTGCCAATAATTCCAAAATGCACATAGATGGCAAAACAGATGTCAGTGTTTTAAATAACGGATTTTCTATTAAAACCTCTTTTCTTCTTGTTTCTGATATTAGTTATTCAGTAATTCTAGGGACACCTTTCATTAACTTGATAACACCCTATATAGTTACTCATGACTCAATTGATTTTAAAGATAAAAATATTTACATTTCTTTTCCCTTTTTAGCTAAACCAAAAACTCGTCAACTTAATTTTGTTCAAGCACATTCAATCTATAGAAATCAAATAAACTTTTTGGTTAAAACCAAAGAAACCGATTTGTTTGATTTAAAGCAAAGTGTTTATTTTAACAAAATTGAACATCAATTACAAAAAGATTCTGTAAAGAAATGCATTCTTGATTTCCAAAAACGTTTTGTTAAAGAAGTCTGTTCTGATTTGCCAAACGCTTTTTGGAATAGAAAACAACATATAGTTGACCTTCCTTATGAACCAGGATTTGATGAGAGAAACATTCCTACTAAAGCCAGACCAATTCAGATGAATGTTGAACTAGAACAACATTGTAGGAAAGAAATCCAAGATCTTGAGTCTAAAGGATTAATCTCTAAATCTAGGTCCCCTTGGAGTTGTGCAGCCTTTTATGTTAATAAAGCTTCTGAACAAGAGAGAGGTACTCCTAGGCTCGTAATAAATTACAAACCTTTGAATACAGCCCTTAAATGGATTAGGTATCCTATTCCAAACAAAAAAGATCTTCTTCAAAAACTCCATTCTGCATTTGTATTTTCAAAATTTGATATGAAATCGGGATTTTGGCAAATACAAATTGATATAAAGCATCGTTACAAAACTGCTTTTACAGTCCCTTTTGGACAATATCAGTGGAATGTAATGCCTTTCGGTTTGAAAAATGCTCCTTCTGAATTTCAAAGAATTATGAATGATATTTTCAATCCCTATTTCGAATTTTGTATAGTCTACATTGATGATGTTCTCATTTTTTCTAAATCCATTGAACAACATCTCAAGCATTTAAAGACTTTCCTTTATGTTGTAAAGAAAGCAGGTCTTGTTGTTTCTGAAAAGAAAATATCTCTTTTCCAAACTCGTATCAGATTCCTAGGGCATTATATCTGTCAAGGAACAATTGTTCCTATAGAAAGATGTCTAGAGTTTGCCAACAAATTTCCTGATAAAATTCTTGAAAAAACTCAACTGCAAAGATTTCTAGGAAGCCTTAATTATGTTCTGGATTTTTGTCCCAACATTAATAGGATGGCCAAACCTTTGCATGATAGGCTAAAAAAGAGTCCTCCCCCTTGGACAGATGAACATACCAAGATTGTTCAACATATAAAGAAGTATATAGTCTCTATTCCCTGTCTTCATCTAGCAGACCCTAGCCTTCCTAAAGTTGTTGAAACAGATGCCAGTGACTTAGGTTACGGTGGTATTTTAAAACAAGTTCAAAATAGGCAGGAAGTAGTTGTTCAGTACACTTCAGGACACTGGAATGTCACCCAAAAGAACTACTCTACCATTAAAAAAGAAATTCTTTCTATCGTTCTCTGCATCACAAAGTTTCAATCTGATTTACTTAATCAAAAGTTTTTACTTAGAATTGATTGTAAATCTGCTAAAGAAATTTTACAAAAAGATGTTCAAAACATTGCATCAAAACAGATTTTTGCTAGATGGCAAGCTATATTAAGTATCTTTGATTTTGAAATTGAATTTATTAAAGGAAATGAGAATTCTCTTCCAGACTTTCTGACAAGAGAATTTTTACAAAACAGATAAAGATGCCTCGCAAAAAGAAGGAACCCTCTGGTAAAGAAAAAATTGATTCAGACAAAGTTGCCCCTACTAAAGTTCCTCTTTCTTCTGAAAAACCGATAAAGTCCTGGCATGATATTGTTTCCCAAGAACAAAATAAAGATGACTCTCCCAAAAATCTTGCGATTCAACAGTGGATTGAATCAGTCTCTCAGACTCCTGAGCTTCTCCAAGCTATTCAAGCAACTCTGAAACCTCCAGTTTCAGAACTTCCTAGTATTTTGGGCCTTCCTCCGCCCCCAGGTAAAGACTCTAATCTCATTTCAAAATACGAGAAAGGTAATTCTTCTTCTCAAACCCTTTCTCAAAATATTTTAACTCCTGTGGCTACCCAAAGTAGCTCACAGATTGTTTTATCCCAATCAAAAATAAAGTCTTCTGAATTTCTTACCAAAGCCACTTTTCAAAACATCTTGACAATTGAAGATGGCTTTTATAATAAAAATCCTTTTATAGCACTGCAAAACCATTTTCCAAAAAACTGGTTTTTTAAACCTTGGGATCTTTCAAAACCCCAAGAATATTATCAAACTATTTTGGAATTCACCGGATCAGCAGAATTCAAGCACTTCCACCATAAAGGTTCTCATGACCCCTCTTATTCTACCTGTAAAATCCTTAAAGTCCTTCACCCTAAAGATTGGGGTCAAGATCTCTTTAAGCCCAAAACCTTCCCAGTAAACTTCCAAACCAAGCTAGAATTTTGCCCAACCTTCTCTTATTGGGACTACGAACAAGCCTGGTTCAACACTTTTCTTATTCAAAACCATTTTGCCACACACTCATGGTTATTCTTCTTAAGTGACCATGCTAATCTTTCCAAATTTCCTTCATGGTTTTCCAGATGGTGGAACAACTATGGCCCTATCCCTGATATCCTTCCTTCTGATATCCGTAATGGGTTCGACCTCTTTGAATCTCATTACAAACCCTCTTCTCCTGAGAAAAGATTTTCTTTCCTGTGCCTATATTGCTCTAAATTTTTTGTGCCATGGGTTTCTCAATGGTATCTCGATTATTCTTCCAATAATGGCATTCTAGTTCTCCAAAGAAAATTTAAAGTAAAATGGTGGAATTCCTACAGAATTCCAGAAAAGATTTCCAAGACAGCAATCTCCGAGTGGCTCCAAAAGCATGGGTTTATTGGAAGTTCTCCCTCTCAAACAAACTTTCTTGCTCAAAAATCCCATGCCAGTGCGCTTCTTGCAGCTGCCAAGACAGAAGAAGAGTATTTCAAAATAATGCAACAGTTAGTCTTATCGCGGGCTACACCTTCTGCAACTTCTAGCCATTCTGAAGAGTCCGAGCCCTTCATTGATTTAGGTAATGACAATGAGGATGACTGTTATGGTATCTTTAGCCCTATTAAGCCCACAAGCTTTTAAGGCCTTGTATTGCTCCTATTCTGTAAAAGATTTGTATATAGTTATATCTTGCTTTGCCCAATGGGTTGAAAATCCTTAGGGACGGCCCATGTAAAAGTTAGGGTAATTAGTTAAAAAAAAAAAAAAAAAAAAAAAAAAAAAAGGTAATTTTAATTTTCTGAATTTTCCAGGTCACCAAGTTTGGGACACACTGGGACAGCACTCAGGCAAATTTGACTTCTATGTCAAATACTCCCCTCCTGACTCTGCTCAGATTCCACTCCACTCTATCAGACCACATGGATGGGGCCCCGGCTTCTTCTTTCAAGACTTGATAAGTGGATCCTCACTAAAGTCAGTTCACACAACTAATAAAGACAGAGGGTAACCACTCTCCCTCCAATCACGGATGCTTCAGGATCTCCTGCTGGCCCCTCTCACATGGGCATCCATTTCCTAAAGAATCCCGTGTCTCTACAGCCTCTCCTCTCCAGCTCTATATAAAGAAACCTCTTCCAGCATTCGAAAAAAAGGAAAAAGAATAGAGAAAAAGGAGAAAAAATTAGAGCCAAAAGAAACACTTTGTAAAGAGAAGAGAGTTCGAAAAGCTTAGCTTTCCTCTCTAATTAAAGTAGTTTAAAATTGATCCCACTTCACAAAGCTAGTAACTTTCTGTAAACTCATCTTCTTCCCTGTAACTCCTTTGCTTTGGATTGAAAGAACTCTCTGTAACTTTCCCTTTCTCGGATTCTAATAAAGAAAAGAAAAATTTCCTTTCTTGTAAGATTATTTTCTTATGTTCTTATATTTATAGCTTTCTTTATGCTTTATTTACTTTGAGGATTTATTTATTTTCTTAAGTATGCTCTGTGCTCGCCTAAGCAATTAGGATCTTGCACATCAGAAATCTGTTTTATTACTGTTCACTATCTGCATACATTTTGGATCGGTAACCTCCCTTGGAGAGTGAGACCGACACTTGCTCTTGCATCTGCATGGACATCATCTTTTGCTACAATACCCCTTAGATCCTTGGCAGTCCTGGTATCAAAGCCAGGACTAAAGATTTGCTAATTCCCAAATGGTTCTGACCATTTGCTAGTTTCCCCTTCTTTATAAGGAAGGGGAAACTTCTCCTTCCAGAAGAGCTGGTTGGAGTCTTCCCTAATCATAACTCTAGTAAGGAAAGTCGATCTATACCATTGGAAATCGCTAAGTTTTCTACACTTTAGATTGGATAAGAGGTCAGCATTTTTATCTTTAAGATGGGAAGAATCTCCTATGAAATGGAGTGCTATAGTAAGAATAAGGGTAGAAACAGAGTCTTGGGTTGTATTTCCTAAGGAATCGAGAATGGGAAGACCTTCCTCATCTCTTTTGACAGCATACAGAATGTCTGTTTGCTGTTGGATAGTAAGATGGTAATCCCACCATCCTTTGAGTTGGCCAGAAAAACCTGCTATAACTAGTTCAGCTACAGACCTATCAGAAGTTCCTGTTTGGGTTTTATAAGCATTGGAAGCCATGGTTATCTGCTGAAGGGTATTCAGAATTTGAAATTCTGACATGCCATTAATGTTCCATTCATAAACGGAACTGGCATTGAACTTGGGTTGAACTAAGACACTAGGCTGGTCACCTATTTCTAAGTCTGGATAAGAAGCTTTAGTATAACCTGACCTAAAAGGTTGGTTATTTTGCCAATAAAGTTTAGCAATTCTAGGAGACTGTTCCTGAAATGCTTCTTCATCAGAAGTGGATTCTAAGACTTTATCTAGGACACTAATATTTTGGTTGATAGTCTGGCTATCATTCTGTGGAGTGTCAGGTACTATAGGAGTGGAAGAAGAGGGAGCTATACGACTTAGTTGGTCTCTAATAGCATCAAGGAATTCAGATCGATTTGTTCTAATTTCCTGTTGGGCTGTATGAGAGACTTGAAATGGTTTAAACATAGGGTTTTTTAGTCTTTTGTCTGTAGAAGATGATGGTGCTATAGTAACAGAAGGTTGGTTTTCTATCCTAGAAAGTTGTTTACCTATGCTATGAAGATGGGCATTGGTAAAATTGTTTTGAGAAACTATATTCTTTAAATTCTGGGTGTCATTATCTTGAGGTTTTTTGTAAGGGGCAGCATCTATAGTTTCTTCTCCTACAGGAATCTTAATCATCCTAAGAGGAGGATGTTCAGACTCTACGGATTGACCATTTGCTAATTCCCAGCTTTTCTTACGGGTAGTAATAGGATTTAAATCTTTAAAAGGATATGAAATATTATTTTCCAAGACATATATTTCAAACCAATCAAAGAAATATAAGTTAACTTTATTATTTTGTAAGAAATTATAAAACTTTATTTGAATATCTTGTCTCGTATTTAGAAAATGCTTAAAAAACCAAGTCCTTTTTTCTAAATTATGAGATGCATAAAAATCTTTATGTAAAGATGCTTTATCTGGTATGAATTCTTTATCAATTACTGAAAGTTCATGGGCTATATTCTCAGTAAGAGCTGAGGCTGTTGGTGAGGCAGGAGGCGAAGGAGATTTTATTTCTTGTTGTGGTTCTGCGTATATGGGCTGGGCTATATTATTGTTATGGTTAATATTTCTGAGAGATATATTGGGTAAGTCGGATGTGGAGAATCTGGCTGGGATATAAGGAGGAATCATAACTGGAGGTATATTTGGGTGTAAATCTGCTTGGTCTGGGTAAGGAAGAATAATGGGTTTTTGTGGTTCTTGTCTGTGTAGGTCTTTATAAGGAAGATTAATGACAGAGGGAATCTGGGATATTCTTCCAAGGTCAAAGGATTCCGATGATGAGGTGTCAGAAAATCTGGCACTAGAAGAGGTTCTGTCAAAGCTAATCTTTACTCGTCCATCCTGGAACTGGGTTATTTGCTTTATTTCTGTGTTTGGAGGTGTTTTGTCTTGGATTTGTGATATAGGTTCAGTAGCACTTTCTAAGATCCAGTCTTCAGGAAGGGTTATTTGGTTCCACTGTATTGGTTTAGG
The DNA here is from genome assembly GCA_947683625.1 of Mallotus nudiflorus. NCBI lineage: Eukaryota > Viridiplantae > Streptophyta > Magnoliopsida > Malpighiales > Euphorbiaceae > Mallotus > Mallotus nudiflorus. The sequence continues at coordinate 97,851 of CANTUR010000239.1, forward strand.
TATGACAACATTTGCTTTAGTCATATCAGTTTGAAGAAGAAGGGTTTCTCCCTTTTTACTATGAAATCGACTCTTGGTAGCAAAAGCAGACATCATGGCTTTATAATGAACTTTAAAAACTAATGCAATTGGAATGGATCCATCCTCCATAACATAGTTATGGGTCTGGATCTGTAAAACTAATGACTTTAAAAGATTTGGATCATTTAGAGAGACTGTAAAATTGGGATAACAGTCAAAAGATATAGGGCCTTTACAGAGACTAGATTCTATAGTTCCTAGCAATGAATCTTTAAAATTTCTAAATCGCTTATCCCTGAGGGCAGCGAGGATAGAGGTATTAAGGCCTTCTCTGTTGAGGGGCTTAACACCAACTTGAACAAGACCTATATGGATATATTTAAAACCTTTAGCTTTATGTTTTTCTATAGAAGAAGAAGAAAGAAGTTTAATTTCATCTTTAGCCTTGTCTAATTGGACATCTCTTTCTTCAATTCTGATTATATAATCAGATTTGAAGAACTTAAGGGCAGAAGTTTTATAGACTTGATTTTGGTGAACATCAGTGAGCTTAAAGTCATCTATGCATCTATCGAAGTCTTCTATGGTAATTTCATCACTATTAATTAGGTTCTTATTTCCTTTAGAAGAAGAGGGAGCAGAGGAAGAAGAAGAAGAAGTGGTTCTACCGAAAATAGGATACATGGTAAGACTAGTGAAAATAGAAGGATGTCACGACTACAACTCTCAGGCTAAACCAACGGATTCACAGCCTCTCCGGGACTTACAACCGGGACCACCCAAGACCAAAGGACTCACTGTAACAGCATTATATAAACACTATTCTTAACAGATAAACTTAACTGTAGAAATCACTTAATCCCCCCCCAGGCTTTGATACCAGGACTGCCAAGGACCTAAGGGGTATTGTAGCAAAAGATGATGTCCATGCAGATGCAAGAGCAAGTGTCGGTCTCACTCTCCAAGGGAGGTTACCGATCCAAAATGTATGCAGATAGTGAACAGTAATAAAACAGAACAGTAATAAAACAGATTTCTGATGTGCAAGATCCTAATTGCTTAGGCGAGCACAGAGCATACTTAAGAAAATAAATAAATCCTCAAAGTAAATAAAGCATAAAGAAAGCTATAAATATAAGAACATAAGAAAATAATCTTACAAGAAAGGAAATTTTTCTTTTCTTTATTAGAATCCGAGAAAGGGAAAGTTACAGAGAGTTCTTTCAATCCAAAGCAAAGGAGTTACAGGGAAGAAGATGAGTTTACAGAAAGTTACTAGCTTTGTGAAGTGGGATCAATTTTAAACTACTTTAATTAGAGAGGAAAGCTAAGCTTTTCGAACTCTCTTCTCTTTACAAAGTGTTTCTTTTGGCTCTAATTTTTTCTCCTTTTTCTCTATTCTTTTTCCTTTTTTTCGAATGCTGGAAGAGGTTTCTTTATATAGAGCTGGAGAGGAGAGGCTGTAGAGACACGGGATTCTTTAGGAAATGGATGCCCATGTGAGAGGGGCCAGCAGGAGATCCTGAAGCATCCGTGATTGGAGGGAGAGTGGTTACCCTCTGTCTTTATTAGTTGTGTGAACTGACTTTAGTGAGGATCCACTTATCAAGTCTTGAAAGAAGAAGCCGGGGCCCCATCCATGTGGTCTGATAGAGTGGAGTGGAATCTGAGCAGAGTCAGGAGGGGAGTATTTGACATAGAAGTCAAATTTGCCTGAGTGCTGTCCCAGTGTGTCCCAAACTTGGTGACCTGGAAAATTCAGAAAATTAAAATTACCTTTTTTTTTTTTTTTTTTTTTTTTTTTTAACTAATTACCCTAACTTTTACATGGGCCGTCCCTAAGGATTTTCAACCCATTGGGCAAAGCAAGATATAACTATATACAAATCTTTTACAGAATAGGAGCAATACAAGGCCTTAAAAGCTTGTGGGCTTAATAGGGCTAAAGATACCATAACAGTCATCCTCATTGTCATTACCTAAATCAATGAAGGGCTCGGACTCTTCAGAATGGCTAGAAGTTGCAGAAGGTGTAGCCCGCGATAAGACTAACTGTTGCATTATTTTGAAATACTCTTCTTCTGTCTTGGCAGCTGCAAGAAGCGCACTGGCATGGGATTTTTGAGCAAGAAAGTTTGTTTGAGAGGGAGAACTTCCAATAAACCCATGCTTTTGGAGCCACTCGGAGATTGCTGTCTTGGAAATCTTTTCTGGAATTCTGTAGGAATTCCACCATTTTACTTTAAATTTTCTTTGGAGAACTAGAATGCCATTATTGGAAGAATAATCGAGATACCATTGAGAAACCCATGGCACAAAAAATTTAGAGCAATATAGGCACAGGAAAGAAAATCTTTTCTCAGGAGAAGAGGGTTTGTAATGAGATTCAAAGAGGTCGAACCCATTACGGATATCAGAAGGAAGGATATCAGGGATAGGGCCATAGTTGTTCCACCATCTGAAAAACCATGAAGGAAATTTGGAAAGATTAGCATGGTCACTTAAGAAGAATAACCATGAGTGTGTGGCAAAATGGTTTTGAATAAGAAAAGTGTTGAACCAGGCTTGTTCGTAGTCCCAATAAGAGAAGGTTGGGCAAAATTCTAGCTTGGTTTGGAAGTTTACTGGGAAGGTTTTGGGCTTAAAGAGATCTTGACCCCAATCTTTAGGGTGAAGGACTTTAAGGATTTTACAGGTAGAATAAGAGGGGTCATGAGAACCTTTATGGTGGAAGTGCTTGAATTCTGCTGATCCGGTGAATTCCAAAATAGTTTGATAATATTCTTGGGGTTTTGAAAGATCCCAAGGTTTAAAAAACCAGTTTTTTGGAAAATGGTTTTGCAGTGCTATAAAAGGATTGCAAGTGTCGGTCTCACTCTCCAAGGGAGGTTACCGATCCAAAATGTATGCAGATAGTGAACAGTAATAAAACAGAACAGTAATAAAACAGATTTCTGATGTGCAAGATCCTAATTGCTTAGGCGAGCACAGAGCATACTTAAGAAAATAAATAAATCCTCAAAGTAAATAAAGCATAAAGAAAGCTATAAATATAAGAACATAAGAAAATAATCTTACAAGAAAGGAAATTTTTCTTTTCTTTATTAGAATCCGAGAAAGGGAAAGTTACAGAGAGTTCTTTCAATCCAAAGCAAAGGAGTTACAGGGAAGAAGATGAGTTTACAGAAAGTTACTAGCTTTGTGAAGTGGGATCAATTTTAAACTACTTTAATTAGAGAGGAAAGCTAAGCTTTTCGAACTGTAGCACTTTCTAAGATCCAGTCTTCAGGAAGGGTTATTTGGTTCCACTGTATTGGTTTAGGTATGACAACATTTGCTTTAGTCATATCAGTTTGAAGAAGAAGGGTTTCTCCCTTTTTACTATGAAATCGACTCTTGGTAGCAAAAGCAGACATCATGGCTTTATAATGAACTTTAAAAACTAATGCAATTGGAATGGATCCATCCTCCATAACATAGTTATGGGTCTGGATCTGTAAAACTAATGACTTTAAAAGATTTGGATCATTTAGAGAGACTGTAAAGTGGAACCAATACAGGTAAACAACTTTCTAGGAAAAGATGGGAATTAGCAAATGGTCAATCCGTAGAGTCTCACTGGGAACCAAATAGTGGCTAACTCAACTTTATATGCTTACTAAATCTTTAGTAAGCATATTTAAATACTTTTCATCAGGACTAGTCTCAGAATCAGAGGTAGAGGAGGAAGTAGTGGCTAACTCATCTATCTGAGGAATTCCTAAGGAGGAAGGCTCAGACTCAGACTCAGATGTGTGTAAAAGCAATGCAGAAAGCTGTGCTAGAGTTTCTTCTTCTAGGTCAAGCTCCTGAAGTTTCTTGGAGACTTTACAATATTTAGAGATATGTCCTTTTTTGCCACATTTGTAGCAGGTGACATCTTTGAGGTCTCTTTTCTTGGTTTGGGATTCTTTATTTTTCTTAAAGAAGGGTTTCCTATAAGGTTTTTTGTAGTAAGGCTCATGAGAGGTCTTCTTCCTATGGGATCTTCTAGACTTAGAATATTTCTTAGAAGAGGAAAACTTAGGCTCTTTACTACAATCTCCTTTACAGGTTTTATCTTGACTATAACCATAATCGAACTGTTTACAGAAAGATCCTAATTCTTTTTTGGACTTTCTTAGCTCCCATTTAAGATGTTTTTGGAGTTTCAAATCCTGACGGATATGAGAACCTTTATGGTGGAAGTGCTTGAATTCTGCTGATCCGGTGAATTCCAAAATAGTTTGATAATATTCTTGGGGTTTTGAAAGATCCCAAGGTTTAAAAAACCAGTTTTTTGGAAAATGGTTTTGCAGTGCTATAAAAGGATTTTTATTATAAAAGCCATCTTCAATTGTCAAGATGTTTTGAAAAGTGGCTTTGGTAAGAAATTCAGAAGACTTTATTTTTGATTGGGATAAAACAATCTGTGAGCTACTTTGGGTAGCCACAGGAGTTAAAATATTTTGAGAAAGGGTTTGAGAAGAAGAATTACCTTTCTCGTATTTTGAAATGAGATTAGAGTCTTTACCTGGGGGCGGAGGAAGGCCCAAAATACTAGGAAGTTCTGAAACTGGAGGTTTCAGAGTTGCTTGAATAGCTTGGAGAAGCTCAGGAGTCTGAGAGACTGATTCAATCCACTGTTGAATCACAAGATTTTTGGGAGAGTCATCTTTATTTTGTTCTTGGGAAACAATATCATGCCAGGACTTTATCGGTTTTTCAGAAGAAAGAGGAACTTTAGTAGGGGCAACTTTGTCTGAATCAATTTTTTCTTTACCAGAGGGTTCCTTCTTTTTGCGAGGCATCTTTATCTGTTTTGTAAAAATTCTCTTGTCAGAAAGTCTGGAAGAGAATTCTCATTTCCTTTAATAAATTCAATTTCAAAATCAAAGATACTTAATATAGCTTGCCATCTAGCAAAAATCTGTTTTGATGCAATGTTTTGAACATCTTTTTGTAAAATTTCTTTAGCAGATTTACAATCAATTCTAAGTAAAAACTTTTGATGAACTAGCTGGGAATTAGCAAATGGTCAATCCGTAGAGTCTGAACATCCTCCTCTTAGGATGATTAAGATTCCTGTAGGAGAAGAAACTATAGATGCTGCCCCTTACAAAAAACCTCAAGATAATGACACCCAGAATTTAAAGAATATAGTTTCTCAAAACAATTTTACCAATGCCCATCTTCATAGCATAGGTAAACAACTTTCTAGGATAGAAAACCAACCTTCTGTTACTATAGCACCATCATCTTCTACAGACAAAAGACTAAAAAACCCTATGTTTAAACCATTTCAAGTCTCTCATACAGCCCAACAGGAAATTAGAACAAATCGATCTGAATTCCTTGATGCTATTAGAGACCAACTAAGTCGTATAGCTCCCTCTTCTTCCACTCCTATAGTACCTGACACTCCACAGAATGATAGCCAGACTATCAACCAAAATATTAGTGTCCTAGATAAAGTCTTAGAATCCACTTCTGATGAAGAAGCATTTCAGGAACAGTCTCCTAGAATTGCTAAACTTTATTGGCAAAATAACCAACCTTTTAGGCCAGGTTATACTAAAGCTTCTTATCCAGACTTAGAAATAGGTGACCAGCCTAGTGTCTTAGTTCAACCCAAGTTCAATGCCAGTTCCGTTTATGAATGGAACATTGATGGCATGTCAGAATTTCAAATTCTGAATACCCTTCAGCAGATAACCATGGCTTCCAATGCTTATAAAACCCAAACAGGAACTTCTGATAGGTCTGTAGCTGAACTAGTTATAGCAGGTTTTTCTGGCCAACTCAAAGGATGGTGGGATTACCATCTTACTATCCAATCTTTCTATCGTTCTCTGCATCACAAAGTTTCAATCTGATTTACTTAATCAAAAGTTTTTACTTAGAATTGATTGTAAATCTGCTAAAGAAATTTTACAAAAAGATGTTCAAAACATTGCATCAAAACAGATTTTTGCTAGATGGCAAGCTATATTAAGTATCTTTGATTTTGAAATTGAATTTATTAAAGGAAATGAGAATTCTCTTCCAGACTTTCTGACAAGAGAATTTTTACAAAACAGATAAAGATGCCTCGCAAAAAGAAGGAACCCTCTGGTAAAGAAAAAATTGATTCAGACAAAGTTGCCCCTACTAAAGTTCCTCTTTCTTCTGAAAAACCGATAAAGTCCTGGCATGATATTGTTTCCCAAGAACAAAATAAAGATGACTCTCCCAAAAATCTTGCGATTCAACAGTGGATTGAATCAGTCTCTCAGACTCCTGAGCTTCTCCAAGCTATTCAAGCAACTCTGAAACCTCTTTGCCACACACTCATGGTTATTCTTCTTAAGTGACCATGCTAATCTTTCCAAATTTCCTTCATGGTTTTCCAGATGGTGGAACAACTATGGCCCTATCCCTGATATCCTTCCTTCTGATATCCGTAATGGGTTCGACCTCTTTGAATCTCATTACAAACCCTCTTCTCCTGAGAAAAGATTTTCTTTCCTGTGCCTATATTGCTCTAAATTTTTTGTGCCATGGGTTTCTCAATGGTATCTCGATTATTCTTCCAATAATGGCATTCTAGTTCTCCAAAGAAAATTTAAAGTAAAATGGTGGAATTCCTACAGAATTCCAGAAAAGATTTCCAAGACAGCAATCTCCGAGTGGCTCCAAAAGCATGGGTTTATTGGAAGTTCTCCCTCTCAAACAAACTTTCTTGCTCAAAAATCCCATGCCAGTGCGCTTCTTGCAGCTGCCAAGACAGAAGAAGAGTATTTCAAAATAATGCAACAGTTAGTCTTATCGCGGGCTACACCTTCTGCAACTTCTAGCCATTCTGAAGAGTCCGAGCCCTTCATTGATTTAGGTAATGACAATGAGGATGACTGTTATGGTATCTTTAGCCCTATTAAGCCCACAAGCTTTTAAGGCCTTGTATTGCTCCTATTCTGTAAAAGATTTGTATAGAGTTGCCTTCCACAAATACCAATATGTATGATCTTACAGCTATCTTGAATAGGAAAAAGCATGGTAAGAAACCCATAGGAAATGTCCAAGAACTCCAGTCTGAAATAAAGATCATTAAAACTGAACTCAAGCAAATCAAAGAAAAGCAACAAAAGGATTCTGAATTAATTCAATTTCTTGTCACCAAACTAGCTGAAGAATCTAGTGATAGTGATGACACAAAAGGCTTAGAATTAGAACCCCAGTCCTTAGCTAATATAGATAAAGTCCCTCATGATTTTCTCTATGCTTTAAGCCAAATCACTTCTAGAAAATATGTTGTTAAAGTCTCTCTTGTCTTTGATAAAAATTTTCAGTATGATACTGTCGCTCTGTTTGATACAGGCGCCGATTTAAGTTGCATAAAGACTTCCATTGTTCCTCATCGTTTTCAAGAAAAAACTCGTGAAACTCTCTCCTCTGCCAATAATTCCAAAATGCACATAGATGGCAAAACAGATGTCAGTGTTTTAAATAACGGATTTTCTATTAAAACCTCTTTTCTTCTTGTTTCTGATATTAGTTATTCAGTAATTCTAGGGACACCTTTCATTAACTTGATAACACCCTATATAGTTACTCATGACTCAATTGATTTTAAAGATAAAAATATTTACATTTCTTTTCCCTTTTTAGCTAAACCAAAAACTCGTCAACTTAATTTTGTTCAAGCACATTCAATCTATAGAAATCAAATAAACTTTTTGGTTAAAACCAAAGAAACCGATTTGTTTGATTTAAAGCAAAGTGTTTATTTTAACAAAATTGAACATCAATTACAAAAAGATTCTGTAAAGAAATGCATTCTTGATTTCCAAAAACGTTTTGTTAAAGAAGTCTGTTATGATTTGCCAAACGCTTTTTGGAATAGAAAACAACATATAGTTGACCTTCCTTATGAACCAGGATTTGATGAGAGAAACATTCCTACTAAAGCCAGACCAATTCAGATGAATGTTGAACTAGAACAACATTGTAGGAAAGAAATCCAAGATCTTGAGTCTAAAGGATTAATCTCTATATATATATATATATATATATATATATATATATATATATATATATATTATCTCCAAGTTATTTTAGCACTTTGTGAATATCTAAAGAGTCTTATGAAATATGAAATTCTGACTAGATTTTTTCTTTAGGAATGTTTGATTTAGCTAATTAAAATAACTGATTTGGTGTTTGATAAAATTCTAAAATGAGCAACTAATAGATATTTTTATTCAAAACAACTACGGATTTAGGACATGTTTAGTTTAGCTGCTTATAGCAGTGTTAGATAACAAAATAACTAAATATGAATTGGTAAATTTTGCTTAACTATTGCTATTTGCATGTCAAATAACCGTTAAGAGTACAATTTATATGCAAATTTAATTTCATATATTTTTTGCAATATTTTTTAGTTATGTAAATTATTTAAAAATATTATGTAGTAATAAATAATAATATATTGTCTTTGATTATATTTTATTAAACTAATTAATAGAAATTACTTAAATATGAATTTTAAAATATAAATATTATTGTATAATTTTCTTAAAAAATAATTATAGATATAAATATTTTAATTATTTAATTATAATTTAAAATAATATTTTTTAATTATGAACCATAAAAAATTAAATACATATATTTAATTTAAATGAAGTTATTTGTTATTAGTTATTTTTAATAAGGGTAGAAAAAGTCTAAATAAAAAATAAATACAAATTAGCTATCAACTCGTGGGAAAAAATACAAAAATGGAGCTTATTAAATCCGCAACTATTTTGAATAAAAATAGTTGTTCATATTTGATTTTAGAGTTTATCAAATATTAAAATTGTAGCTGTTTGAGAAAAAATCTATATCAACTACCCTAATTAGTCAAACCAAACACCCCATTAATCAACTCTATTTTGAAGTTTTTTCCATTAATTGATAGCGTATCTGTATATATTTTCTATTTAGATTATTTTACCTTTATTAAAAACAACTTCTAGCGACCATTTAAATTAAATGTACATAATTAATTTTGGATAGTATAACTAATGGGTCAACTTTCATCCATTAGTTTCTTTTATGGCATTGCTACATTTTGTCTTTCACATTTGGGCTAGCAGTGTTTTTCATGTTTTGTTCTTTTCATTTTTTGGCTTTTTTGTTTTTTTAATCTTTAAGAGTTATGCATTGACATTTTGAAAGACAAACATTGCATGTAAAATTCATTTAATCTCAATTTGAATTTCATGAGATTAAAAAATTAATTAATTCAAGTATAATTCTTCCCATGAATTTTATTTAAAAGTTATATATATTTTTTGTTTTATAAACAGTGAATATAACTTGTTTCAAGGGTAGTTATTATTATTATTATTATTATTAGAGTCTTATAGAATTATTTTTATATTATGGTGAGAATTATAAATTCAACTCTTCTCTCTTCAATTTTTTTTTTTGCTCCTCTCAAATTTTGACTTAAAGAAAACACATTTTTGTTTTTTATTATTGTTTATTGTCCTTCAGTTATTGTTTGTTATTTTTTCTATTTTTTTTGTTGCTTATATTTTTTAGTGTTGTTATTTTTTATTTTTTTAGCGTTGTTGTTTTTATTTTTCAGTGTCATTGCTTTATATTGTTTTTGTTGCTCTTTTTGTTTTTGTTTTTGTTTTTCTTTTTTTGTAAATGTTACAATTACGCCATAAAAATTGTAAATATGTTACATATTAATGATCAATAAGTTTATGATAATTTTTTTTGGAAAAAAAAAAAAGCTTGTTAGACATTTTAATAAACAAAAATCAAAGTAAAAAAATAAAATAAAATCTTTATTCTTTAAAAGTATAAAAAGGGAAAACTTTTGTTTATTGCTTGTTATTACAACAGTTAAAGATATTTATTACTTGTTTTTATAACAATTGAAGATATTTAGTTCATAATCATTCATTTGAAAAAAAAAATGAAGTGAAAAAAAATGTTGAGAAAAAAAATTGAAGAAAAAAACATGAAGATAGTACTTTAAAAATAAAAAAAAATATTGAGTAAAAAAAATAAAATGTTGAGAGTACCTTAAAAATAGAAAAAAAAAAAAAGAGTTCAACATAAAAAACATTGAGGAAAAAAAAGACAAAAACAATAAAAAATGTTGACCAAAAAATATTGAGAAAAAAATAAAGACAGTATAAAAAAATATTAAGCAAAAAAACATTGATTTAAAAAAAAGAATATAGTACCTTAAAAATAGCAAAAAATATTAAAAAAATAAAGATAGTAGAAAAAATGTTGATTAAAAAATATTGACAAAAAAAGAAAACAATACTTTAAAAATAAGGAAGGAAATGAAAATTGTCCATATTTAAAAGAAAAAAGTTAGGAAAGTTAGTTTGAAAATATTTTTAGCTAATGTGGCTTTTGATAATATTTTTAGTTTTTAGTCTATTTTTGAAAAAATCCTATTAATTTTCTATAATTCATAATAGAATAGATATTAGTTTAAATTATAATTAAATAAAATAACTTAATTATAATATTTATACCTATAATCATTTTAAAAAATTATACAATAATATTTATATTATTAAAATTTAAATAAAATATGTTAATAATTTCAACAATATATAAATCAAGATAATAAATTATTGTTTATTACTATATACTATTTTAAATAATTTATATAACTAAAAAATATTATATGTAATAAATGAAATTATATTCAAAAATGTGTTATACCCTTAATGATCATTTAACACATTAACAGTAACAATTAATAAAATTTTATTAAATGATTCATACTTATCTACTACCAGCTATCAACTTTATGCTATCAGTTGTCCATAACTACTATAAATAATTAAACTAATAGGCCTTTAGTTGTCTTGAATGATGTAAGCACCCACGATTTTATAACATAGGGAGTTTCAAATAGGCAAAAAATAAAATAAAAAGAAGATGGAGAAGTAGAGTTGTATACGAAGTGAGATCAAAATCAAATTGCAAAATTTATAGGCTTGCTCTTTTTCAGTACAGACATGTAAATATTCTTATTCAACAAATTAATTTTGTAAAATTTGTAATGCTTAGAAAAAGAGATGAAAAGAAAAAAAGATAAATAAGAAAAGGAAGAGAAGAGTGTATAAAACAAAGTAAAACTAATATATATATATATATATATATATATATATATATATATATATATATATATATATATATTAGTAAATAATTACGTATTTCACACATGAACTAAAAATTTATTAGACTCGTAATATATTATAAATAAATAATTAAATTTATTATTATTATTATTATTAAATTAAAATTTTTAAAAATGATAACATTATTATTTATTTATATAACAATTTGATATTAGTTTAATATAGTTATAATTCATTACAATTTTTATAAATTTTTTATTTAAATAATTATATAATATTCCTACAATAATTTTTATAATTAATTTTTCTCTAGTCTAGAAATAATTTTATATAAAAAAATATTATAGTCATATTTAATCATAAGATAATAAAAAATTATTAGTTAGTTTTTAATAAAAAAAAAATTTAAATAATAAAAGTTATATTTTCTATACATAACAATTTAAATATTACAACCTTATTAAACTTACAATTTATTACGATTTTATAAATTTTTTATTTGAGCTATGACACTTTATTTCTTCAATATTTTTAATATTAAGACTTTGATTTAATCAAAAATTAATTTAATGTAATTTTTTAAGTTCAACTAATAATTAAAATGATAAATATTAATTAATTTAATTTTAAATCTTTTTTGTTAAATTTTATAAAAAAAAATCTAAAAACGATAATTATACTACTTGTCTTACATAAAATATACTTTCAAACAACTTATATGCTCTATTTGTTATTCAATAATTTTTAATTTATAAAAATATCTTCTTTTAAGACAAATTATATAATTTTCCTATTGTCATAAATTCATTAATTTTGATTTCAATTATTTACTTATTAAATTTAATATAAGTAGACCTAATTAAAATAGAAAAATATATATTTTAATTATAAATAAAAATTTAATTAATTTAATTTTGTTAGATATAAAATAGAAATTAACATAATTAAAATAGGATTCATACTTTCAATTAAACTAGAATTATATATTAATTCATTTCATTTTTATTAGAGATAAAACAAAAAATAACCTAATTAGAATAAGAAATATACTTTCAATTAAATTAGAATTACATTTTAATTAATTTTATATATATTTAATATTTTAAAGATAAAATAGAAGTTAACCTAATTAAAATAAGAAAAATACTTTCAATTATATTAGAATTAGATTTTAATTAAATTAATTTTTATAAAATATAAAATAAAAGTTAACCTAATTTGAATAAACAATATATTTGTTAGAGTTATGATAGAAGTTAACCTAATTAAAATAGTAAACATACTTTCAATTAAATTAAAATTATATTTTAGTTAATTTAATTTTTATTAGAGATAAAATAGAAGTTAATCTAATTAAAATAGGAAATAAACTTTCAATTAAATTAAAATTATTAATCAATGATTAAATTATTCAATTTTTATATAATAATAAGTGAAGATTCTTTCCTAATTTTGTTTGTTCTCCCCCTTCCCCACTTTCATACATATATATATATATACTAGTAAACAAACACGTGTTCACACATGAACGAAAAATTCATTTGACTCGTGATATATAGTATATAAATAATTGAGCATATTATTATTAAATAAAAGTAATTTTATAATCTTAATTTTTTTATTATTAAAAAAGGCATCTCTCAATAAATGATTAATTTAATTTTTTTCTAAAAAAAATATTCAAACAATTTAAGCATTTATATTATTATGAACTCTATTTATACATAAAAAAAATAAATCTCAAGTTCAAAAAAAATTATAAAATAACCCTATAATTGATGGCTAATACGTTTCGAAAAATGAAAAAGTTATGAAATAAACATGTGTTTATAATTATAGCTAGAGATAGATCATGAGAAAAAAATTAAACAACATGAAAAATGCATCTCTAAATAAATGATTAATTTAATTTTTTTCTAAAAAAATTCAAACAATTTAAGCATTTATATTATTATGAACTCTTTTTATACATAAAAAATAAACCTCAAGTACAAAAAAACTATAAAATAACCCTAGAATTGATGGCTAATGCATTTCAAAAAATAAAAAAGTCATGAAATAAACATATGGTTATAGCTATAGCTAGAGATAGATCATGAGAATAAATTAAATAACATGTGTTTTCGAATTCTATTAGAAATCAGAATTTGCAAGCTTAATGGGAAAAAAAAAAAAGACATGCATTAATATTGAAGGGTCATAACATAAAATTATAATAAAAACAATACATACAAATTACAAAAAAAAATAGTATGTCATTGAAACATACCTCTATACAGTCATGATCAATTAAAGCATGTATTAAGTATATTTCATCAAATATAAAAACTATGAAATCCTTGAAAATATTCTCAAGTGATGTAATTATAAAATAAAATACTTGTCTTTTTATAGGCTTAATTTAACCATTAATTTTAATTCAAATAGTAATTCATAATCTAAATACAATTATATTTAATATATCTAAACATTAATCCTAATTTAAATAGAAATCCGATAAAATAGAAGCTAACCTAATTAAAATAGAAAATAAACTTTCAAGCAAATTAAAATTATATTTTAATTAATTTAATTTTACTTTTATTAGTAAATGACTAAATTATCTAATTTTTATATAATAATAATTGAAGACTTTTTTATAATTTTATATGTCCTCCCCCTTCGTACATTTATATATATTAATAGATATATATTTTTTTATTAAAATACAGAGAGTTAGTTAGCGTTGAAAGAATAAAATCACCATATTTTTAAAACTTTGGTAAAAACATTATGCGGTGTAATTTAAAAAAAAAAATTATCACTTGGGTGTATTTAGATTGGGATTAAAAATATAAGGTGTAACAGTTACAAGTATAATTGCTAAGGTAATAACAGTTACAAGTATAATAATTAAATTGTTAACCTTATTTGGTGAATAAAATGTAGTGTATAAAGTGTATAATTGATTTTTTTTAAATATTAATATATAAAGAATAATTAAAATAATATAAATAAATAAATAATTTATTAATTTTTCATAAAAAATAAAATTAATTTTAAAACAAAAAATAATAAAAAAATTATTAGAAAAATTTCATGAAAATAAAATTACATAATATATATTTATACATTTCTACACAAGAAAAAGAAATAAAGAAAATAAATTGATTCATATATTTTTTAGAGATTTGATTTATATTTAATTAATGTAAAACAACTTAGAAGAAAAGTGATTTACAAAATAAATATAAAATGATAGCAAAAATAAAATTTTAATAAAATAAATTTTTATAAGCCTTTACATCACCTTGGTTAGGTTAATAAAAATATATAAAAATGAGATTAATTGTAAAGAAGGTTAACCGTTAATTTTAATGTTTTAAAATTAGACAAATAGGATTAAAAAATATTTTCTTTTCAAAGTTTAATCCAAATGCACCCTTATTTTAGAGATTTTTGGTCTGCACTTCCAGCATGCCTACTTAATTTTTTTCTTATTATTATAAAAATAAAAGTACAAATATGTGCGTTCACGTACATACACATATAGCAAGAATAGATGGTTTTTTTTGTATTTTTATTTTGGTTTGGTCAGCTCTCATTCATTTTCTTTTTTTGATCAGAAATGTGAATCGGTAACAGAAAGAGTAGGAGAAGTCGACCCTTATGAATTTCCTCCCATTAATTGAAAATTCAGGCCTTTGGATGGGGAAAACCTGTTAAGTTCATGTGAGTTTGCTCATTGCGCTCTCCTTCGGAAGCTAAAACAAGGCTGACCATAAAAGCGGATGAGCTTTATGATTTAAAACAAAATGCTTAAAGGTCGTCCGCTCCATTCAATCCACTGTGCAGCGTTCGTAATCCTTGATCAAATTATGGTCGTCTAGAAGAGCTAGCACCACTTGCATCAACTCTAACGGGAAATTCATTTATAAAAGTAACCAATGGATCCAGCTGTATGTGCACCATACGGGTGTGTGCGTGCTTGTATACACGTGTACGGGTGAATGAATACATGAGGAGATAATTAGATAATATACATATATATATAGATATATATATAGGTGTTTTAGATAGAAAATGATTTATTAATGGGAAGTGTTTAAAAGAAATAATTAATGGGAGAAAGGATATAGATTTTTAATAAGGTAATATTTAATAAAAATAACTTTTAATCATTAAATGTGTTTTAATTACCGGTTGAGATTTTGTATAAACATATTAATTTTACAAATATAAGTGGATTTCCACCCTTATATATATATATATATATATATATATTTGTATCCAACTAATTTTCATAAAAAAAAAAGGTAAAATTTATTTTCAAGTCCTTCAATTTTTATGTTTTAATTCTATCGAGCCCCTTAAATTTTAATTTGTATTGCATTAAGTCCTCATACTTTTTTTCATCCCTAAATTTGTGTTTAGAAGTCAAATTGCTGCATTTCAATTTTTTTTATCAATTTAGTCCAATTAAATACCTCAAAAGGCATTAAATAATTTTCATTAAAAATAGTTCAATGAATTAAAAATTCATATTTTATTCTTTTAATGTATTTAAAGTTAAAAATGTATATTTTTATTCCCAATTAATAGAAACTTTAATTTATTTTTAAAGTATATGTATATTTTTAATAATAGTTGAAAATAGTGAAAAGTATTTTTTTTGTTCAATAATTTATTAAAAACATCAAATTAAAAAATTTTAAAAACATATTAAAAATATATTTTTTTATATAATTGATATCTAATTTGCTTAAAAAAATTTTAACGTTGCACTAAATTTGATTTTTTAATTATTTTTATACTTGTTGGTATTGTTGTAATTTATAATTATTAGTGTTGAAATATTTTATTCAATATTGTAGACAATCATATTTATTTTTTATGGGCTTCCACTTAGGGGTAAACATTTGGTTAGTTTTTGTCTATTTTTTAGACTAAACTGAATTAATTAAACCGAATTCTATAAAAGTTGAACTGAATTGAACTAAACAAGAAATCAAATTGAACCGAATAACTGAACTAAACCAAATCAGAAATCGAACTAATCAAACCAAACCAAAATTTTCTACAAATAATAATTATTTTATTATTTTTATATTATATTATTATACCATTTAAAAAATATATAATTTTGGTTTAATTAATTATTTTGGTTTTCTTAGTATAAAACTGAATCGAACCAAATTAAAATTGATCAAATCGAGTGAACCGAACCAAATCGAATCAAACCGAGATATCAATTATATAAAAAATCTATTTTTAATCTATTCTTAAAAATTTTTAATTTGATGTTGTACATAAATTTTTGAATAAAAAGTATAATTTTCACTATTTTCAACTATTCTTAAAAATATACATCTAATTTAAAAATAAATTAAAGTTTTTTATTAATTGGAAATAAAAAATATATATATATTTAATTTTAAATACATTAAAAGAATAAAATATGAATTTTTAATTGATTGAACTATTTTTAATAAAAATTATTTAATGTCTTTTGAAGTCGTATTTAATTGGATGAAATTGATAAAAAAATTTAAAATGGAACAATTTGACATCTAAGCACAAGTTTAGGGATGAAATATGTTTAAAAGGTCCTTAATATTTGTAAATATAAAAGTATGAGTGCTCAATGCAACATGATTAAAATTTAAGGGCTCGATAGGATAAACTTGAAAATTCAAGTGCTTGAAAACGGGTTTGCTAAAAAAAAATCATAGTCTAACAAAGAAAGGTCTTAGCATCAAGAAAAAAGATTACAGAGACTGAGCCATGGAAGCTTTTCTTGGAGCTGTGATAGTAGTTGGATTATGTATCATCCTCAAGAGAGTGGTCGATGAGATGTGGATCAAACCAAGAAGGATACGGTCGATTCTTTTGAAACAAGGAATCAGAGGGCCAACACCTTCTTCTTTATTGTACGGCAACATTCAAGAAATGGAAAAGATACAAGCTTTAGTAATCAAGAACCGACCATCCCAATATTCCCCATCAGAATCTGCTTGGGTCTCCTTCATGTTCCCTTACTTGTGTCGATGGGCAGAAGAGTACGGTATGTTCTTCACAATTTTAATGTCAATGTTTTAGCCAGGTTCTGGTCATCAATATTGCTAGTAACGTCAGGGGCTAACTCTTGTCTTGGTGCAGGTCGAGTGTTCATGTACTCGACAGCTAACAAACAACATTTGTATGCGGGCGCGCCGGAATTATTGAAGGCGTTGAACCTGCACAAGTCTCTGGAGTTGGGAAAACCTGTCTATCTTTCCAAGACTCTTGGGCCTCTGCTTGGTAATGGTATCATAAGATCTAACGGCGCTCAGTGGGCTCATCAGAGGAAGCTTATTGCTCCTGAATTCTTCCTCCACAAGGCCAAGGTAAATTTTTGTCTTATTGCTCCTGAATTCTTCTGTAGATAGTGTCAAGAAGAGATGAAATTGAGGAGGTGAGCTCCACATGTAAATCGAGGCCCACCCTCATGTCATTTGATCTTTGCTTGGACCCAGGCCAGAATTTTTCTTTTTTTCTTTTTTTTTTTCAAAGCATTACAATCTTTTAACCCAAATGCCATCCAGCATTAGAGCTAGAGAGGTGCAAGTAATCTAATCGAGTCTATTTGAAATACTGTCTGAATTGGATTCAATGCTAAAATTTAGAGTTCAAAATTCGATTCAAGGTTTTACAATAATGCTAATTAGAGTTCAAAATTCCACTTCAATGTTAAATAATTATAATACTCAAACACACTTTTATTCAATTCTATTAATTATACATTATTGTAAAATTTTAAAATATTTAAACTGGATTGAATTTGTTAATTTTTTTATAATTATATTAAAATAAAAATAAAAACAAAATAACAAATATGTATAAAAGTTTGTCAAGTCAAATTTTGAAAAGTTCAAAATCTACTCATTAGTGAATTTGAGTAATTTGAACTCAAACTCAATTCAATTCCTAGCAAATTTATTGTAAATTATTTCTAAATTAATTTTAAATAGCAATTCGAATTAATTCAATTACACTCCTAATCAGCACATAGCAAAACAAGAGATTATAAAGAATTCTGTTGCATGATCGGTGGTAATTACTAATTAATTATGACATTTGAGATGTAGCACATGATAGGCCTAATGGAGGAATCTACCATGGAAATGATAAGAAATTGGCAGAGACAAATTGAAACCATGGGAGGAGCTGCTGTGGACATTACTGTTGATAAAGATTTGAAGAGAGTATCTGCAGATATTATTTCCAAAGCTTGTTTTGGCCGCTCTTCCTCCCAAGGCAAGCAGATTTTTGATAAAATAGAGACCCTTCTAGCAGCTATGTCAAAACCAAGTCTGCTATTTGGCTTCGCAAACTTCGGGTAAGTGAATGAATCTACATATAAAATAGAATTTTTTACTCATTACAACTAACATAAAAAGTACCCTTTAAACTGAATGTTGTTGTAGATATCTGCCCACAAAGAGCAACAGGAAAATATGGAGTTTTCAGAAAGAGATAGAGACAATGATACTCGAAGCAGTCAACGCTCGGCGAGAAGAAAGACAGAGGTCTCGAAAACCTGAGAAAGATTTTTTAGAATCTATACTTGACTGTGCTGCTAATGCTGAAGACTTTAAGCAGCAAATTCACGATACAGATCGATTTATAGTAGACAACTGCAAAAACATTTACTTGGCAGGCCAAGAGACCACTTCTATTTCAGCATCCTGGACTCTGATGCTGCTTGCATTACATCCTGAATGGCAACATCGTGTTCGAGCTGAGATTTTCGAGATATGTGGTGATACAATCCTTGATAACTTGCTGGATTTGAGCAAAATTCGTCAGCTAAAAATGGTGAGCACTTCGATGATGTTTCATGATGATTCCTTTTTTTTTTTTCTTTTAACTTTGTATTTGATGCTTCTGGTGTGTAGTAGCACATGGTCCCAACTATTTTGGAGTTCGGGTTAAGTTATCGCATTATAGCATCTGTTTCTCTATATTTTAGATTAAAACTCAAGGCCTTGCTTAGGAGTTTAAACTTTTCATCACTTTGACCGATGTTAGTGATAATTTGAATTCTTTAATATTCCTATTTCATTCATGCAGCTGAACATGGTGATTCATGAAAGCCTACGACTTTACTGTCCAGTAGTGATATTTTCTAGAGAAGCCTTTGACGACATGAAGCTTGGAGATTTAACAGTGCCAAGAGGAACATGCATTTGGATAAACGTTCTGGCATTGCATCGCGATCCTGAAAATTGGGGTACAGACGCCAATGAATTTAAGCCGGAGAGGTTTGCAGGTGGTGTAAACAAAGCTTGCAAATACCCGCAATCGTACGTGCCTTTTGGCTTAGGGAGTAGAGTGTGCTTAGGCCAGAGTTTTGGCATGCTAGAACTGAAAATACTTCTCTCTCTGATTCTATGCAACTTCTGTGTTTCTCTGTCGCCAGAGTATCGCCACTCTCCTGTTTTTAGGATGTTACTACTTCCTGAAAATGGTATCAAACTCCTTGTCAGGAAAGTGCAAAAGGAGATTGAAAAAAAAAAAATTAGAACTTAGGTAGAGAGAGAAATGAAGAAGAAAATACAATTTTATTTTCTACTGAATTGCATTTTGATTACAAGTGACTCAGTATATATAGTCATTATATACTAACAACTTCCTTGACCACTTGCCTATTATTTCTATCTGAAACAAAACTACTTCCTAAAGTACTCCATAATTTCATAAAGAAATGCAGATAAAATAGGAACAGAATTTGACTAGGCAAACATGAAATGAAACATCAAGTAACATGCACTAAATTTTCGCACTCCCCCTTAATGCATGTTCTCGATCAATAACACCAAGATTAGCTCTGAAAATTTCAAACTTGGATTTTGCCAAAGTTTTTGTAAAAATATCAGCAACTTGTTGCTTTGTGCCAATGGTCATCAACTCTATTTCTTGACTCAACATTTTTTCTCTAACAAAATGATGATGAACTTCAATATGTTTTGTCCTTGCATGAAACATAAGATTTGAAGTAAGCTTGACTGTACTTTCACGGTCACATTGAATCTGCATTGCACAATCAACCTTGTCAAAAATTTCACTCATCAAATGCTTCAGACAAATGCACTCTTTAGTAGCCATAGATGATGCTATGTACTCCGCTTCAGTGCTTGATAAAGCAAAAAATTAATTGCTTTTTGCTGCACCATGATATTGCTGTTGAACTAGTGCTGAAACAGTAACTAGAAATTGAATGACGATTATTAAAATCCCCAATCCAATCTACATCAGTGTACCCACTCAAGAAGAAGTTTTCAATTCTCTTGTACATAAGCCATGATCAAGAAATCCCTTAACATAACTTAGAATTCTTTTTGCAGCATCTAAATGAGGAACTCTAGGATGTTGCATAAACTGAGATATTATACTTACATAATATGCAATATCAGGCCTTGTGATGGTTAAATAAATTAGGCTTCCAATAAGTTATTGAAACTTCCTTGCATCTTTTAGCAAGTTTCCTTATTCTTTCTTCAATTTCAAATATGGCTCCATTGTATAGCCATTGGTTTTGATTCCACCATACCAAAACACTCCAAAAGACTTCTAGCATAATTTCTTTGAGACACAAAATATCCTTAATCTGATTTATCAACTTCAAGAATAAGAAAGCATCCAACCTTACCTAAATTTTTCATTTCAAATCGAATTGAAAGATCATTTTGAAGGTGAGAAATTTCATATTCATTATCTCCACTAATTATCATGTCATCAACATACAACAGAACCAATGTGCATATAGATGATTCTAATTTTACAAATAAACTAGAATATGAATCTAAAACTTTGAAGCCATAAAAAGTAAGATATTGAGCAATCTTACCATACCAAGCACGTGGTGCCTGCTTCAAGCCATAATAGTGCCTTTCTCAATTGACAAAACATGATGAGGAAATTTCTTCGAAATGAATCCTTCAGGCTATTTCATGAAGACATCATAATCTAGTTCCCCGTAAAGAAATGCATTCTTTACATCAAGTTGCCACAACTTCCAAGATTTAAGTAAGTGAAAAAAATTTTCTCACCATTACCATCTTTACAACGAGACTAAAGGTTTCTTTACAGTCTAGCCTATAACTTTGAGAAAATCCACTAGCAACAAGTTGAGCCTTATATCTATCAAGTGTCCCATCTGGTTTCCTTTTAATCGATAAACCCATTTGCAAGTGACTGGTTCATGATTTTCTGGTTTGGTTACAAGCTCTCAAGTCTCATTCTTCTTCAAGGATTCAATCTCTTCCTACATTGCTTTCTCCCATTCTGGATATTCTTTAGCTTCATCGTAGTAGGTTGGTTCTTTATTTTGCATTCCTAAAAAGAAACATGAAGTGACAATACATTAATTGAGTTGTACTTCATAGTCCTTTAAGTGATTTGGTTGCTTTCTTTCCCTTATTGATCTTCTCAAAATCTATGCATCATCAGCTTGGATTGTAGATGATGAAGGGTCACCACCTTTTTTATGGTTGAAATCATTGTTGCTTGATTCCTGCACATCTGGTTGAGACAATAGCTCCAAATTTTCTTGGTTATCATTAAAGACAACATGATGAACAAAGAGTATTGTATTTAAACAAGAGGATGATACTTCATCAAACATAACATCCCTTGAAGTAGTGAACTTCTTTATCTCTAGATCCATCCATCTCTATCCTTTCCTACATGAGTTATAGCCAACAAACATACACTTTTTTGCCCTTGGATCTAGTTTAGTTCGATTTTGTTTTGGAATATAAACATAACAAGTAGATCTGAAAACACAGAAATAACTGAGATTTGGCTTTAACTTGTACAAAAGCTTAAAAGGAGACCTTTCTTTACCCGGCCATGGATGTAATTGGTTTATCACATGGCATTTACACTGGATAGCTTCAGTTCAAAGTTCTTGAGGAAGATTCTTGTCATGTAGCCAGGCCATGCTTGTTGCATATAGATGTCCCAACTTTTGTTCAATGACTCCATTTTTTTGTGGAGTTTATGGACAAGTCATTTGACGTTGAATATTGTTATCATCATAATATTTGAAAAAATCAGCTGACATGTATTCTCCACCATTATTGCTTCTCAAGCATTTAATCTTCAAGCCAAACTCCTTTTTTATATTATTGTTGAAGTCAATAAACTTTGACAATGCTTCAATTTTCTATTTCAAAAAATACACCCAAGTGTATCTTGAATAGTCATCTACAAACACCAAAGTATAGTGATAACCACTATAACTAGATGTTCTCATTGGTCCCATCAAATCTGTATGAATCAACTTAAAACAATTTGTTTTCTACTCGATGGGTTTTTGAAAGGAAGACAATGTGCTCTACCATATTGACATCCTTGGCAAATCACATCTTCTTGTACATGCTTGAGGGCTGGAAGTCCTTCTAACAGCTTCTTTAAAGATATTATCTTCAATATTTGATAGCCTAAATGACCTAACCGAGCATGCCAAATTGTTGCATTGTCAGTTTGGCTTGTTTTCTTCACATAAGCTTCACCTGCTACCATCACGAATAAGGACTCTTTCTTTTAACCAGCAAGAACAACTTCTGCTTCTATCTTTTTCACTTTATCAAGTACCTTGACATTTTTCGGCCTAAACAAAACATACTTTCTAGAGTCAATAATTTGAGAAACTGAAATTGAGTTTTTCTTTAAACCTGGAACATGGTAGACATCATTTAGAAGAATGTTACTTACTGCAGACTTATCACTAACCTTCACGACACCCTCTTTTTCCACCGAATGAGTTATGTCATCTGTTGTAACAATCACTCTCTCCTTATCATGCTTTCTCAATTCTGAAAGTAATGAATCATTATAGGTTATATGGTGTGAACAACCTGAATTCATGATCTGGTCCTTTTTATAGTTGATGAAGTTGACAAACTCTCTATTTGGTGATGTTCTAGCATTCATCTTAACTCGCTTTTCAACCATTGTAGTACTGAAACATTACTCTCAATTTGGCCGGTCATCTCCCCCATATTGACATGCAACATTTGCCTTGGACAGCTTCACATGACAATTCTTCTTGATATGTCCAATCTTTCCACACTTGTAGCATTTGATGGGGCTATTACAATTAAGTCTTTTTGAGAGTTATCATTTTCAGTTGTAGTCTTCTTCCCATTTGACTTGCCTTTGGAGAATAAGACAACTTCATTTTCCACACCTTTGTTGTTTATTTGCTTAGCCAATGCATCCTTATTAAAGAGCAAGTTCTCTAATTCTTCAACAGATGGCTATTGAATAGAGGTAATGAAGGGCATATACTCCTTCTTTAAGCCCCGAATGAGATAACGCCGAATCGATCTTCACTAATCTTTTCTTTCTCATATAGCTCTGAAATTTCAAAATAAATGTTTTTAATTCATAAGAAGTATTCAGAATTTGACATACCTCCTTGAGTTATTACAACTAACTCATTCTCTAAGAATTGCAATCTTGCATTATTTTTCTTGCAATCTGCCACACTTGCTTTGGAGAGTCAATATCATGTACATGATCAATGTAATATTTGCTAATTGATGTTCTTAACACAAAAGAGCCTTCCCACACTTGATTCTCCATTTCCTTCGAAATTCAGCATTTTCTGGAGTGTTTAGTGGAATTACCGTGTCAGCACCATCAATCATCTCCCATAAATCTTGGCCTTGGAGATAGGACTCTATACACATCGTCCAATACTTATAGTTTGTGCCTACAAGTTTCTTAACACCAAACTGTGTGTGAGTATTTCCATTGACAATTTCCATCTTCACCAGAACAAACCTCTCTCACTAGCCTTCCAACCTTCTCTAACAAGACACTGCTTGATAGACAAGAAGAGTAAAAGCTAGGCAACTAACCAAAGCTCTGATACCATGAAATAAAAAATTAGAACTTAGGTAGAGAGAGAAATGAAGAAGAAAATACAATTTTATTTTCTACTGAATTGCATTTTGATTACAAGTGACTCAATATATATAGTCATTATACATTAACAACTTTCCTGATCACTTGCCTATTATTTTTAAGTGAAACAAAACTACTTCCTAAAGTACTCCATAATTTCATAAAGAAATGTTGATAAAATAGGAACAGAATTTGACTAGGTAAACATGAAATGAAACACCAAGTAACACGCACTAATTTTTCACAAAGATGGCACAAATTCTAAATTATTGATCCAATAGTCCATGATATTATAAATAAAGACTTCAGCTAAACTTAATAATTTTTTCAAGCTTTTGTTTTAAGTAGGAGAAGTTTTGTATTCTAATTTTTGCATAGATGTGAGTTATGAACTGTGTAGCCCACAAATTTTAGATTTTGGAACTCTAAGAGCATCTCTAAAACCCTGCAATTTATGGGTTTTTGCTACAGTATCCAAACAACTATGTTACTATTTCTTTTTTTTTTTAAACATATAAATCTTCTCACTTTGCTAAATATTTTAATTTAGTCCAATAGTCCAAATCTATTTTATGTTAAAGTATTTATTCCAATTTATCAAATCTATTATATGTTGTGAATGGATGAATAAAAAATCCCAGTTCGACCCCATGCAATGAACCAAAACAAAGGGATCATACGAACTAACACAAGAATATGATTTTTTTTTTAATGGACATTCATGTGCAGCTGATAATGGTGATTCAAGGAACACTAAAAAAAAAAGATTAGTGACAATTAAATCTGTTATTAAAAATATTTAGCCGATAGGTAAAATTAGGATCACTACTAAAAGTTACTATAAAATATATAATCCATTGCAATGCTTAACTAGAAATAAGTTTAAAGATAGAAGAAAATTTATTTTTAATTTTTTAATTTTCAAATATTTAATATCCATCGTTAATTTGGGACGAATGAATCCGTCTCTAAATCTTAAAATTTGATTTTTTTTAAATATTATTTTTTGTGGTTATTAAATGATAAATGAAAAAAAAAGACTACATATTTATTGTTGTAAGTACATGATCAAAAGGTAGTAAAAAAAAAATACAAGATCACTAATGTATCACGGAGTTGGTGGATCAATTGGAGGAGGATCGTCATCATTTGGATCTCGTCTGTTACAACACCAGGTGATGACGATCTATTGAAACGAAGGCCAACCTGTATATCTCTCATCGTCATCCTTCACTCTCGTTGTATACAGTGCATAGCCTCTTACTCCTGCTCAAACCGCTTGAGCTATCTAGAGATGCTCAACCTCCTGTTGAGGAAGTAAATTTTTTTATTGTATATATTAGGAAGTAAATATTTTTATATAATTAGGAATAAAGTTCTATTCTATTTAGGGTGTTATTCTATTCCTAATTAGGTTGTGATTAGGATTCCTATGTGTATATATAAGGGATGTAACCTTTCTTTGAATATCATGAAAAAATATTTCCCTTAAATTTTATTTTTTTTCTCTGAATTTTATTCTTTATGGTATCATAGCATATCCATTGAAATCAAATTTTTTATTGAATTCTTGAAATCGTATTTTTTCTTTCTTTGAATTCTTTGAATCTTCAAAATCATGACCACAAAAAATATATCTATTGTATCCCATGGAACACCCAATTTTATTCAAATCTTTCAAGATAATTCTCCCTTTCCCACAGGAATTATTCTTAATGATATGAACTATACTCTATGGTCACAGATTATGAAGATGCGAATTGAAGCCAGAAATAAATCTGGCTTTCTTAATGGCACTACGCCAAAGCCACCAGCAGGAGATAAAGCGTTGAAAACTTGGCTCCTTGATAATAACTGTAATATCCCGTGTTTTTAAAATATTTTTACACAGTACCGGGATATGCAGAGTTAATGATTTCTATATTTTATATGATAATTTTACGAGTTAATATGTATTTTAGACCTATTTTAATTACTGTATATTATTTTCAGTGTTTTACGTAAAATTTTCCCGAGACTTGCATTTCCGGGGAAATTTTCACGTAAACAATGTATTATTAATTATTTTAAATGTATTTACGGACTTGCATGAACTCATACATATTTTTAGATTATTAAATAAAGTCTGTGTGTGTATATTTATTTAATTAGGGTTTATTATTTCCCTAATATTTTATTAAGTATTTAATTGTTCTATTGTTATTTAATTAATTTTATTTAGTATAAATTATTAAAATATTAATATTTTTATGTGTGTGGTGTATATTTGATGTGTGTAATTTAATATTATTTTAATATATAGTATAAAGTATATATATATACATATATTTGTCAAAAATCAAAAAGAATTGGAAAATTACACATTTGCCCCCTCCCTCTCCTTCTTCTCTCCCGATCGCTCACCCTCACTGCGCCTCCCATTCCAGCACGCTGGACCGCCCCTTGCCGCCACCAGCTGCCGCCAACCTCCTTCCCCTTCCTTCCTCTTCCTCTCCGACGTGACCAGGCCACCGGAAGCCCGTTGGAACGCCCGGAATCCGCCATGGCAGCAAGTTGAGCTTTTTGCCGTCGACGACGATTCCGGCCACCATTTCGTGCACCGCCGGTCTTCATCGACTCCTTGAGCTCCGGTGATTCCAATTCTAAGCTCCTTTCGGCCTGAAATCAAGTGGATTTTGAGGTTTGAGCTAAAACTCAATTCGGTCACATTAGGGTTTTCGATTTTTTTGAGCTTCGAATTGATTGATTCATGGAAACTTCCTTCAAAAATGTTGTTCCTAGTAGCTTAATCTACATGTATGAATTTTTTTAGAATTTTTGGAGATTGTTTGGATTTTTGGGTATTTTTGAATATTTTAATATTATTTTCTAATTCTTGGAAATTAATTATTTAAATTATGAAATTGGAGTTTATGGTTGAATTAGGTGTTGAAATGAATTATAGGAATTTATTTAGAATTTTTATGAATTTCTAAGTATTTATTTTTAATTATTTGAGTTTATGTGAATTTGAGAAAATTAGGTTAAATGTGTTTTTATTTGAATTTAATTGGTTAATTGGGTTTAATTGTTAATATTATGGATAAATATGTTGAGAAAATTAATTTTGAATAATTGTATGATTTTTGGTGAATTTTTGAAGTAATTTAGGTATATTTATATATATAGGGGTATTTTGGTAATTTTACCATAAATTGGCTAAAAATGTAATTTAATTGGTTTTAATAGTTATTTAAGGTATAAAAATGATTTCTACAAATTATTTGGTATTTTTAGCTAATTAAAACTATTTTTCGTGAATTATTTTCAATTATATATATATTATACGATTTTTCAAATAAAATGAGTTTTTATTGGTTTTTAATATGTTTAAAGGTTAATTATGTATTTCTGTGATATAAGGATATTTTTGGTATTCTCAAAATTATTCTGTGTTTGTGGACCCCGGTCGGTGGATTGTAGTTTGGAGTCCGACCGTGGGATTTTGATTGTTTTGAGCCTATTTCTCGAAGTGTGTTTCTTTGCAGGGTCGGCTCTACTCTTTTGAGTAGAGAGATGTCCGTTTTACAGGGGAGGTTCTGCCCGATTTTTGGTAGAATTCTCGTAAAATGTGATGTCCAGTCGAACCCTAATTCTGTTTCCGTATTTTAATATTCTAGATCGAATTCTAGGATTTCTGTTAGGGTTATTCTGATGTCAGTTAATTATTTCTTGTTTAGTTGCGCCGAGACCGAGGGCTAGTGGACCAGGCCCGTCGGACCTGTCTCGTGGAGCGCACTAGGTGAGTTACTGTACTATGTATACATGCTTAGGATGCATGATTTAGAAATATATGTTTTACTTTGATTAAAATGCATAAATAATGTGATTTGTATTTAAGTATATTTTTGGTTTATTTTTGGTATATAATAAATTATATACATGTTTTATTAATAAAATATATTTAAAATGTTTTTAAATATATTTCCAACTTAATTTATGATTTGATTGAATTCATTTGACATATATATATTTGAAATATACCTGGTTTACGTTTGGTATATTTCTGGTATATATATGGTTTATATTGTTATTTCATTTAAATTCATGCATCATTGATTTTTGTGAATGAATGATTTATTTATTGATGAAGGATATCAATAGAACGTGCTACCTAGTGGGCAGCACTAGGACCGAGTACGTACTGGTACGCCTATAGCTTTAGGCTATATTACTAAATTATTTGTGGATATTGATTTGATTATGATTATTGATATGTGAGATATGGTTTGTGGGTGTGATTGCTGGAACTCGGTTGACTTAGTGTCTCGGGGCCAATCACACTGGCAGTCAGACTGCTGGAGCTCGGTTGACTTAGTGTCTCGGGGCCAGTCTACTGTCCAAATGGATTAAGTGGATATATTTGGAATAAGTGAGCCTGTATGGCCAGAGTGTTGTTTAACACTATTTTTGAGGTTGCGATATTCTAGGGTTCTATGTGATCCTTCATAAACTGTGATTTTCGATAAAATATATAAAAATGATTTTTTCATTGCATCTATGTGCAATTGAATGTATATATGCATATTATATATATACTGTTGACTGTATGCATTATCACTTAGTGTGTATGTATATATATTATAGTAATTCACTCAGTGAGGTCTGACTCCCCTCCGTTGACTATTTTTCAGGAGAGTCAACTTCTTCAGACCTCAGTAGCAGGTCGATACGCCGGATTTCTTCCGCCCCGGCTTCTTTATGTAAACTGTCTACTTGAGTCTTATTTATTTTATCTAGACACTGCAGTAGTTGTGAATTAAAGTATTGAATTTCGTGTATTTTATTTTAAAGGAGATGTATTATATTGAAACTGGATTTGTATTAAAGAGATTTTATATATGTGATGAGATGAGTTTTGATTTAAATCCAGTTGATATGGATAATATCATTATATTTATGATTTTTATTTTTCGCTGCATATTATATGGTTATTGTTATTGCATGATTTATTTTATTTTTAGGCTTGCTACGGGTTCCGGATTCGAAAGAATTCCCGTTCCCTAGCGCCGGTCATGACTCCTGTTTTGGGTCGTGACAATAACCAAGTAAAAAGTTGGTTGATTGACTCCATGAGTCCGACATTGATGCAGAGACTCGTCCGTCTTCCAACAGCAAAGGAGATATGGGATGCTGTCTCAAAAACCTTCTATAATGGATCTGACGAAACTCAGTTATTTGAATTGAATTGAATCGAAAATCATTCACTACACGTCAGAATGGTAAGCCATTACCTGCATACTATAATGAACTGGTTGGAATATTTCAGGAAATCGATACCCGGATGTGTGCACAAGGGGAGGATGTTAATGGAGTAGTATCACTCTAGAAGCATATTACCCAGCTTCGAACACATATTTTTCTAGCTGGGCTTGATTCGGAATTTAATAATACTGGAGTGAAATACTCCGGAAGGATCCACCTCTTGATCTCGAGTCCAGTTATGCATATGTCTGGCGGGATCACAACCAGTGACATATGATGGGAGAGCCAAAGATACTACCGGACCATTCTGTATTTATAGCAACTCAGACTCGTCCCTAGTTCAAAGGAAAAATTCTGAGTAAGTCCATCACATACACCTGTACTCATTGTGATGAAGTTGGACACTCCAAGGAACGGTGCTATGAAATTATGGGATATCCGAAATGGTGGGATTTCAATAGAAAGCCTCGTAAGAAGCTCAACAAGGCTACAATTGCTACTTCTACTAAACCAAATGGTGATCTTGGTACAACTTTAGGTATAACAAATCTTACTCGAAATAATACATGCACTATTGATACAGGTGCTATTGATCATATGACAAATTCCACTCAGCATCTTACATCTATCCGTCCATCAACCCAATAAAATATTCTAATTGCTAATAGAGGCATAACACCTATCACTCATGAGGGATCAGTATCTAACTCCGACTCTCTTAATTTAGATATTATTCTTATTGTTCTATCTCTTTCTTGTAATCTATTATCTATTGGCTAAATCACTGAAATCTTGAATTGCACTGTCAAATTTTAGCCTAATTATTATGTATTTTAGGATATTGCAACGCGCTGGATTCTTGGCTTTGGTGTTAAACGTGGAAAACTGTACTATCTTGAGTTGCATAATAATTCAAATCAGAAATCCAGTCAAGTTAATAGGGTTGATAGAAGTTGTTCAAGTAAAGACCAAGTAATCTTATGGCATTGTCGTCTTGGTCATCTCTCTTTTCATTATCTTAGACAAATAAAATCGAATTTATTTTTGCATACCACAGACTTGGAATTCAAGTGTGATGTTTGTGAATTGGCAAAAAGCCACTGAATTTCTTATGTACCTAGTTATAATAAAAATTCAATTCCATTTATGACCATTCATTCTGATGTTTGGGGACCTGCTTGGATTCCTACTCTATCTGGTGCTCGATATTTTGTAACGTTTATTGATGAATGTACCTGGATGACCTGGGTATCTCTACTTTCTAATAAAGGAGATGTGTGTTCCAAGTTTCAAGATCTGTACAACATAGTGGCTATATAATACCAGAGTAAAATCTGAGTCTTGCAGTCTGAAAATGGTAGGGAGTATGTTAACTCAATTCTTAATGATTTCTGCCTCAAGAAGGGCACTCACCACCAAACATCTTGTGCCGGCACTCCTCAACAGAATGGTATAGTCGAACAAAAGAACCGGCAGTTATTGGAAGTTATCCGAGCATCACTATTTGACATGAATGTTCCTCGAGAATACTAGGGAGAAGTTGTTGGATCCGCTGCGTACCTCATAAACCGGACACCATCACAAGTACTTGGTTTTAAGACTCCTCTTCAGAAACTTCAGGAACTTGTCATATCTCCACCCTTCAATAATCTCGAAAGGGATATTGGTTTTATGATCCAAATACAAAGAAGATGTATGTCACTCGAGATGTTCGATTTCATGAAAATAGTCCTTTCTTCTCCCACTTTGAGTGCTCTCTTCAGGGGGAGAAAAATCTGAACCTCTTTGAGCTTGAAGATAGCATTCTGAGTATTCCAAATCCGAGTCTCCCAAATGTTTCGAGTATTCTGAGCATCTTACCCGGACAGACATCTGGTGTTCCGAGTACGAGAATCTCACTTGGACAGATCATCGAAGAAAATTCGAGTAATCAAGATAGTACATTTTCCCAACCCACACCAGAAGCTAAAGAAACTCCGGATGCAGTGCATAATAAGGTAAACGTGTCTTTTTTAATTCCAAATACTGAGCCTCATTATCCTTCTAGAATCAATAGAGGGGTTCTGAAAAAATAATATGATCCAAACCTTCATACCAAAGCTAAATACCCTATCAACAACTTCATATCAACCAACCATTTGTCTAACTCACATGCACTTACTATAAATCAATTATCTACTGTATCTATTCCGAGTAATATGTAGGAAGCCTTAGATGATCAGGATTGAAAGAAAGCTATGAATGATGAAATGAAGGCATTATAGAAAAATCGGATGAGGGATCTTGTTCCTCTTCCGGAAGGAAAGAAAATGGTGGGGTGCAGGTGGATATTCACTGTCAAACTCAATCCAGATGGAAGCATAAATCGATATAAAGCTCAGTTGGTAGTAAAGGGGTATACTCAAAAGTATGGAATCGACTATGAAGATACATTTGCCTCAGTAACAAAAATGAACACCATCCGAGTCCTTATTTCCTTATCTGCCTACCTGGACTGGCCTCTTCAACAATTTGATGTAAAGAATGCATTTTTGAATGGAATCATAGATGAAGAAGTATATATGGATCCACCACCCGAAACTAAATGTACTGACTGAGTATGCAAATTAAAGAGAGCATTGTATGGACTCAAGCAATCGCCTCGAGCATGGTTTGGACGACTCTTAACCTTCATGAGGAAGTTCATATATAAGTAAAGTGATGCTGATCACACACTATTCATCAAACAGAAGTTAGGTAAAGTCACCGCGATGATTGTATAAGTAGATGATATGGTGGTCACTGGAAATGATCTGAGTGAGACAACAAACTTGCAAAGACAGTTAGCATCTGAGTTTGAACTTAAGGATTTGGGTAACTTGAAGTATTTTTTAGGAATTGAAGTTGCAAGATCAACTCAAAGAATTTCTCTTTGCCAATGAAAGTACGTAATGGATCTACTGATAGAGATAGGGATGCTTGATTGTAAGCTAGCTGAGACTCCCATTAAAGTCAATCATGGACTTTCAATCCTAGAAGATCAAGTTCCAACTAATAGAGATCAGTATCAAAGGTTGGTGGGAAGGTTGATTTACCTATCTCATACTTGGCCAGACATTGCTTATGCAGTAAGTGTTATAAGTCAGTTCATGCATTCTCCGAATAAAGAACATATGAATGCAGTAAACCGAGTATTAAGATATCTAGAGTCTTCTTCGGGTAAAGGGTTATTCTTTGGGAGGAATAAGGATTATGAAATTACCGGGCTGTACTAATGCTGATTGGGCTGGAGATCGGACTGATTGAAAATCAACGTCCGGGTACTTCACATTTATTGGAAATAATTTAGTCACCTAGAGAAGCAAGAAACAAAAAGTTGTAACAAAGTCAAGTGTTGAAGTTGAGTTTAGAGGAATGGCTCATAGAGTATGTAAGTTGCTCTAGGTAAGGCGAATTATCAGGATCTGGGATTAAAACATCCAAAGTCTATGTTGTTACATTGTGATAACAAGGCAGCCATAACAATTGTAAACAATCCGGTTCAACATGATTGAACTAAACATGTAGAGGTTGACAAACATTTCATAAAAGATCATTTGAACCAAGGGACAATTGATCTTCCATATGTTTCATCTCAGACTCAACTAGCTGACATCCTCACAAAGGCTGTATCCGGAAAAGCATTCTACAACTCACTTGACAAGTTGGGAATGATTGACATACATTCACCAACTTGAGGGGGAGTGTTGAAGAAGTAAATATTTTTATTGTATATATTAGGAAGTAAATATTTGTATACAATTAGAAATAAAGTTTTATTCTATTTAGGATGTTATTCTATTCCTAATTAGGTTGTAATTAGAATTCCTGTATATATATATAAAGGGTGTAACCCTTCTTTGAATATTATAGAAAAATATTTCTCTTAAATTTTCTTTCTTTTATCTGAATTTTAATCTTCACCTCCATCTCTCTCATGTTGCTCCTCCCACTCCAGCTCAAGCTGAAGCATCCGAGTCTACTCCACCTAAAGTTATTGCTGAATTAGATGAAGTGCACTATCATGAGATAGTGAGCCTGTCTCAGAACTGATGTGTGAACGGGAAATTATTAGTTGCCTTGTGAATTTCTCATTATATTATGTCCAAATGCATAAATTGTTCCGAAGTTCATTAAAAAAGAATTTTATTAGGCTCAGTTTTGGCAGGCCATGCACAGGTATAAGAAGCACCAGAGAAAACA
Source organism: Mallotus nudiflorus (assembly GCA_947683625.1). NCBI lineage: Eukaryota > Viridiplantae > Streptophyta > Magnoliopsida > Malpighiales > Euphorbiaceae > Mallotus > Mallotus nudiflorus. Next base: position 131,441 of record CANTUR010000239.1, read on the forward strand.
CTCGCCCGAATTCTGTTCACGTTAATGGGCTCTAATGCGAATATAAGTTAATGCATAATGGGTAAAGAAACCTTATTTGAATAAAAATGAAATGATGCAACAGAAGATGGTGACGTTCCGAAAGAAATGATGTTTGTTGAATATCGATGTTAGTTGCCATTCAAGTTCAAAGATATGAATCCTGCAATACAAATATATACAATGGACCAACGGATGAAATCATGCATAAGATGCTACGTTTTGGTGCCTAACCTCAATTACAACTATTACAGGAAATTCACAGTTGCCTTATGAATTTCTCATTGTTTTATGTCCAAATGCATTTTGCCCTTCTATACTCCCAATTTTTTTTTTATATTGTGCTCTTTTACTAAATTTTCGACACATTAAATTTTTTCACTTTTAATTTTCAACTAATTGCATCAATCCACTCTCAATTTCAGGCACGAGCTGTTATTGAAAATTTGATAATTAAAAAATATCCAAATTAGTCCCTGTAATTTTAAAAAATTTCTATTTAATTTTTATAATTTTCATTATTAAAAATTAAGTCCATACAAATATTTAAACTAATTCAATTAAACTTATTAAAAATTATATAATTTTATATTGTTAAAATTTCAATCATCTATTTCTAATAGATTTATTATATAAGAATATATATATATATATATTTATAAAAATTATTACATATCTTACTTGTGCATTAAATATTTATATAATTATACAAAAATTTAGCAAAAATTATACATGATGGATTTTTAATCAATAAAAATATATGAGATATTTAATAAATAAATTTAAATTTCATAACTTTAAATATAATATTATAGTAAATTAAAATGCCTCATATGGTTTTCTTTTTTTTTTTACAAAGTAAAGTAACCACCGCTAGACTATAAAATATACTCTCATCCTAATCCTATGGTAATTAAAAAAAATAAAATAAAACAAAAGTAGCTAAAAATAAAGTCACCCAAGAATCTCTCATAAATTAATGTTTTATTTATTTAAAAAAATTAATTAAAAAAATTATTAATTTATTAAATATTAATTGTAAGAGGGATGATTTTATAATATACTATTTCATTTATTTTTTATTTGAAAAATATTAAAATTTTTACTAGTATTTTATTTATTAAATAACTCATGTATTTTTTATTGATTAAAAATTTATTTACTTATTAATTTTTTCCATATTTTTGTATTAATTATATAAATATTTAATATATAATTAAAGTATATCATTATATATATATATATATATATATACTATTCTAAATCTATTAGAAACAAATGATTACCATCTTAATTATATAAAAAAAAATATAATTCTTAGAATTTTTAATAAGTTTAATTAAATTATTTTGGTAAATATATGGACTTAATTGTTAATAATAAAAATTATAATAATTAAATAGAAATTTTTTAAAATTACATAGACTAATTTGATATTTTCAACAGTCAATTTTGCAATAAAAATTTAATGCTTCTGAAATTGTAAGTGAATGGGTGCAATGTGTGAAAATTTAGTAAAATGGTGCAATATAAAAAGAATTGAGAAGATATGTTTTGCCTTGTGAAAAAGAATTGAGAAGTTATGTTTTGCCTTGTATCATTGATGAACAACAATTCATGGCATATAATTCAGGAATAATATCACTAATGGGCCAATTTTGACCCATTAATTTCATTTTTCGTTTTTCTTCCATTTGCTTTTCGAAAGTGGATTTCTATGTTTTAAAAAGTGGTCTATTTATGAAAAGTTCTCGTTGTCGGCGTTTAGTGTGTCTTCACTTTGGTTTCTCTCCAAGAGCTCATTGTTTGGCATTTTAAGTCAAACATTAAATGTAAAATTCATTTAATTTTGATTTGAATTTTATGAGAATAAAAATTAATTAATTTAAGTATATTTTTTTGATGAATTTTATTTAAAAATTATATATAATTTATATTTTTTTTTATAAACAATTAATATAATTTGTCTCAAAAGTTATTATTATTATTATTATTATTATTATTAGAGTCTTGTAGAATTATGTATGTATTATGGTGAGAATTTATAAATTCATATTTCATTAACTATGATATCATTTGATTTCTAATTCTGACTCAGAAAAGATATATTTTTGTTGTTTGTTGTTGTTATTTATTGTCTTTCAGTTGTTGCTTTTATTATTATTTTTTTTATATTATTTCTTTTTATTGTTTTTTGTTGCTTCTGTTTTTTCATGATGTTGATTTTTTTTTTCAGTGTGTTGGTGTTAATTTGCATATAGTTTTAGAATTCATTTGAGCATGCATTCACTTATCTTTGGTTTGTTGCGTTCAAAACTTGCAAGTGCATGGAACGTGAATTATAGCACAAAAGATATCGTTCCCTCAAAGATTGTATTTTGAGTACCAATTATTTTTACTTATATTCTCAGCAAGTAAATTAAATAAAAGTGAATTTTTTAATAAAATAAAGCAATCTAATTAAATTGTAATTAAATGATAAAGAGCTTAGAGCTTAGGTTTAGTTTCTCTATTCTAATATGTCATAAACACATTAACACACAAAAGACATTGACATCAATTAAGGGTGATTGTTCTAAAATACCTAAAGACTCTTTCGAGTTCAATTAAGCATATAAGATTAAAGTTTAACCTACTCTCGTGGTTAAGAAGTTAATCTAAACTCATTAAGTTTCTTAATAATTAATTTACCACCGTAGACTTTGCCTATTGCCATGGTTCCCCGTAGAGCTCGCCTACTCTCATAGTTGAGTGGTCTAAGTCCTATGAGTCTTAAGCTGATAAATTCCCCTAACTCTCAATAGTTAAATTACCTATAAACATGCAAATGAGTTGGCCAAGAATGACAACATAAAATAAGTTCAACTCAAATGTCACGACCCGAACCCGAGGGCACGTGACCAGCACTAGGGAATGGGTAAGTTTAAAGCCCCCGAAACCCGTAGTAAGCCTAAAGGAAAAGAAAAATAAAACCATTCATATTTTAAACTTTATTTTAAAATAGAATACATTATCAAACTGATTTTTTTCTCAAATTACACAATTTCAACTGTTTAAATAATAATGTGTTTCAACATCTCATATTATAAATCAAATTAAATCTTATACATAAGCGTGGTTTACACAAATAAACTACACAATTATGTTTAAACCATACAAATACTTAGAACATATACTACTGCAGCAACTTAGATTAACACACAATACAGCTTACAATGACCTACATAAAATAGCCGGTGAAGAAGAAACCCAGCGTGGAGGTAGTCTGAGGTCGAAATCCCAAGCTCCTGAAAAAAAATAAATTGAGGGGAATCAGACCTCACTGAGTAAGTCAATAAAAAGAGCTGTACAGTTTGAAAACCTTTTTGAAAACTATATATGTTTATAGTGAAAATAATTTATAATATATATATTTATAGCTTTTGAAAAATCTCGGTAGAACCCTAAACCCAACAGTCTACATGACCAACTGGGCCCACTTATTCCAACCAGACTATCGGTCCCCGAGAGCAAGGGCATCGATCGAGGCACCAAGCCGTAGTCATTCACTTAATCCAATTATATGGCACTGGCGGTCCCCGAGAGCTAAGGCATCAATCAAGGCACCCATCCCAATCCATTATTGACTTTCCAATCACTGGTGGTCCCCGAGAGCAAAGGCTTCTACCGAGGCACCCGTCCCAGTTTAACATTCATCAATCATACAATTATCGGATCCATCTCTCAATCTCTACCATGTGCACATAGTCCTGGTGAAGCCCACCAGGTAGCCTGTTCTACCAAATTTCTCAAATCGATTCTTAAATAAATAAAATGCATTTAAATCGTAAATAATAACATTAAATTAAATAAATCATATAATCAACATAATAGAAATACGAGCGCATGCATTCTTTAAATAAACACACGCACAGATCGTTCTATTGACTTACAGGATGAATGCGAAGGCTAACGACCACGTGTCTGCCTCGGTCTCACAGCTTCTGCTCCGATATGCTCTAAAAGAAAAATAATGAATCAACTTTTAAAACATGACTAAGGAATCGAAATCAGAAATCAACAAAATAATAAAATTCCAGACTGACTCGAGGAAAATTGGACGAGACTCGACAGACAGGATTTAACCTAACTAACGGTAGGAATTTTACGAGTATCATGTTTTATGAGCAAATCTACCAAAATTTCGACAGAGTCTCCTCTGTAAAACGGACATCTCTCTACCAAAGGTAGAGCCAGACCTGCATAGAAAATGCACTTCCAATAATCACAAACACCCACACTCGAGTCGGGCTCCCAAAACTATAATTTGCCCCGACCGAGATCACAACTCAATAAAATATCGAGAATTAATAATATTTATTTCTCGAAATACACACACACACACACACACACACATATATATATATATATATATATATATATATATATATTACATACACACATACTAAAAATAAATAGCACATTTAAAAATCTTAATTATTCAAAATTAAACAATTAAATTTGTATTCCATCACCAACAATATAATTATAATTATTATCCAAATTAAAACCTTTGTAATGTATTATATGAATATATATATATATATATATATATATATATATATATTGGAAATTGGACATTTAAAATTTTACACTACTTAGGAAATTATATCAATTAATTTATAAAAATTATCTAAACCCTTTAAATATTAATAAAACTAATTAAAAAATATATATATATTATCATATTTAGGGTAAAATTACATTTTTAGCCCCCTAAAATACACAATTTACATAATGTGCTTTTAATACTAGAATAATTCCTTAAAATTCTTTAATCATGCCAAAAATTTATTTTCTTAAAATAAACCTCCCTAATATAATTAAAATATTTAATCAACCAAAAATTTTCTCCCAAAAATTATTATTTAACCAAAAATCAAATTTGGCATAAACTCAAATATAATTATAAAAATAGTATAAAAATCTCAAAAATTATAATTTGAGTTCTAAAATTTATAATATTCACTAATAACCTCAATTATTAAAATTCCATAATTTTTAACCATAATTTTCGAAATTAGCCTAATTATTAAATTTTGACATAAAGCATAGAAATTCCTAAAAATTGTATAATATTTTAAAAAATTTATTTTCTTTACCCTAAAATTTATATCAACTCATAATAACACCAAAATACCAAATATTATTATTATTTATTATTTTTATAATTAATTCCCGAAAATTCCTAAAATATTATTAAAATATTCAAAAATTCACCAAAAATCAAAATAAATTCCAAAAATTATACAAAAATTCCTAGAGGTAGATTGAGCTACTAGGAATCACATTTGTAAAGGGAGTTTGCATGAATCAATCTAAATCGAGCTAAAAAAATTTCCAAAACCCTAGAGCTCAAAACCAAAAATCCACCAAAACTCAATCAATTCATGACCAAAGCTTAAACTAAGCTTAGAATGAGTCTCACCGGTGCAAGGGGAGGAGATTGGCACCGGAATGGAGGAAAATGGTGGCCGGACGAAGCTTGGGTGAGTTTGGAGCAAACTCTCGGCTTCTTCTCTTCCAGCGGCTTCCGGCGGCTCTGCAGGTGACCGGAGGTGAGGGAGAAGGAAAAGGAAGCAGCAGACGGCGGCCGGAGGTGGGGGAGGCGCAGTGATGGTGGCGGTCGAGGGCGTCGCACGGATGGGGGAGAGGGAGGAACTTCGGCTCTGTTTCTATCAAAAATATACATATATATATATATATATATATATATATATATATATATATATATATATATATATGTACACTAATAAATACTTGAATACACATGTATATATATTTATATATGGTATATATGTAGTATATTTATATATAGTTATAATATAGTATATATAATTAGTAGTTATAATATAATATAGTTATATATAATATAATATAATATAGTTATATATAGTTATAATATAGTTATATATAATATAGTTATATATAGTTATAATATAGTTATATAAATATATATACATGTGTATTCAAGTATTTATTAGTGTACATATATATATATATATATATATACCTACATATGAATAGATATACACATTTAAACCAATATTTAACCTAAAATATAATGTTAACACAATTATACTATAATATAATAAAAAAAATAACTATTACTAATACTATTTGAGAGAAAAAAAGAAAAAAAAAATATGTCCCTTTTTATTCAAATAATTATATATATATAGGGTATTAACTAAAAATCAAATTAAATAATAAAGCTCATGTGTTTAATCATATCATGAAATAGATAATCTTAACCTAAACCCTAAAGGAAATTTAGCCATGCATGATTGTGACGAAACACACAAACATAATTAAAAGATATAAAAGATGAATAAGAAACAAAGATAAATCTTCTTAAATCCTTACTTGCACTTGTTTGTTGCCTTTTGAATATGAAATAAAATCCCTGGAAGGACCTCTTAAACCTCCTTTTATAAGGTAAGGTTGATGAGAGTCCTTTTTGCCTTTGAATATCTTTCCCTTTTAAAGTAGGAAAACTTCTTTTTCTTGACATAGCTTTAGACATGGCCATATTAAATGTTGTGTCACATTACATGTTGAGCTCCAGATGTACACACATTTTAAGTCATGGCTTGTCCAATGTCATGTTAAATTGTTCTCTTTTCTCCTAACTTGACAGATGATCACATAGTTTTGCATATGGTTTTTGGCGTCATTATAGTATAGCGGTAAGTATTCCCACTTATCATGCGGGTAACCCGGGTTCAATCCCTAGCAACAACGCCAAAAACTTGTTGCGTTCAAAAATTACAAGGGCTCATATCGTGAATTGTAGCACAAGAGATATTATTCCCTTAAAGACTGTATATTGAGTACCCATATTTTTACTTATAATCTCAGCTAGTAAATTAAATAGAAGTGAATTTTATAATAAAATAAAGCAATCTAATTAAATTGTTATCAAATGATAAAGAGCTTAGAGATTAGGTTTAGTTTCCCTATTCTAATTTGGTCACGAACACATAGACACACAAAAGAGATTGACTTCAGTTAAGGGTAATTATTCTAAAATACCTATCACGACCCAAAACAAGGACCATGACCGGCGCTAGAGAACGGGAATTCTTTCGAATCCGAAACCAGTAGCAAGCCTAAAAATAAAATAAAACATGAAATAGTAATAATAACAACACTTAATGCAGCGGAAATAAAATCATAAATATCAAAATAATAATCCATATCTCATATATAGATAAATCCTTTGATACAAGTTTCAGTTCAAATATTCAAAGTACATATCTCTCACAGATATAATACATAAAATCCACAATTTATTTACAACTACTGCAGTGTCTAGATTATAAAATAAAACTCAAGACTCAGATAAGCAGTTTACATAAAGAAGCCGGGGCGGAAGAAATCCGGTGTACAGGCCTGCTACTGAGGTCTGAGGAAGAAGACTCTCCTGAAAAATGGTCAACAGAGGGGAGTCAGACCTCACTGAGTGAATTACTATAATATATAGACATGCATACTAAATGACAATGCACACAGTTAATAGTATATATATAATAAGCATATATACAAGCAAATACACACAGATGCAATAAAATCATTTTATATATTTTTATTGAAAATCACAGTTCATGAAGGATCAAATATAACCCTAAAATATCGCAACCTCAAAACAGTGTTAGACAACACTCTAGCCATACAGGCTCACTTATATCCAAATATATTCACTTGTTCCATTTGGACAGTAGACTGGCCCCGAGACACTAAGTCGACCGAGCTCCAGCAATCTGACTGTCAATGTGATTGGCCCCGAGACACTTGGTCAACCGAGCTCCAGCAATCACACTCCCAAATCATATCACACATCAAATAATCATATCCAATCAATATCCACAAATGGTTAGTAATATAGCCTAAATGCCATAACCGTACCAGTACGTACTCGGTCCTAGTGCTGCCCACTAGGTAGCATGTTCTATTGATATCCTTCATTAAAATATAAAACATACATTCATAAAAATAAATGATGCATGAATTTAAATAAAATAACAACAATAATCATATATATACTAGAAATATACCAAAAGTAAACCAGGTATATTTCGAGTATATATACGTCAAAGAAATCCAGATAGATTACAAAATAAACTAGAAATATATTCAAAAACATTTTAAACCTAATTTATTAGCAAAACATGTATATAATTTAAAATATACCGAAAATAAACTAAAAATAAACTTAAATACTAATTTATTTATTTATGCATAATTAATCAAAATAAAACATACATTTCTAAATCATGCACCCTAAAGCATATATATATAGAATAGTAACTAACACTTAGTGCGCTCCTCGAGATAGGTCCGACAGGCCTGGTCCACTAGGCCTCGGTCTCAGCGTAACTAAACAAACAAAAATAACAGACATCAGAATAAACCTAATAGAAAATCCTAAAAACTCGATCTAGAATATTGGACACAGAATCAGAATTAGGGTTTGATCGGACATTACGTTTTACGAGAATTCTACCAAAAATTCAACAGAACCTCCCCTGTAAAACGGACATCTCTCTACTCAAAGAGTAGAGCCGACCTTGCAAAGAAACACGCTTCGAAAAATAAACACAGAAACACATCCACAATCCCTCGGTCGGACTCCAAACTACAGTCTACCGATCGGGGTCCACAATTCACAGAACAATTATGAAAATACCAAAAATACCCTTTTATCATAGAAATACATTTTATAAGTAGAAATTACATAATTAACCTTAAAACACAGTAAAAACTGATAAAAACTCATTTTATTAAAAAAATCGTATATTATATATACAATTGAAAATAATTTACAAAAAATAATTTTAATTAGTTAAAAATACTAAATAAGTTGTAGAAATCATTTTTATACCTTAAATAATTATTAAAATCAATTTAATTACATTTTTAGTCAATTTAGGGTAAAATTACCAAAATGCCCCTATATTCATAAATATACTAAAATTACTCCAAAAATTCACCAAAAATAATATAATTGCAAAAAATTAATTTTCTCCACATATTTATCAATAATATCAATAATTAAACTCAATTAACTAATTAATTTCAATTAAAAACACAATTAACCTAATTTTCCAAAATTACATAAACCTAAACAAATTCAAAATAAATATATATAAATTCATAAAAATTCCAAATAAATTTCTATAATTCATTTCAAAACCTATATTTATCATAAAACACAATTTCATAATTTAATTAATTAATTTTGAAAATTAGAAAATAATAATAAAATATTCAAAAATACCCAAAAATCAAAATAATTCCCAAAAATTCTAAAAAAATTCACACATGTAGACTAACCTAAAGGGAACAACATTTATGAAGGAATTTTTCATGAATCAATCAATTCCAAGTTCAAAAAAATTAAGAACCCTAAAATGGCCGAATTACCAAAATCAAAATCTAAGCAAATCAAGATCATTTTAAGTGAAACAAAGCTTGGAATCACACTCACTGGAGCTCAAGGAGAAGAAAGAGACTGGCAGTGTCGAAAATGGTGGTCGAAAATGCCGTGATCGACGGTGAGAATGAATTCGGCTTCCCGAGCTTATTCCGGCCAAACCTCGACGGAATAGGGCGCTGCTGGCGGCGGGGAAGGCTGGGGAGGGAGGTGGCACGCCGGGAGGCACACCGACGGTGAGAAAATGGGATGACAGCGATCGGAACGGTGATGGGAGCGATCGGGAGTGAGGGAGGAGGATAGGTGGCACAACCGTAAATCACTCAAACTTTAATTTTTTGTTTAATATTAAATGTATATGTATATATATATACTTTACACTATATATTAAAATAATATAAAATCACACACATTAAATATACACCACACACATATAATTTAATATTTTAAAATTTAATACACCTAAAAATAATTAAATAATATTAAAACTAATAATAAATAATAAAATATTAGGGTAATTAATTAAACCCTAGTTTAATAAATAAATGTACATATATACGTTATTTAGTACTTTAAAAATATGTATGAGTTCATGCAAGTATGGAAATCTATTTAAAATAATTAATAATAAATAATTTACGTGTCAATTTTCTCGAAAATGCAAGTCCCCCGGAAAATTTTACGTAAACTGCTTAAAATAATATAAAACAATTAAAATCAATTTTAATTAAATAGCAACTCATGAAATATCATAAATATATACAAAAATTATTAACACTGTATATCCCGATGAAATATTAAAATGTTTAAAAATACGGGATATTACAATACCTAAAGACTCTTTTGAGTTTAATTAAGCATGTAAAGATTAAAGTTTAACCTATTCTCCTGGTTAAAAAGTTAATTTAAACTCATTAAGTTTCTTAATAATTAATTTACCACCGTAGACTCTGCCTACTGTTATGGTTCCCTGTAGAGCTAGCCTACTCTCATGGTTGAGTGGTCTAAGTCTTATGAGTCTTAAGCTGATAAATTTTCCTAACTCTCATTGGTTAAATTACCCATAAACATGCAAATAAGCTGGCTAAGAATGAAAGCATTAAATAAGTCAACTCAAAGAATTAATTGAAAATCAAATTAAATAATAAAGCTCTTGTATTCAATCACATCATGGAATAAACACTCCTAACTTAAACCCTAATAAAAAAATATAGCCATGCATGATTATGATGAAACACACAAATAGAATTAAAAGATATAAAAGATGGAGAAAAAAAAGATAAATCTTCTTGAATCCTTACTTGCACTTATTTGTTGCCTCTTAAATGCAGAATAAAATCCTTGGAATGGCCTCTTAAACCTCATTTTATAAGGTAGGGTTGATAAGAGTCCTTTTTTCCCTTGAATATCTTTCTGTTTTAAAGTAGAAAAACCTTTTTTTGCTTGACATGGCTTTAGACATGGTCGTGTTAAATGTTGTGTCACATTGCATGTTGAGCTCTAAATGCGTACAAGGTTTGAGTCATGGCTTGTCCAATGTCATGTTGAATTGTTCTCTCTTCTCTTAACATGATAAATGATCACACGGTTTTGCACCTGGCTTAAAAAAATGAGTCACATCTTCTTTGCTCAATACATTGCTCGACACAGTTTTGGCAAACCATATTACACGGTGTGCTGACACAAATCCTTACTCTACTTGGATTTCCTCTTTATCCTATCTACAAAAAGGGAAATTAATTAACATCAAACAAAAACTTCTTAAAATATGCTACAAATAATAAAATCCTAATTAAAATACTAACACTCATATATTTCTTATTTAATCTTATATTCTACCTAAATTATTCCAATTCTTATTCAATAATTTATTAAAAGTAAAATATATGTAAATATTATATACATCAAATTCCCCCACATTAAAGCTTTGCTTGTCCTAAAGAAAAAATCAAATTTTAAAATTTAAAGAACATGCCCAACTATAATAAAAAAGTCATAGTGCCTAAAATATGCAAATTAATAACATTGAGATCAAAACTTATTTAATAAAGAAGAAAATCAAACAAAATCACATCATATATGAACAATTTACTAATTACAACCCAAGCACATAACTCTTTGGAATCCAATGAACATGATTCTAAAAGAAAAAAAATCAAGGTCTATAACTCTTTAAAATTTTGACTGTGAATGTGTTTTACACTCCATTTCACAATACCTTTTCTTTATCTTTACTTGAATGAGTGTGTTTTATGCTCCATCTCACCATTTTTTTTATTCTCTCTAATCAAATCTTTCCACTTTTAATCATCCCCACCGTTCTCGTACTATTAAGCGTGGATACCACTAAGTGGGTCGTTCGGATACTCATACTCTAATTAGAGCATTAGAGTATATTCAAAGCACATAAAAATTTAGATTTAAGTATTACACTAAAAAAAGAGAGTTTTTTTTTTTAAATCACGTAAATATGAATAGTGAAAAAAGAGAATAAACACAAGTGTAACGATATACCCAGCCCCCCACGCCCCCCCCCCCCCCCACATTGTCCATGTTATTGTCCCTAATGACAAAAATTAATAAAACACATGCAAAAATGTATAAAATAAAAGAGAAATTTAGAATAAAGAGGAAATAGTAAAGGAGAATACTGCCCTGAAACTTAGTAGTCATCTGGACACAACATGGTGTTTAACCGTGTCATATGTCTTGTTTAACTCTATTGTTCTGTAATCCATAGCTCTTATCACTTTTTCCTTATGTATAGGATCCTGAATGAAAAAATTATGTGTAAATAGAAAAATATAGAAATTAAAATACAAAAAAAAAAGAAAAAGAAAAGAAGAGTATAGGAGATGTTAGGTTGCCTCCTAACGAGCGCTAGTTTAGGGTCATTTAGCTTGACCAAGTAGCAATGTTGTCATTTGGGGTTGATAAGTGTACAAGAGACACTCTTAAAACTTATTTCCTCTGAATGGTAAGGTTTTAGATGTTGCCCATTGACTTTGAAGGTTGTATTGGTCGTGGTTAGAAGTTCAACTACTCAATGAGGAAAAAGTTGTTTGATTTTAAAAGGACCAGACTATCTTAATTTGAGTTTTCCTGGAAAAAGCTTTAGTTTGGAGTTGAAAAGAAGCACCAAGTCCCTTTCCTTAAGTTCTTTTTTTTTTCAAATGCTTGCCATGCCACCTTTTATTCTTTCCTTATAGATTTTGTCATTCTCATATGCATCCATCCAAAATTCTTCAAGTTCATTCAATTTAAGAAGTCTCTTTGCACTAGTCTTAGCTAAATCAAAGTTGATAAACCTTGTAGCCTAAAATGCCTTGTGTTCTAGCTCAATTGGGGAGATGGCATGTCTTCCCAAAGACTAAATGAAAAGTTAAAGTCCTAATAAGATTTTTAAAAGCTATTCTGTATATCCAAAGTGCATTATCCAAACGTGTAGACTAATCTTTACGTAAAGCATTGACTGTCTTCTCTAGTATGCTCTTCAATTCTCTATTTGAAATCTCTACTTGTCAACTTATTTAAGGATGATTTGGAGTAGCCACTTTATGCTTGACTCCATACTTTGCAAGAAGGCTCTCAAATTGACGATTAAAAAATTAAGAGCCTTCATTAATTATGATAGCTCTAAAAGATGCATTGTCATTATAGTATAGTGGTAAGTATCCCCGCTTATCACAGAGGCGACTCTGGTTCGTTTCCCAGTAATGACACTAAAAATTTATTACGTTCAAATCTTGCAAGTGTATAGATCATGAGTTATAGCACAAAAGATATTGTTTCCTCAAAGACTGTATATTAAGTACTACTTTTTTTACTTATATTCTCAGCTAGTAAATTAAATAGAGGTGAATTTTATAATAAAATAAAGAAATACAATTAAATTATAATCAAACAATAAAGAGCTTAGAGCTTAGGTTTAGTTTCTTTATTCCTATCTAGTCATGAACACATTAACACACAAAAAACATTGACTTCAGTTAAGGGTAATTATTTTAAAATACCTAAAGAATCTTTTGAGTTCAATTAAGCATGTAAAGATTAAAGTTAAACTTACTCCCCTAGTTAAAAAGTTAATATCAACTCATTAAGTTTCTTAATAATTAATTTACTACCGTAGACTCTGCCTACTGTCATGGTCCCCCGTAAAGCTCGCCTACTCTCGTGGTCGAGTGGTCTAAGTCTTATGAGTCTTAAGCTGATAAATTCTCCTAACTTTCGTTAAGTAAATTACCCATAAATATGCAAATAAGCTGGTTAAGAATGAAAGCATAAAATAAGTTCAACCCAAAGAATTAACTAAAAATCAAATTAAATAATAAAACTCTTTTGTTGAATCACATCATGGAATAAATACTCCTTACCTAAACCCTAATGGAAGTTTAGCCATGCATGATTATAATGAAACACACAAATATAATTAAAATATATAAAAGATAAAGAAGAAACAAAGATAAATCTTCTTATATCCTTGTTTGCACTTGTTTGTTGCCTCTTGAATGCAGAATAAAAATCCCTGGAATGGCCTCTTAAACCTCCTTTTATAAGGTAAGGTTGATGAGAGTCCTTTTTGCCCTTGAATATCTTCCTTTTTAAAGTAGGAAAACTTATTTTTCTCGACATGGCTTTAGACATGGCCGTGTTAAATATTGTGTCACTTTGCACATTGAGCTCCAGATGTGCACATGATTTGAGTCATAGCTTGTCCAATATTGTGTCAAATTGTTCTCTGTTCTCCTAGCTTGATAGATGATCACACGATTTTGCACATGGCTTAAGGAAAGCATGTCACATCTTATTTGCTCAATACACTGCTCGACACGATTTTGGCAAACCATGTTACATGGTGTGTTAACACAAATCCTTACTCTTCTTAGATTTCCTCTTAATCTTATCTACAAAAAGGGAAATTAATTAACGTCAAATAAAAACTTTTTAAAATATGCTAAAAATATTAAAATCCTAATTAAAATACTAACACTCATATATTTCCTATTTAACCTTATATTCTACGTAAATTATTCCAATTCTTATTCAATAATTCGTTAAAAGTCAACTCAAATATATGTAAATATTATACACATCAAGGTTGCATTTAAGTTAATTTAGCTATAAAAATAGATTATTTTATTTTATTTTTTCTAGGGAAAAGAGGTTTTAGAGGTGAATGGTGGCCAAATGAGCATAAAAGGAGCAAAAATAGAGTAAGGGAACTTAGCTGAGTTTATGTCGCGATCGCGATGGACCCGCGATCATATGTCCATTGCAACTGAAGTTACTGTAGCGATTGCTATAGTTTCCATGATCACTACAGTAATGCTGTTATAGTAATTTTCATATTTTATTTGCCTGATTTATAAGTTAACACATACTATTTTAAGGGGGATCCAAGGGTCATTAAAAAAAACTATAAAAGAGGGACCACAAACCTAATTTGGGGGTTGGAGACCACATTCTAAAGAAAAAATCAATAGCCAAAAAGGGGATTCTCTCCTTTCATACTTAAAACCCCAATACACTAAAGAGAAGGAAGAGGGGAAAAGAATATTGGAGAGGAGGCTACCATTGAAGATCTTTAACGCTCTTTGATAACTTTTCTCTTCCTTTCTTTATTATTTATAGAATCTTATTATCTACTTGGGTTATATTGTGGATGAATGATGGATATTGAAGCCATGAGTGGCTAATTTTATTTGTGTTGTTGGGATTTTGAGATCCATTTGATTCAAGTTAATTTGATAGATCTTATTTTCTCTATATTGCAAATTTTGTTTATTGTATGGCCAAATACATTTTTAGTTTAGATCTATGCATTGAGAGATGGTGGATTTAATAGACCCACAAATATAAGTTAGATTGGTTAAATGACTTGAGAAAGCTTAACTTTATCTAATTCTTTTATGGGTTTTACTTAATGCCTTGTATGCTTGATTTTGGCTTATTTTAATGGTGATGATGAGAGTTAAGCCATAACTTTGAGTTTCAGTTGATTCATATGCATGTTCAGTTAAGTATTACGTGAGAGAGACTGCTTAATGATCTTTGGAAAACCTGAGATATGCAATTAGTTTAAGTAAATCTACCATTTAACTTGATGATAATGTGGTTCTTAATCTCCCAACAACATTGCTCTTATAATTGGTTTTCCTCCTCCATCATTTAGCTTAGTTATTATTTCATTTGCTAGTTGTATTGGTTACTTATTTTACTTGTCAATATTTGCTTGTTATATTAGTTTATTCAAATTTAATTCTGAAACTCTAAACTAACTCAACTAAAACTAATAGGTGCTTTAGTTCCTAATCCTCATGGGAATGATACTTTACTCTCTCTATATTACTTGTCAACCCATGCACTTGCGGTGAGTAGCAGTTCAACACAATATTGTTGTTTTTTGTTACTTTTTATTTTTCAATACTGTTGCTTTTTGTTTTTCATTGTTGTTGGTTTTTTTTTCATTTTTCGGTTTTTTTATGGATGTTACAAATATGTCATAAAAATTATAAATGTGTTACATATTGATTATCAATAAGTTTATGATAATTTTTTTTTGAAAAAAAATTATTGGACATTTTAATAAACAAATCAAAATAAAAAAAATAAAATCTTTATTCTTTAAGAATATAAAAGGGGAAATTTTTATTTATTGCTTATTGTTACAACAATTGAAGATATTTATTACTTGTTTTTACAACAATTAAAGATGTGCAGTTCATAATCATTCATTTGAAAAAAAAAAGTTTTAGAGAGAAAAAAATGTTGAAAAAAAAACATTAAGGAAAAAAAAAGATGAAGACAGTACCTTAAAAATTAAAAAAAAAATTGAGCAAAAAAAATATTGAGAGTACCTTAAAAATAGAAAACAAATGTTGAACATAAAAAAATATTGAGAAAAAAAAAAGATAAAAACAGTAAAAAATATTGAGAAAAAATATATTGAGGAAAAAAAAAAGATGAAGATGGTAGAAATAAATGTTGAGCAAAAATAACATTAAAAAAAAAGACATTACCTTAAAAATATGAAAAAATATTTAGCAAAAAAACATTGAGAAAAAAATGAAGATAGTAGGAAAAAAATGTTGATAAAAAATCATTAAAGAAAAAAAGAAGACAACACCCTAAAAATAGACAAGAAAAAGAAAGTGGTCCATATTTGAAAGAAAAAAGTTAAGGAAGTTAGTTTTGAAAAAAGAAAAATTAGTTTTGAAAATATTTTTTGTCAATATAGCTTTTGATAATATTTTTGGTTTTTCGTCTATTTATAAAAAAAATCCCTATCATTTATGTGTGTGTATATATATATAACCACGTGCTTTTCACATGAACAAAAAAGATTTTAGACTTGTAGTAGTAAATAAATTGTTAGACATGTACTTTAATACTACTACTACTATAATTATTATTATTTAACTAAATAAAAATTTAAAAATAATAAAAGTGTTATTGTGGACACAGTTTGATCGATTCGCAATAAAAGCTCGATGATGAGAAAGTATGAGTTTTGAATACAAGGGAAGCCCAAAACTTTTCTAAAATAACCTCTAAGCCCAAAACACCATATCCAAGCCTAAACACCAAATTTGAGCCCAAGCCCATCACCTTTTGGCCACTAGGCCTAGACCTAGCCTGGGTGAAGGGGCAATCACCTCAATAAAGAGGCATCGCCTCTTCACCCCAAGCATCGGTGAAGTGACACCTCATCAAAGAGGTGGCGCTTTTTCGCTATCATCGTCTACAACATTAAATGACATTAATGGTAGCAGTTGGAGGTTCACCTACTTTGGGTTTGGACATTCATATATGTAAAAGAAAAGGAAAAAGCAGGGAAAAGAGAAAAGAGAACCTAGGGAATGATGGAAAAGCATGGAGAGAGGGTGAGAGTAAGTTTTTGGGAAATTGGAAAAAAAAAGGTAGGAAAGGCTTAAAAAGGAAAAGAGGAAAAAGAAGAAAAAAAAATTTTGGAACAAACTTCTGAAACAGGACTTGAGTCTCTAGAAAAAAAAGAAAAAGAAAAGAAAAAAAGATAGAAAAGGGAGGGGAAGAAAAAGAAAAAGAACAAAAGGGACTCTTAAAGCTAGAAGAATTGATTTTCTTGAGAAGGTGAAGGATTCTCTTGCATTCAAAGAACTCAAATCCATCAACCAAGCTCTGAGAGCTTAGTTAGGAGTATCAGCTAGTCCAAATCAGTGAGACTCCCCATTTTTAAGCTTTAAGTCCTTTATTTTCATTAAAAACTTTGATTTATTACTCTTTTGCTTGTTTTCTTAAGTTGTGTTGCTTATTTAAGGTCATAGAGAAGCGTGGTTATATGAAACATTGAATATTAGTGGTTCATCTTTCATATTTATATTAGTCTTTGTTTTGATTGTATAAGTTTCAAGTTTCTTAGAATCTAATAAATGTAGTTTGTCTCTGTCTCTATTAAAAAGGTAACGCCTCTTCTGTGTTACGGCGATGTGAAATTGTCGTTTAGTCAGGAGGCGACGCCTTTTGAAGAGGCGTCGCCGCTCCACTAGAATCCAGCACCATTCTATTTTTATTTTTAAAGTTTATTTAATATACTTTGCGTGCTTCTTGTGTTTGTCTTGTTATATACGTTGAGTTTATGCATGATTATGATGTTATTTAATATTGTTATTGAATAATGATTATTATGTTATTTATGGATTATTTTTGTGATTTCATTTCTATTTCCTATGAATGTTATTTGTTGATATTTTTTATAAGGTAATATTGTTGTTTTGTGAGATAGCACTAACTTGTGTTTGTTGCAAGAATTATTTGATAATTTTTAATTATTAAATAGTTATCTCGTTAATTAATTTATTTGTATAATCAATTAGTTTATTTTTGGCTTATGTATGGTTTATTTTCTGTTTATTTTACATTTTCTTTGTATAAAATGTTGTAATCCTTAATCTATTTCCCTATTTATTTGGAATGTATAGTTGTAAATTATTATTATTTGTTTTATTTATATCAAATGTCAGACTATAAGCATGCAATGAGACTTGGATTAAAATATAAAATTGGAAACGATTACAATCCACGTTAAAATAAGGAAATAATTTAATAATCAAATGTAATAAAACACGAAATACATACGGAGGTCAATAACAAGGTTTGATGGGCATTCTAAAAGCTTATATCCAAATTTCGAATCCGATCTTCGATGACAGCTTATAGGAACCTCCGTGTAATTCAGTTGATGTACAATGTATCTCGGCTTTTATTCGGGTAGCGACTTCATCTTCATTTTGGCCCTCAAACCCATTTTGTATTTTCTAGTGGACAGTGAATTCATACAGTGTCATGATTGCCAAACATTTTGATGCGCACCTAACCTCGCTATCTACAATTATTTATTTATATAATAATTTGCTATTAACTTAATAAAATAATATTTATTTCAAGTTTCACAAATCTTTTATTTAAATAATTATATGATACTTCTCAATAATTTTTATAATTGATATTTTTTTCAACTCTAAAATTAAATTTATATAAAACAAATAATATGATCATAATTAATTATAAGATAATGAAAATTATTAGTTAGTCTTTAAATAAAAAATTTTTAAAAATCATAAAAAGTTATATTTTGTTTATATAACAATTCAAATATTACAACCTCATTAAACTTATAATTTATTACAATTTTATTGTATTTTTTGTTTAAAAAGTGACATTTTATTTCTTCAATATCTTTAATATTTTAGTTTCAACTAATAAATAAATGATAAAGATTACTTTATTTAACTTCCACTCTTTTTTACGAAAATTTATAAAAATATATAAAATGATAATTATATTATTTTTCTTATAGAAGTACTACTTTTAAACAAATTATATACCCCAATTTAAAATATGATTACAAATATAATATAAATAATTAATGTAAATTATTTTTATTTTAATTATTTACTCGATAAACTTTAATTTTTAATCAGTTTTATAAAAATAATAAGAATATCATTTTATTTATGCGTCAATCTAATTTTTCAATCTTGATAGTATTACATTATAACATAGTAATTTATTAAAATTTTAATAAACTTTCTATTTGAACAATTATATAACACACTTTTAATATTTTTATGTAAATAATAATTTTTACAATTTTATAGAGTTATAATATAGTATTTTTTTTACATTCATTGAGAATTTTGTATTTAATCATAATAATCTTTCAACATTTGTTATGTTAATATTTTTCATAATTAATTATTTTATAAAATATTTTAATTTTAACTTTAATTTTTTACTTATTAAATTTAATTTATTAAGACTTATGAAATTATGTTATCTAATTTGATTTATATTGGATAAAATATAAGTAATCCTAATTAGAATGAAAAATATAATTTTTTTAACAAAATTACTTCTAAAATTTTAATTGATTTAATTTTACTAAAATAGAAAATATATTTTTAATTAAATTAGTATTATATTTTAATTAATTTAATTTAATTTTTATTAGGAAATGATTAAATTATCCAATTTTTACATAATAATAAATGAAAACTTTATTGTAATTTTGTTTGTCCACCCTTTGAGATAGATATATATATATATATAAAATGGATGCTCCAAACTATGCCAAAAGTTATATGTTGTGGTATATATATCCTAATAAGAGATATAAATAAATAAGATATTATTATTATTATTATTATTATTATTATTATTATTATTATTTAATGATCCTAATATTTGATAGTCATATAAATTGTTTATTGTTTTAAATTTGAGCTGAGTGAATCCCACAAAAAAACTTCTAATATTTATTTTATTAAACCGATAATATTTAGAGTCCCTCATCCGATCCGGATAGAATTGGTAAAAATTTATTAAAAATTAAATTAATATGACTATATACACTACAAATGAAATTCAAAATGTCATCTGTATGAAAACAAATTCTATTAATTGATTCTGATTGTTGATGACTTCTAACATCTATTTTTTTTATATATATAAAGCTCACATAAAAATTATAAATTTTATTGTATTTAGTAATTTAAAAATAATTAATAAAAAAAAAGTGGAAATATTTGAAAAGAAAATAAATTATAATGTATTTTAAAAGTTGAAATTTTTTACACTTTTTCACTTTTAAAAAAGGATAAAAGGATTAATTCTCCTTTAATTCTAGCGAGACAGAATAAAAAGCAATTCTCATTTATTCCCTTCTCTTTACTTGTCCCTCATTCTATAAGAATAAAATTGAGCCCTGACCATTGACCAAAAAAGAATTATGAGTTTATTTCAAAATTTCAATTTTATATTAAATTTTAATATATTTATTTTATTTTCAGTGAGATTTGAATTCTTATATAACTATAAAATACATAATATACAACTATATGATATTCAAAGAAGTTCAAAATTTTTCTTAAAAGGATTTTTTTTTTTTTTTTTTTAGTTTTCAAATCAAAAGGTGATAGTATTCATATAAATTTACATATTCTACTGCACATTCACATTCAAAAATTATCCCATAAATTTTAAGCACGAATGAACAATAATTAGCATCTATAATAGAGTTTGAAATTCAAATTTGAATTCATCAAATAGAAGTTGGATATGCATGTATACAATTAAGGACAAAGAAATTACAGAGACTGGTGTCTTGTAGCAGCAGCAAGAGTCGTCAATATTGGAGCACGTAAGGCAGAAGAAAGATATGAGAAAGTGAGAAGGGTACAAAAACAGAGTATTAATCTAAGTACGCAAGAATTTGCACCCCATATAATAAACGTAAAAGATACGTACGTTAAAAATGGAAAAAAAAACTTGAGCCACAAGCACGTTAAGACATGGTGTATCGAAAGAGAAGCTGAGGAAGTTTCGTATGTCAAATATCAGCTGATTTAGTACGTTGTTGTAATGGGTGCAGTTTCTGTGTTGTTTCTGAAATCTGGTTTTGGAGTTTAATATATTATTGCATGGAGGAGGACCCTTCTCAAAGCCAAACCCTTGTTTCTTATACACAATCTATGCAATCATGTGAATTAGTGTAACACCAAATTTGCCAATTAAGACAACAAATGTATGAAATGGAGCTATTAGCCATGCTTTTGCATCAAGTGAGATTCCTTTTATTTTTGTTTGAGAATTGATAGCTAATTTCATATTATGTATATATTGAGAGAATATTAGATAATGGGAACATCGTATTTTTCGATATATCAAACATATTTGTGGCATAGAAATAGTGATAAAACTAATTTGACGAAAAAATTTATATACAATGAATTTTAATCAAGTTTATCTTGTTTACTAAATGAGTGATGGATTTTCTTTTTAATTTTAAAACTAAATTATATAAATAAAAAAATTACAAATTTTTTTAATTTTAATGTGGAGTTATTTATCTTTATAATGTGTAAAATTTAATTATAATTAATGAACATATATTTTTATTTCTAATATTGGAGAGAATTCGTTGAATTTTAAATTTAAATTCGTTTATAATGCATGTCCAAGAAAGTTACTTTGCTATTTTTGAAATAAATTTTTTGTTTTCAAATAAACATGTAATTTTGAAATAATTTGTGACAAATATTTTTATTTGATTTATATTTGATCAATGTATATATTTCCTTTTTGGTATAAACTATCAATATTCAGAACTCACTAAATTTTAATTAATTCAGTTTAATAGAAATGAAATCATAAGAGTGATATAAATTTCTCATTAATTATATATATTATAAATTCAATTATTGAGCATAATATATTTAAAATAGCTAAAAAAATTCTAGTACAATTATACATTTGTAAAACATTCAACCACAAGCCAAGAAAGTGGCTTGTATGGCTAATGGCTGTAAAGAAATTTTCAATCACCTTAATTTTAATAAGGTGGTAGTAATTTTTGCATTTAAAATAAGATCTTTGTAGTAATATTTGATGTGTTTTGTAGATGTCAAAACAAACATTCTGCTTTGGTTCGGAAAAAAAAAACAAACATACAAACATTCAGGTTCTCGTTAGCCTAACGACAACATTTCTAAAAACTAAAATTAGCCTCACAACAATGCTTACTTGCTTAGTCCAAAAGAGGTAGATGTAGGATTTTTTCTTGACCATAAAATATTTTCTATAATGAAAATAATTAAAAATTAGTATCTTTTTATTTTATTTTAAAAATATTGTATTAATTTTTTAATTTTTATGCTCGGTAATGATTGTATTAATAGCAAATTATATTTTTCTTTTCAAGATTTGACTTAATTAGCACTTGTCTTCTTGTTTTTTAACAGTTAAACATTTACCTCAATTAGTTTTCAAACAATTATTCTTTTAATATTTAAGGATCATGTCAGAGTTAGACCTTTTTCAGTTAAATATTATATAAAAAATATACAATGCACTTTCAAATAGTAAAAAATTATAATTTATTATAAAATGCTAATAATATGGTTCTTTTTTTAATGAATCATATTATTAATAAGCGAATAATGTATGTATTTAATTTTACTAAATAAAACATTAAAATATTATTAATATTTTACAATTAATTATAATTTTTTTACTATCTAAAAGGGCATTTTAATCTTTTTGGAAAACTGAAGGAGGCAAAAAAAATCAATATAAAATAAAACAGGGGTATATAGAAATTAGGTGAAATTTCAGGAATGAAAATCTAAGTTATTCTTTTATCAATTTATAAAAAGGGTCGGCTGAAAGATTTTGACTCCTGCCGTGCCTGTTCTGCCAATGTTTTTTTTTTTTTTTTTAATTATTATTAAAGAAAAGATAGGGTGGAGGTGAATTACGTAATTAACCAAAATAGATAATTAATTATTTATTACGAAAAGGAAAGCAGGTCGTCTCCCTTTCACTTTGGGCTTGTTTATAAAGCTATTAATCTCACAATTGAGTTGTAACAGGTGGTAACACTTGCTCACAATTGAGTTGTAAAAGTCAGTGAACTAGCAATCATGTAATTGCCACTTCATTGAAAAACATCATCATTAAAAGATTCAAATCATCTAATTTTTTTTAAAAAATTATCTTGGCGTTTATGATAAATGTAATATTTTATATTTAATTAATAAAATTTTATATTATGCAAGCTGAGGAGGCTAGCGGGGAGCCGGTGGTTTCTAGCATTCTCTAGATTCATTGTTCATCTTCCTTATTTTGTGGGTTGGAAATGCTGGGTAAAAAATTGGTTCTTCTCTTTATTCTTTTTTTATTTATCTACTTCTATTAGATTTAAATCTTATTTTGACTCCTTTTTTGTGATGGTTTTGATCTTCTTTAATGAAAGTCTCTGGTTTCATAAAGAAATTATGATTTTAGTGCATCGGCAAATAAAAATCTCTTCATATATTGTTAGAAAAGTCCATTGTGATAGACATGATAACTGCAATTGACGTCTCGTATTCTAATAAAAGCTTTTCTGATACTGTTCAAGAAATGATTTCTCCTTAGTGCATTTCTTCTAGGATATTGGCAACCAACCTTGGTCACAAATTTCTTTCAATTTCAGGTGATGTTGTTATAGCGGTATTAGCTTGAGAGTATTTCAAAAGATTGTATTTTGGTTTTTATGTCACGGGGTCAGAGTTTTAGCGTAGGGATATTTCCCTGTGCAGTATCTCAGGCCTCCCACAAACCCAAGGTTAAGCATTTTTCATCTTCGATGCTCACTGGTTTCGCCCTCCCATGGGCTCATCAGGGGAGCGGGAACAGTTCCCGACCAGTATGGTGCCTAATCAGCACGTCCATCCAAGGAATTGACGGTCGCTCGGCACGTACTCACACCCTTTTCGCTATCCCACATCTTACATTAAGCACAATCAGCAAGTATCTCGTGCAGTCTTGTGTGTCACGACAAACTGTCCACTCCCTAAAAGGACTACTTCAGGCCTTGTTGGAGAGGCAACAACTCTCTTAGATTGGGTGTCATAAGCTAAGCATAATAGTCTCAAAGAAGCTGATTGGGTGTTAGAAACTTTGCTGTAATATGGTTTAATTCATGTTGACTCGTGTAATCACCTGATGGTTTGCTAAACAATTGGTTCTTTGTTTGATAGTTTAATGAAACTAGTGTTGAAAAAAATTTATATGATTAATTTAATTTAATAATTAAAAATTATTTACTTTGATAAAATTTTATATGTTAATTAATTAAATTAATGACAACAATTATTTCACATGGCCCCATGCAAATCAATGCCGTAGGTTGAATTGTATTTGCGACAAACACTTGTAAATATTCATACTATTACGTTTGATTTGTCCCTGAAGTTTACCGTAGTAGTTAAATTCGTTACCGGTATTGAGAAGATTTTGGGTTTGAAATACTTTAACTGTGAAATGTACTAATTTAATAAAATTTATATTTTATAAATATGATATATATTTTAAATATTTTCTTTTTAATTAATAAAAACAATATACAAAGTAAATATTTTGAATTTAGTAATTAAATTAATACATTAATTAAATAAAAAAATTTGTTGCAGATAATAGTAGTATTACATTGCTATAACACCACACGATCAAATGTATTATAGAATATCAAACTTTAACTTTATATCAAATTTTAATTTATAATTTTTAGATACCAAACACCATTCACCACATGCACACACATCTGTTGGGGTCCATCAAATATGTGGGGCAATCACCAACAACATCTTGTGTAACTATTCCATTAGCAACTCTCTTCTCACAATTAATATAATAAAAATCAATCTGCTTATTTAATATTGCTTTCTTTTTTAATTATTTAATATATGCATATGGGGTTAATAATAGTTTAATTTTTTTTCTTTTTAAAAATAATAAAAATATTATTTATGTGTATGTTATTAATTATTATTATTTTCACGTAAAAAATTGATAAAATATAATGCCTTATTGTCTATATATATACACCACTGTTGTTATTGGCTCTGTTCTTCCCAATTACTGGGGTGAGGATAAAAAGCTCACTGTTATATTTTTGGACAATAATGAAATTTTCATTTCATTAAAACAGAACAATTCACAGAAATAACAGTGTTTCAATTAGCATAAATCGAAATATATCATCTACAAATAGAACAATAAAAAATTATACTTCTATTAATTCTTATATCAGATATATCCATAAATAATAATTTGTGAAAACACAATTTAATTTTATAGAAAGAGTAATACCTTAGTGTTTTACCGGCCACAATAATTATCATCACTAAAAGCTTACTGTTATAATTGTTGTTATTATGAAATTTTTTGATTTACATAAAATCTAAATTGACAATATTTTTATTTTTTTGAAATTGTTATCACCTTTTCGAATTCTTTTGAAAAAAAAAAACTATTCGTGACGTGACATTTGAAAATTGAGTTTTAAAAATGGAAATTATGCTTTTGATTCATTTCACAATTTTGCAGGTCTAGCAATAATACTACGATTTTAACACAGTTTCCTTTTTAAACGTGTTTTGTAAAGGTATTTGAAGTCAAGAAAAGCACATATCAATTAATTATTGTGCTGAAATTTCACCAGTGAGATCTTGAAATTAATTGTTATGTAAATTATATTTGTACTGTTTTAGATTCTTATGTCGAGTGGTTTGTGACTTGTTTGGTACGTAATAATATATGTATGATGGTATTGTAATATGCCAAAAAAAATGATGGTTTTGTAATATTTAAAGAATATATTATTATGAATGTGAATGAACAATATATTGCTTGTGAATGAACAATATATTGCTTGTGAGAGAATAGTACTCAAATAGTGAAAATAAAATCTCTATATAAAGGGATTGAAATTCATTAATGAGAAGGTTAAGATTAAGAAGAAGAAAAGATAGATTACTCTCCAAATTCTTTCAATATTATAGTTCTCTAAATTCTCTCCAAACTCTTTCTAAATTCTCTCAAAATCATTCTACTATAAAATATTTTTCTTCTAGTTAAATACTACTAAATTCAAGTTTAGTTCTATAACAAAATAAGTAATTCAATCTTTATTTCACAACACGTTATCAGCACGAGGAGCTCTCGATCAAAATAATAAGGTACATATTTCTTAATATTTAATATTTATGAATATATTAGTTGATTATATATTATCATGGATGGCTATGCCTCCTACTAATTTATATATTTATATTTATTTCTTCAATCTAACTTTATATTAATTGTTATTTTTATTTTGTTTTACTAACTACACCATTGATGCAAATATTGCTAGAAATGGTTCTAACCTTATGGATGGCTATGCCTCCTACCAATTTATATTTATGCACATTTATTTTTTTTATTATTTATGTTAATGGAAGGCTATACCCCATTTTATATTAATGGACGGTTTTGCCCCATATTTATACATATCGTTATGTTAATTCACTTGCTATAAATAATCATATCAACATTATTTATTGATTTTACTTTATACAATTTATTTCTCAATATATTATATTAAAAAAAAAAAAAAAATTTCTAACGGCTATATTTTTATTACCAACGGTAATATAACGGTAATAAACGGCTATATTTTTCATTATAAATAGATGAGCTATAAATGTTATTCATTCACACAAATTCATACATTTTCTCTTTCTCTCTTTACTCTAAATTGTAAACATGATTTGGTATATTTATATTTGTGTTTTGATCATGACTATTATAATTGTTTTAGGAATAATTAATATGGAAGATGATTTTCTATTTGATATAATTTCAAGTATTATTGTATCATTTTTTGTACCACTATTATTTCTTGCAATATTCATTCATGATATAATTAATTAGTAAATTCTGATCATGTTTGATTTTTTTTAGTAGTCATCAAATTTATGAATTCTAATTGAGTTATATTTTTTTTATTAGTTATCATAATGACAAATCTAGCAAAGCTTGAGTTCGTTGCTCTTGACATCACGGGAAAAAATTATATGTCTTGGATTCTAGATGTAGAAATGCATCTTCAATCAATGGGGTTAATTGATACCATAAAAGAAAATAATAACACCTCATTGCAAGATAAGGCCAAGTCTATAATTTTTCTCCGTCGTCATCTTGATGAAGGATTAAAATGTGAATATTTGACTGTCAAAGATCCAAGTGTTCTTTGGAAGGATCTAAAAGACAGATATGATCATCAAAGAGATGTAATACTACCAGTAGTCACTGATGAATGGAGAGCTTTACGCTTTCAAGATTTCAAAAAAGTGAGTGACTATAATTCTGCAATGTTCAGAATAGTATCACAATTAAAATTCTGTGGACAAACAGTCACAGATGAGGATATGCTGGAGAAAACTTACTCCACATTTCATGCATCAAATGTTACACTGCAACAACAATACAGGATGCAGAGATTTAAAAAATATTCTGAACTAATTTCATGACTACTGGTAGCTGAGAAAAATAATGAACTCTTGATGAAAAATCATCAGTCCCGTCCCACTGGCTCAATAGCATTTCCAGAAGCAAATGCTACAAATTATTCCAGATATAAAAATTATAATAGCCGTGGACGTGGGAGAGGTAGAGGTCGTGGACGTGGAAGAGGTCAATTCTTTGGCCATGGTCATGGAAATAAATATAGTAATACTCCACAACAAACTCAGACTCAACCTCAAAAGAAGTTAAAATCAGTCATCAGTGGTGTTCAAGAAAGGCCTCAATATAAGTCTGAAACTGTGTGTTTCAGATGTGGTAGTAAAGGACACTGGTCACGAATTTGTCGAACACCACCACATCTTTGCCAACTTTATAAGGCATCATTGAAAGGCAAAGAAAAGGAAATAAACTTCAATGAGCATCATACTCATGTTAATGATACAACTCATTTAGATGTTTCTGATTTTACTGATGATTTTACTGACAATGGAAATTGAGACATCTATAATTTTAAGTATATTGTTATTACTTATTTGATTCTGAAGAATATGTTATTGTTATGTATGTTATTTTTAAATTAAATAAAATGTCCTACTTTATAATTATTTTATGTTTTTACCTTAATTGATTAATTTTGTGTTTATCTATTTTGAAGTTTAATATGGATTGTACTCAACATAAAGACAATATTGGAGATCTCTGCATACCAGATAGTGGTACTACACATACTATCTTGAAAAATAGAGATTATTTCTCTGAAATAAAGCCCACAAAGGCAGTTGTAAAAACAATATCAGGTCCTGTAGATCTGATTGAAGGAATTGACAAAGCTAAATTTATGTTACCAAATGGAACAAAGTTTATAATTGATGAAGCTTTGTTTTCACCAAAATCAACAAGAAATTTGTTGAGTTTTGATGACATATATCGAAATGGGTGTGATACCCAATCTATTACTATAAATGGTAACAAATATTTAAATATAGTTTCCTATGAATCAGGAAAAATGCAAGTATTGGAAAGACTGCCAAAACTCCCTACTGGATTGCATTACATGCATATACATGTAATTGAATCAAATATGGCAGTAAAAGAAAAATCTTATGATCCTTCAATAATAAATTTATGGCATGACAGATTAGGTCATCCTGGATCAGTAATGATGCGAAGGATAATTGAGAATTCACATGGGCATCCCTTGAAGGGGCAAAGAATTCCTCAATCAAATGAAATGCCATGTACAGCTTGTTCTCTTGGAAAATTAATCTTGAGACCTTCACCATCTAAAATTCAAAATGAATCACCTATGTTTCTTGAAAGAATTCAAGGTAATATATGTGGGCCAATTCACCCACCATGTGGACCATTCAGATATTTTATGGTATTAATTGATGCATCTAGTAGATGGTCACATGTTTGTCTATTGTCAACTCGTAATGTTGCATTTGCAAGGTTGCTTGCTGAAATTATTAAATTACGATCACAATTCCCTGATTATACAATCAAGAGGGTAAGACTTGATAATGCTGGTGAATTTACATCTCAAGCATTCAATGATTATTGTATGTCTACTGGGATCATTGTTGAGCATCCCGTTGCCCATGTACATACTCAAAATGGTTTAGCTGAATCATTGATTAAACGACTTCAGTTTATTGCTAGACCATTAATAATGAGAACAAAGCTTCCCATTTCAGTTTGGGGTCATGCAATCCTACATGCTGCTTCATTAATTCGCATCAGACCTAGTGCATATCATAAATACTCCCCACTACAATTGGCATTTGGTCAAGAGCCAAATATTTCCCATCTCAAAATTTTTGGTTGTGCAGTATATGTACCCATTGCGCCACCTCAGCGCACAAAAATGGGTCCTCAACGAAGATTGGGAATTTATGTTGGGTTTGAAACACCCTCGATTATTAGATATCTTGAACCTCTAACTGGTGATGTTTTTACAGCACGTTTTGCTGATTGCCAATTTAATGAGGTTGTTTTCCCAACATTAGGAAAAGGGGAGAAAGAAGTGAAAAGGGATATTTCATGGAATGAACCATCATTATTGCATCTGGATCCTCACACAAAACAATGTGAATTAGAAGTGCAAAAGATTGTGCACTTACAAGCAATTGCAAATCAATTGCCAGATGCATTTACTGATACAAAAAGAGTGACTAAATCATATATACCAGCAGCCAATGCTCCTGCTCGTATTGAAATTCCAGAAATAAAATCTGAGAATAAAGACACTCATGAGTCTAAAACACGCCAGAAGCGTGGAAGACCAATTGGTTCTAAGGATAAAAATCCTCGAAAGAGAAAGGGAGTAGATAATCATATTGATAGCGAGGAAAATATCCCTGAAGAAATAGAAAATAAAGAAAGTCATGAAACATTGTCATATACTGTTGCATGTGAAATCATAAATGACAAAGATGATCCTGAACCAAAATCAGTCATGGAATGTCAAAATAGGCATGATTGGATAAAATGGAAAGATGCTATGCAGGCTGAATTGGACTCACTAAACAAACGAAATGTTTTTGGGCCAATTATTCCTATGCCTAAAAATGTGAAACCTGTAGGATACAAGTGGGTCTTTGTACGAAAGAGAAATGAGAAAAATGAAATAATAAGGTACAAAGCTAGACTTGTAGCTCAAGGTTTTTCACAAAGGCCAGGAATTGATTATGATGAAACGTATTCTCCTGTTATGGATGCAATTACGTTCAGGTATCTGATTAGCCTAGTAGTTTCTAAGAAATTAGAAATGCGTCTTATGGATGTTGTGACTGCTTATTTGTATGGATCACTTGATAGTGACATTTATATGAAAATCCCTGAAGGATTTAAAATGCCTGAAGCATTAAGTATAAAACCCAAAGAAATGTATTTGATCAAGCTCCAGAGATCTTTATATGGGTTAAAACAGTCTGGGCGCATGTGGTATAATCGTTTAAGCGATTATTTGATTAATAAAGGATATGTGAGTAATATTATTTGCCCATGCATTTTTATTAAGAAAACAATATCCGGATTTGTGATTATAGCTGTATATGTTGATGATTTGAATATCATTGGAACAGAAAATGAGATCCATGAAGCAACAGTATACTTAAAGGAAGAATTTGAAATGAAAGATCTTGGAAAAACCAAGTATTGCCTTGGTTTACAAATTGAGCAAATGCACAATGAGATATTTGTGCATCAATCAAATTACACAGAAAAGATCTTGAAACGCTTTAATATGGATAAAGCAAATCCTTTAAGTACTCCAATGGTCGTTAGATCACTCAATATTGAAACTGATCCATTTCGACCCTGTGAAGAAAATGAAGAAATTCTTGGTCCTGAATTTCCATATCTCAGTGCCATTGGAGCTCTAATGTATCTTGCTAATTTTACTAGACCTGACATTTCTTTTGCAGTTAATTTATTAGCGAGGTTCAGTTCAGCTCCAACAAAAAGGCATTGGAAAGGGGTCAAACATATACTTCGATACCTTCGAGGAAATGTTGATTTGGGTTTATTTTATTCTAACAATTCAAAACAAGAATTGATTGGTTATGCAGATGCAGGACATTTATCTGATCCTCATAAAGCGAAATCTCAAACAGGCTATGTGTTCACAAATAATGGAACTGCAATTTCTTGGCGTTCCCAGAAACAAACGCTTGTCACTACTTCCTCAAATCATTCTGAAATTATTGCACTACATGAAGCAAGTAGAGAGTGTGTGTGGCTTAGATCAATGACACATAATATTGAAGAATCTTGTGGTTTTCCAGTCAACAAAAGTCCAACAATTTTATATGAAGATAATGCAGCATGCATTGCACAGTTAAGGGAAGGATATATCAAAAGTGATAGAACCAAACATATACCTCCAAGATTCTTTTCATACACTCAAGAGCTAATAAAAGACAATTATATAGATATCAAGTATATTCAGTCTAGCCAGAATTCAGCTGATCTTTTCACAAAGGCACTTCCAACTGCAATCTTTAAAAAGCACGTTCACGATATTGGAATGCGACATCTACATACTATGTGAAGGAAGATTATACATATCAACTTGAGGGGGAGAATATCATGCACTGTACTCTTTTTCCTTAAGCTAAAGTTTTTCCCACTGGGTTTTATTTAGCAAGGTTTTAACGAGGCAGTTGCAAAATATTGTTATTCAAGGGGGAGTATTATGAATGTGAATGAACAATATATTGCTTGTGAATGAACAATATATTGCTTGTGAGAGAATAGTACTCAAATAGTGAAAATAAAATCTCTATATAAAGGGATTGAAATTCATTAATGAGAAGGTTAAGATTAAGAAGAAGAAAAGATAGATTACTCTCCAAATTCTTTCAATATTATAGTTCTCTAAATTCTCTCCAAACTCTTTCTAAATTCTCTCAAAATCATTCTACTATAAAATATTTTTCTTCTAGTTAAATACTACTAAATTCAAGTTTAGTTCTATAACAAAATAAGTAATTCAATCTTTATTTCACAACATATATATATATATTTGAAAATAATTATTATTTTTAACAGGTAGCAAGAGTTACTAATAATTGATCGATGAACATAAGTTAATTAAGAGAGATCTTTGTCCATATTATATAACTCCAATATTTTCTATTTAATTTTTTTTTATTTTTTTTATTTTGTATTTATAGGACTTCTATATTTCGCACTATTTTAATAATATTTACAATATTTATTATTGTTAATTTTATTTATTTAATTAATTGTTTTAAAAAATCAACCAAACTAAATATTCATATCGAATTGAAATAACTTCGATTTTGATTATTTTAGTATCATATTTAAATATTTAAAAATTAGAATTATTAATTTAATTTGAAATATTAATGTTAAACCGATTAAACTAAACAATAAACATTCATATAAATTA
Source organism: Mallotus nudiflorus (assembly GCA_947683625.1). Taxonomy (NCBI): domain Eukaryota; kingdom Viridiplantae; phylum Streptophyta; class Magnoliopsida; order Malpighiales; family Euphorbiaceae; genus Mallotus; species Mallotus nudiflorus. The sequence continues at coordinate 164,221 of CANTUR010000239.1, forward strand.
ATAATGTTTGAAAATTTCGAAGTTTACTTTAATAATATTTTTAACAATCAAAATCGAACAGAACAAAATGTATATTGATTTGATAAAATTAAGACCAAATAAAATTAACTTATATATTGAGCGAACCAACAGATTTTTCGTTTTCAATTTTTTTTTTCATATGACTTTACACCATTTAAGTCAGCATCATATACAGAATTGTGTTTACCTAAAAATTTATGTTGATATTTAAACTATTATATTTAATTGATATATATATATATATATATATATATATATATATATATATATATATATATATATATATATATTAACTTCAACTATTGAATATAATATACTAATTAAATAATAATGTTTTAATTATTATTTTTTAAATCAAATATTTTTCATATACGACGTGACTTAATAGCTTATTTTCGGAATTTCTGAATTAGAATGTAAGGGATTAAAGAATGAGGAGATAAGAGGTAGGGAGATCACATAAAACCCTGATACTTAAGTTAAAGAATATAGAGAAATAATAAGAGAAAATAAAATGAATAAGAATGAGAAATATGAAATCCTATTTATAAAAATAGTAATATTCAAATCTAAAAGAAATATAATTTCTCTTTAATAAAAGTTTTATGTGTGTTAAAAGAATATTTCTTTTTATCCAAAAATCTTATTATTTGATAATTTTTTTCTATTTAATTTAAGTTTACTTCTTTTACAAGCAATTAAAAAAAAAAAGATTATAGTTAAATAGGAAATGCATGGGTATCAATTACCTTTCAACGTACAGAAAGAAAAAGAGTAGGATCCGCACCCAATCTGATGGGCAATCACCAATAACAACGTCTTTATCAATCCCATTAGAAACTCCACTCGCATAACTAATATAATAAAATCAATCTCCTTACTTTTTTACTATTTAATATATGCACGTGTAGGGTGTGCATAATCGAACTGAAATTGAAAACCAATAATTTCGGTTCGGTTATCAAAATTAAAATATTCGATTAAAATTGAACTAATTAAATTAATTAAATTTTTTTAATTTACATGTATAATATTTAAATAATTTTAAAAAATATTTATTTTACTTTATGAAGTTTTAAGTTTGAATTCTCAATTATTTTTTTCCTTTTCAATTTTTAAAAATCCAACTTACTAAAAACCAAACTAAACCATTTAATTTGGTTCAGTTTTTGAAAACTAAAAAAATCTATCAGTTTGATTAACCAAACCGACCAATTGCATACCTCTATGCACATGGGATCAATAATAGTTTAATTAATTTATTATAAAAATAATAATTATTATTTATGTATATCATTAATTGTTTTTTTCATGTATGTCGCTTTTAATATATATTTTGAGAAAAAAAAAATCCTAATTCATGATGCTTTTAATAATTTTTAATCTACATTAAATAATATTAATTAACATCCTTCAATGGTTCTAATTCTACCACCCTTCGCAAACTGAACCCCATAACAATTGCATTAATTTTTTCTTAGTTAAGCTGCACTTATTATTTTCACAGCAGTTTTTTTTTTTTTTGAGAATATCATTTTCACAGCAGTTTAATCAAAGAAAATATAAAATTTAGCACCCATGAATGTTTTATTATATTTGCTAAATTTTTAATTTTAATCAATTTAATTTTTATTTAATCGAGTAATAAACTCATATTAAAATATTCATCTATGTGATTGATAGTTCCAAATATTCAACTCTTTAATTAATAATAATAATAATAATAAAGGACACACCCGATAGGGAGCGTCACTCTGCGATCGGAAATGGCAACCTCGACAGGTTACCAAAGTCATGTGTCATAAATTTTACATCGAAAAGTTGTGAAAGAAATCTTAAACTTATAAATGTGGACGTTGAACATTCTAATATGTTAATTTTTTAAAGAGAGAATAATGATCTCGTGATAAGTGCTATTAGAGCCAAAGGTATTACACAATTAAGTAAGATAAAATATCATAATTTTCATATTAAAAAATAGTAAAAGAGATTTTAAATTTATAAATATGAACGCTACACATTCTAATAATTAAGTCTTGTGGATAGAAAATAATGAAATATCAAGCTGATGTGAGTCGCAGCTAACATTAGATACACATCTAACCCTTTCCAAGGCTGCAACTTTAGTCGGAAAAGACGCTTCCATTTTGGTTTCGGTTTCCTGCCACTGATTGATGAGCAATAAAAATTACGCTTGGTTTGAGCTGTCTGTCAATGTCCCAACCGTAAATCCTCTCTGATGAGTCTGCTGTGGACTGAAAGGTAGACCAAATTCACAAGTCCTATGTTTGGTTTTAACTTCACATGTTTTTTCTTGGTGGTTCTGTATATTATTGTTAATTATTTCTTTTTCTTTTATCGATTGTTAATTATTTCAACCATATATATAGATATATATATTCAAAGGAAAAGTAAAATTCAACAGTGTGAAAATATATTTATTGACATTTAAAATAAATGTGAAAGTACATAATATTGCAGCCTTTGAAAAGAATTATTATACCAAAAACTTTTTAAATTAGGGTGTAAATAACTGAAATCAACCGAGTTTCAGATAGCTCAAGTTTAGTTGGTTTGCAAATAAATTTAGATATTAAAAAAATTTGAAAAATACAAAATATAAATTATTATTATTATTAAAAATTTAAAATAAATTATTTAATAAATAATTTACAATATATTTAATAAGAATTATTATTTTATTTTAATAATATATTCTTAAATATGTTGTAAATTTAGGGCAAAAGGCATCTTGACCCTCTATACACTCAAATTTTTCACATATTGCCATTCTATTAAATTTTCGGCAAATTACACCTATTTACTTTCATTTTTTGACACATCGTACCCTTTCGCTTTTAGTTTTTTGACACATCGTACCCTTTCGCTTTTAGTTTTTTGACACATTGAACCCTTATTCGAAAATTGAAAGTTAAAAAATATTCAAATTAATTTTAAAAATGTTTAATTCTTAAAATTTTTATTATTAATAATTAAGTCCATACAATTATTAAAATAATTCAAAACTTATTAAAAATTTAAAAATATATATTTTTAAAATCATCAAGATGTCATCATCTATTTCTAACAGATTTATAATCATAAAAACATATATAATTATAAAAAATATGAAATATCTTAATTGTTAATTAAATAGTTATATAATTAATACAAAAATATTTATGCATAATAAATTTTTAATCAATAAAAATATATGATATATTTAATAAATAAAATATTAATGAAAATTACAAATTTAAATTTCATTACTTTAAAGATAATATTATAGTAAATTAAAATAGCTCATATAGTTACTTTATTTTTTACAAAGTAAATGAAACTTCATTAATAACTATCGCTATATTATAGAATATACTCTCAACCTGAGTTGATAAAAATAATTTTTAAAATTACAGAAACTAATTTGAATATTTTTAATTGTCAATTTTGCAATAAATGTTGAATGTGTCTAAAATTAAAAATGAATGGTGCAATGTACTAAAAAATTAATAGAAGAGTGCAATGTGAAAAAAATTAAAAGTACAAAAGCGTCAATATGCATTTTGCCTTTCAATTTATTATGAATAAAAGTTTATATATATTATATCAAATTATTAATATATTAAAATTGCGAGTTAACTCGTAAAATTTTATTTGAATTTGATTACTAGTTTAACAAGCTAAACATTTCGTAGTTTAAATTCAAAGTGTAGTTTAAATCTAATTCATTTATCAAATGAACTTTAATATAAATACTCAAATAAAATTTTATTAAAATAAATTCCAAATAACTCGGAAGCAGCTCAATTCATCTACACCTCTATTCAAATCTAACTTTCAAACATTTGAATAAAAGAGTAAAAAGGGGTTTAGGTGACTATTTTCATAGAGCTATAAGATCTTTAAATCAACTTTAACATTTGAAAGTTGAATTGCAAAGCCAGGAAGACATGATGCAAGTGAGATTTACCTGAAATAAATGTTGACCTACATGGACTAGATATATAATAACAAAATCCTTGAAGATCTTTAAATTAGAAAGCTAAGTGTTCTTCTTTCTAATAATTTTTCAAAATTATTTTCTTATAAAATATCAATGATTAATTAACAAGATTTTAATATCATATCAAGATTAAATCTCGAAAAAGAATTAAAAATTATTAAAAATGTGTTTTTTAATTTGTTTTATATGTAATAGTTATGAATTATTATTTTAACAAAATTTATTACAACACAATAATTGAGTTAGTTCTTATGATAAAACTATAACATAAATTTTAAGTTAAAATCAAATTATATTATCAGATGAATACAAAATATACTTTAATTAAAATAAAATGCATTGTAAATTTAATTAGAATATAATAAAATAATAAATGCAATAGATCAAATTGTTATGTACTTCAACTCTCATGATAATATTTTTTACCTCACTCAGCAATCAACAAATTTTTAATAATTTCAATAGATACTATAACTTTTAGTAATAAATAAATTTTAAATACTTCCATAAATATTAATTAGATTTAAAATTTCAATTTAGATTGGACTTATAAATTTATAATATTATTAAAAATTATATAATTTTTATAACTTATATAGCACTTTCTATGTATCCTTTATTTTTTTAATCATTTCAATATAACACTCTGCAGGGGTGAACAAATAAAACTGAAAAATTGATCTGTTGAACAAAAATCAAAAAACTAATCGTAAAAGAGGTAAACTAAACCAGTTTAGTTATGGATCGATTAACCAAACTATTTTGATAAATAATGGTTTAATTTAAGTTTTTAATTTTATAAAACCATGGTTAATCAAACCGACCAAATATATCAAACAATATTTTAATTAGTTAGTTAAATAAGTTATAACCACTATAAAGTAAATTTGAAATTTTAAAATATGTATTAAAAATTTTCTTATACCTATATATATATATATAGTAAAATAAATTCAAAATGATATAATTTTTAATAATATATTTTTATAACTTATTGTAATATGAGGGATTCATAGACAATAATTTTTTAATTTTTTTTAAATAAAAAGCATATAATTTTTGTGGTAAATTTAACATTACATGCAACAAAATTTATTAGAAATTAAAAACAAAAAACCCATAAAGTTGAACCAGTTTAATTGATTAATCAATTAATTGGACAACCAATATAATTGATTTAGTTATGGTTATAAATATTGTCAAACCATATAATACAATTTGATATAAGTTTTTTTTCTACGATTCAGTTAATGAATCGTGCTCACCATATGACTCTTATCCTATTTAGTATGGTGGTAAAAATTTTAAATGTCTCTTAAAAAGTAGAGTTTATCTCCCTTTTTTTCTCAAACTACTATGCACCAATGATACCAACGTTATCTTAAGAAAAAAAAACATCATTTCAATAGGAGGATAATTGCATAAGATTGGAGATTTAACCAATAATTTTATCTTGAAATGTCAATTACCTGAGCTAATAGGCTACAAAGAGAGCACGAATAATTGCATCAATTTAAATTGAACACCAACGATACAAAAGTACATTGGATAAAAGAAATCTAAAAACCAAAAACAATCTAAAAAAATGTCACAATCGAATAAGAATAGAGGTCCATATAATTTTGAAGAATATTATTTAATTTTTTTTTTTAAATAAGAGCAAAGGAAAATTCCTAAGAAACTTAGGTGAAGGTCCACATATTCACATGGAATTAAAAACCAAATTTTTTATAACAAAATTATGAGTACAAAGTAAAAATCTAATTATAATTTTTAGACTAAAGGTTCAAATTTAACCCATATTTTACCCTAAATTCACATTAAATATTTTACATTTTAAGTAAAATTTAAACTTTTATTTTATAAAATTAGACTATATTAAATTTTTAATGAGTACAATTAAGTCCTATAACAAATCCAAAAATTGATTCTAACGATTGAATAAAAAATTTTATTCATCAATTATTGTATAGCTTTAAAATTTTAAATTTATAAGTGAAATTCAAATTTTTTTTATTTAAGTATTAAAATTAAAATTTGGATCAGTTATATATATATATATATTAACAAATAAAATTGATTATTTTTTAAAATTTATATTACTTAATTGTAAAGTTTTTAAAATTAAAAAAAATTAAAAATTTGTCTATAGGTTTGAAAATTTTAAAAAATTTATAATTAAGTTATATATATATATATATATATATATATATATATATATATATATATATATATATATATATATATATCAATTTTTTTGAAAAAATAAAAAATTATTAATTTTATTTATTAATTAACTTTTAAAATTATTTATTATTAATTTATAAAACTTAATTGTATTAAAAAAGTTATAGCATTTAATTGCACCCTCCAAAAATTTAATATAATCTAATTTTATAAAGGATAAATTTTAATTTAGCTAAAAAATATATATATAAAAAAATTCAATGTAAAATTAGAAAACATGGTTCAATTTTGCACCTTCGGGCATGGTATTTACTAAAAAGAAATAGCAAGTGAATCGCACGCGCGTCAATCATTTCCTTTGTCTGCTATAATAAATGAATCAAAGACAGCTAGATTGAGCAAAGCGAAAGCGGCTTCGAGTAATTGCGATTCTTTGAATTTAACTTCGAAGCTAATGCTACATTTAATTTTTAATTAAATTAATTAATTTACCAAAAATCTCTTATTTCTATTTATTTATTTTGTAACAACCTAAAAAAAGAAGAGGAAGAAGAAGAAGAAGAAGAAGAAGCACATTTTTAAACGGTTAACAGACACATGGGAAACGGAAGAGATAGTTGAGACGAAGAAGAAGAAGAAAGAAGGAGGCAAGGCGAGAGAAACGGTGTCGTGTTTCCAGTCAACTGCTTTTTTTCTTTTTTTTTTTTGCGGCTGTGTAGCCTGTGTCTTCTCTAATTTGCGCAGGCCCAGATAGATTCAGCCACGTCGAAGTTCACGTGAATTTTTAGGTTCGATTTAATTTTTTTTTTTGGATGATCATTGCTGCTGGTTTATGTTAATTTTTCTGCTGATCAATTATGTATGCATGTAGTTTTTTCATAAAAAATTCTGATATATATTTTTTTTATTGATTTTGAGTTTAGAATTCGAAGAAGAAGAAGAAGACGATATGTTGTTTTTTTTTTTCTTTGATTTTTGCAGAAAATGGAGAGTATAATTCAACAAGATTAAGCTTTTGTCATCTAAATTTTCACAGATTTTTTTTGGTGATTTTTTTAATTATTTTTTTTTCAGGTTTTCACAGATTTTTTTCTTTTTTTATTAAATCAGATAATTCTATTGTGATATACTCAATTCAATCTTTTATTTTTGATAATTTTCTTTTTTTTTTTTAATTCTCAATCATTGGATAAGTTAATGTTATTGTGATATACCCAATTCATTTTTTAACAGATTCTCTTTGGTGATTTTATTGTTGCTATTGTTATTTAATAATCAGAATTTTGTTTTATTGTTATTATTTACTTGATTTTTTTCTTTTTTTTTTTGGGGGGGCAGCGAGGATTGTCTGCCGTTGATGCAGAGTTAAGGTGAATGAGTGAAGAATTTGAGTTGTTTAAAGATAGGGATGGCGCACACCATGGAGAGATTCTTATCGGCAGTGATTTCCATGGACAATCAAGCAGTAGCAGGACAGTCTCTGATTGGCACTATCAAAATTGCTGTTTTGCCCATAGCAAAGGTCTTTACAATGTGTTTCTTGGGATTTCTAATGGCCTCTAAGTATGTTAACATCTTGCCTGCTAATGGAAGAAAATTGCTGAATGGGGTAACTCAATTAATCGATCCATCTCTATCATTTTTTTGTTGTTGTTGGGTAGTGGTAATTGATCGTTTTGTGCCTTGTTTTGCAGTTGGTTTTTTCCCTTTTGCTTCCTTGTTTGATATTCTCTCAACTTGGGCAAGCTGTTACTTTAAAGAAAATGCTGGAGTGGTAACCATTGTTTTTTTTTTCTTTCTATCTTGTTACTTTTTCTAATTCAGTCAAATGGTATTAGATTTCGAGAGTTAAGAGAATTTTATTTGTACTGTAGGTGGTTTATACCTGTGAATGTTGTTCTTGGCTCTATATCCGGTTCACTAATAGGTTTTGCTGTTGCTTATATCATTCGGCCTCCTTACCCATTTTTCAAGTTGACAGTTGTACAAATTGGAATAGGTGAGCTACTCCACCTGGAATTTTGATATCTAATATTTGCTCATATTTTTATGCCAATTTTTTTTTTGTTACAACGGAAGATATTTTTATGCCAATTAGGCCATGTAATTCTCTGCTTTTTTTGATATAAAACTCTGGTGAAGAGTTTAAGTTAGGCAGCAAATAATAAAATAATCTGGCATTTAAAAATTTCTACATGTACTGAACTCTATGTTCTTGGCTTTATGTTTCTGATGTCGTGATGCTTGCACATTTCAGAATTCTTGATTTATGATGCTATTACATTGAATGCAGGAAACATTGGAAATGTGCCACTTGTACTGATTGCAGCATTATGTAGAGATAAATCCAACCCTTTTGGTGACATGGAAGCATGTAGCACAGCTGGGACTGCCTATATCTCATTTGGCCAATGGGTAGGTCTTTGACATCTTTTACTGGATTGTTATTGCTTGAACATTGCAGTTTGAGTTGGAAGCTCTATCATACTTTGGTTAGAGTTTTCAGAAGCTCAACTCCTTTGATAAATAAAAATATATACTTATAGTAAGAGATAGCTTTGATTTTCACTCAATGGTTTAGAGTTTCTTTCATTATTAATTCAAACATTCTTTTATATTTGCTAACTTTTTTACAAAATTATACTTCAAGACGAAATGAAGGCACCTAAACTCCTTAGTCTTATATGCTCTACCTTCCAGAAGTGTATTGTAAATTAAAAAATCACAGAATTTTCTCTCAAAAATAACATGCAATTGGTAGAATAGAATTTGACTATGCTTACATCAAATATTGTGCGGATAAGACTTGGTTTGTGCATGCCAGGTTGGTGCGATTATCCTGTACACATATGTATTTCATATGTTGGCACCCCCTCCCGAAGGTACCTTTGACATTGAGGATGGAAATCTTCCTATCAAGGACCCTCCAAAAGATAGTTCTTTGGAGCAAGTTCCACTACTTACCCACGAGGATCTACCAACAGATTCTGATGCTTCAAAGCAAGGAAAGGTGAGAATAAAAAATGTACACAGAATGTATGCATGTATTCTGAATTTTATGTAATCTGTTCATGTGTCTTGTCTACTTACTGCTTGTAGATGCCCCATGAGATTCTTCATTTATCAAAAAGAAAAAAGGGAACCAAATTATTTTGTATTAAGATTTCACCTGGAGTATCTTACCGTCTAATGCAGACTTGCATCTGCATTTGCTACTTGTGGTCATTTTGTGATAACTTCAATTCCAATAACTAGTGTTAAATCTTGTTATCCTATTTGTACAAATTTGATCGGCAGGAACTTATATATTTACTATTGAGAAAACATGGCAATCAGACTTACAGATTGGAATTAACTTCTGTAAGCATGGATTACTAAATGGTGTCATGAACCTTTTCTGATTTTTTTCTTTGGGATTCATTAATTAATGTTGGTGCTCTATTGTCTTAGTATTTTTCATCCATTAACTGTTGGTTTACTTGTCTCTTGCTTTTTGCCAGTTTAAAAAAGTCCTAGTTTTTCTATATGAGAAGTTGAAGCTCAAGCAAATAGTTCAACCTCCGATTATTGCTTCTGTAAGTTTCTTTCTTTGGAAAGTTGTTGCTCGTTTCCGAGTGTACAGCACCATTATACCTTTGATGTTGAACTCTTCTTGATGATGAATTCTTAAGAGTTGCTTAAAAATCTTAATATGGGATTTTAGATGATCAATAGTTAAAATTATTTCTTCTATGATGCTAAAGGTGCTTCTAAGAAAGTTGATCTGGCATTTAGTTTGACTGGATATTGAATTGAAACTAGATTGTATGCATAATATCAGCTTATATGGTCTGAAAGAGTGCTCTGGCTAAACATGGTTAGGTTTGTTGCCTATCTTCATTGACTTGTCTGTGTCCTGATAGTCCATAAAAAACCCAGAGTGATTTTACCCTTTTATGAGAGCTTGATGTTTTCCTATTGAATTATTTAATTGTATGAGTGCGTGCAGAAATTGTATTAATTCGATTCTAGATGTTGCTGAGGTCAATGCATTCATCATAGAATATTTTGATTGCAGATTTTAGCCATGTTCCTTGGTGCAGTGCCATTCTTAAAGCGATTGATCTTTACAACTGATGCCCCACTGTACTTTTTTACTGATAGTTGCAACATCCTTGGGTATGTTCTGTGATGCTTGTACAAGATAGCTGCTTACCTTTTCTGGTTTTTTTCCTTCCATATATGTTCATGCCTTATATTATTGAATCTCTTCTGAGTACATTGGAGCATGTCAAGTATTTGTTTAGGGATGTTTAACAAGAAAACTGAGAAATAGTGCCTAGAATTGTGTAAACTTAGTTTGCCTTTTTGGATTAACATGCTTGATATATTAAATGCATGCATACAGCATCGATTGCAAGATTCTAAAAGCTCCCACATGTTTTTTTGGTATACTATGTCTAAGGTTATGTTCTCTTTTAAAGAACAGGTTTTATCTAAGTTTCAAAGCTCTATGCACTTGAAGGAAAAAAACATGTTTATTTGATTGCCTTAATGATTGATGTTAATGGTGTGAACATGAACAATTAAACTCAAAAAAAAAAAAAAGGTGTAAATAGACCTCATTTCTTGCTATATTTGAAGAAAAATACCATTACATGGTTGTTTGTTTTCATTTTGGCTGTTATAAATATGTAAGAAAAGTATACAAGGTTTAAGTTTCCCTGATGCCTAAAAAGTTCAAAATATTTTCTTAAACATTCTGCATGGACACAGTTATACTGCTCAAATATAAGCCAGATTCCTTTCTGATGTACAACGAAACTGTTCATGTGCAAGTTAATCTCTTAGGTTTTTTATCTTGATAAGTGACTTTATATCCTATATAGTTTTTGCTCAATGTTTTAGGTTTTGATCTTTACTTTCATTGCATGTAATTATCAGGGAGGCCATGATTCCATGTATTTTGTTGGCATTGGGAGGCAACCTTGTGGATGGTAAGTTAATCTTCCTCATGACATCAACCTATAATTTTTCAGCTGTGGTCCTATTGGCCATGTGTAAATTACTACTTGGCCTTGCCAATAAGTTAGCAAGTTAATGCTTAAAATAAATAATTAATCACATTTGTGCTTTCATATTTTGGTTGTCATTTAAACGAACTTAAAAGAGTGTCTTGGTTTTGCTTGCAGGACCTGGAAGTTCTAAACTTGGTTTAAGAACAACTGCTGCTATTATTTTTGCTCGATTACTTTTGGTGCCTCCTGCTGGGATTGGCATTGTTATGTTGGCTGATAAGCTTGGCTTCCTCCCTGCCGGTGATAAGATGTTCCGTTTTGTCCTGCTTCTTCAGCATTCAATGCCTTCATCTGTCCTTGCAGGTGAGATCCTCTTTCTTTTAACAGGAACTCAGTTGTTTTGAAATGAAAAATATTGAACACATGACGTATCAGTGCATTCATATCATAATCAATCCCTCAATCCTAGAGACAGCATCTGACATTTTCTTTTGAAACCATTTACGGAAGGCAAACATGATATAAATTTGAATTGGCCTGTTTTATGGCACATAACAGTGCAAGAGTAAATTTCATTGGAAAAATTTGATTCTTCCCTTAAAATCTCAAAACAGAATTGTGATTCATATAATCAGTTATCAGTATTATTGCTGCTGGGGTGTATTCCTAGGTTATATTATTTAATGATAATACGCAACGAATATATCAACTCAATAATTTTTTTACTGATCTTCAGGTGCCGTCGCCAATCTGAGAGGTTGTGGAAGAGAGGCTGCTGCAGTGTTGTTCTGGGTTCATATTTTTGCTGTTTTTTCAATGGCTGGATGGATGGTTCTTTTTCTGAACATACTCTTCTAAAACAGAAGCAAGCCAGAGCTGAGACGGAGCTATCCTTACTTAAAAGATGACATGGAGCTATCCTCGTCATTGTTATTTAATTCACCATTGGTGTTAATAGCCAAATAGAAGAGTGTAAAAATTCAAGAGCTTCTTGGAATGAGAGAGCTCGTCAATTGCAGCCACAGAACATTCTAGATTTTTTTTTACAACCGAATGTCACCTTTTATACATATTTATTTATACGTATTGTGTAAGCTACTGCATCATTTTTATTGCATTCCATTCCATTGATCGACTTAGATTTACAAGTTCACAGCAACAACTTTAGCTTTTACATATACAAGCTCCGTGATTGTTTTCAAACTTGAGAATCAAGCTCCATGATTGTTTTCAAACTTGAGAGAATCCTAACTAATCTGTAAAAACACCAAACTAACAAAGTGCTATTTACCGAGAAAGTATAAAGCTGGTAGATTGAAAGTGAGAAACCATTGCACATCTCTGAATACAATCATGTTGCTGGTTAACCATATACAAAAACAGAATAAAATAGCAAGTCAAGCACATTCTACTTACAAGTTGCAAACAATGTCTACCTGTATTCATCAATTCACCAATACAAAATCTAAACCAGCAAAATTGACAAAATGATACGCATACCATTGAAGAATTCTTCATCATCATTCACCCAAAACCCTCTCCATCTTGAGGAAAGAGGAAAAAACAAAAAAAGACAAATTCAATGGAACCACAAGAGCATGTGTCTCATAACAACCTCATATTGGATCCATTGCCACTTGACTCCAGCCATTGACCTAGGCAGCAGCTCAAAAGCTTGGATCATCACTTGTGAATTCAAGTCCCAGACATCTTATATAACTAGTGCCAATACAAAGAAGAAAATTACTATAACTCTTTGCATGTGTATCTACTGGTGATCAGGCATACCAATTTTCTGGGTCACTCCTGCTAACAGTCGAGCATGGAATTTCTTAGAAAAGAGACCACCATCTCCGGCTTCTGTTACCCCTTTGGCTGGGTGCAGAAGAGCCAGAAGCACGAATTTGAGGAAGGTTGCAATGACTGGTTGATGCTCTTCCTTGAGGATTTCCTAACCAGTATATAAGGACAATACCCACAAGACCAACAATTGGGGCAGCAGCAAGAAAAAACCATCTCCTCCCACTGCCTTCCCTAACACTTGCAGCAGGATCCACATCAAGAACTTCCCTGTAATCTATTCCATCACGGTCAAATTCATGAGCTTCATGCACTTCAGTTCCATCTGAGACATCAGAGGAACTGTCCTCACTCACATCCTGCTGCTGAATTTCAAGTGTCCCCATTCTATTGCTACTGTTTCGCTTACCTTCTTCGTAGTCATTGTCATCAGTTGGCAGCTCAAATCTACAGAGAGGACAAGAATTTCGAGTACTCAGCCATGGCAGAATACAAGCAGGGTGGTAGAGATGAAGACAAGGGAGTTTATTAACTTCAGTGCCAATGGATAAAATATCCTTGCAAATTGCACAAGCTAAATCGTCATGCTTCTCATATTCCTTGTTTATTATCACTCGAGGGAGGCTATTTACAAAAGACACAGCTGCAGGAGGTGCTCCTCTTCTGGAGTCGTCAGTCTCAGCAAGATGGTCAAGTAATTCTTCAAAGCCTCTTGCATCAAGGTAATCCCGAGAATTCCCTACATATTGTGGTAATTCCGATTCTTCCAAGTTAGCAAATATGTCTCTGTTATATGTTTGAGGTACTTCCCTCATTCTACTGATTCTCCATTCAGTCAGGCCCACAAATTCAGGAGGAGAATCAAACCCTCGATGCCAATTAATAGAGCGATTACTCTCACTTGGGCTTAAAAATAGACGATTTTCAGTCTGAAAAACTGCTTCTCCAGATTCATTTGCATCTTCTTCAATGTCGGCTTCTTCCCATTCACCCATGTCATCATCATCATCTTCTTCTTCTTCCTCTTCTTCATCATCCGAGTTCCACTGGTTGAGACCAGCATGCATTGGATCAATATCTGTATCACTATCCAGATTGCTTCCCTCTTCTGGTTGGAAGAACATGTCTGTATCAAGGAAACTATGTCCATCAATGGATGCATCAGAGTCCCCTCCATTGGCACTAAATGAAATAGCATCACTCTCACCATGATAAACCCTGTACAAACTGGCACTTGGAGTTGTTTCATTCTCCCCATCAAGAGAATCCAAATTATCAAAACCCTCACTTTCAGTATCTGATAGAACCCGCCGCCATCTTCTAGAACCAGTTGGGGTGGTACGGGAGCTTGGGTGCTGAAACAGCCTAACAGAAGCATCTCCATCTACTGATTGATTATCATGCCCAGATACAGTGGACTGGTTTTGCCTCACCAGATTAAACATATGAGATAACTGTTGTGAAAAAATATTTTCAAGTGATTCAGAACTGTTGTACCTAGTTCTTCTTCCTCTACTTCGCCTCCTCCGAAGAGAACCATGCATGGAATCCCCTAGATCCTCAAGAAGCAAAAACTTACAGTCCCCACAAATGATGATGGTTTCAAGATCATTATTGTCAGGCGGAAAAGTTCGTCTGCACAGCACACATGCTGCTGGATGAACAGAATGATCAACTATTGAACCACCCTCTGTATGAATATGAGAAGTGGACAGAGGGACATCCTGTGACATTCTATCTGAGTATATATTTATCTGAAAACAGAGAGGAACAGAGAAATGGGGAAAATGAGAAAACTGCAACTTAAGATGTATGCATATAGTAGGCAGAATATTCCATTCACTGACAAGAGTAACTAATTTTTTATCAAAAAGGAGGAAAAGCTTGATAATTAATGTGACACGTGCATATCAAAACCAATAGATAAATGACAAGAGGAAAAAGATGGAAGCAAAGTCGTAGCTGCAAGGCCAGAGAGAATAGTGGGGCTGGGGGTAGCCATGGCCCTCCAAAACAACTTCTACAAACAACTCCAGCAAGCGAACCTAAAAAAATATGAGGTATATTGCACATGAAGAAAAGCAACATTAAGCAATGGAAAAGCAGCACCCAAACAAACTGGATTGCTGGATACTACCATTAACCTGATGACTTTAACAATCAGTACAAACCATCTTTCACCGACATTTATCCCTAAACAAATCTTGGTAACAAAGGATATGACAAAACATAGAGATATTTAGTAGCTCAAAATATAAATGACCAAGAAATGAAAAACTAACAACAAGATGAAAAAGAAAAGTTAGTAAAAATGCATCATCTTCAATGCTACTGTGAACTAGCCAAATGAGCCATGAATTTCCACAAAATCAAAGCAAGAAACTCCACATTCTAAGAGTAATCATAAAACCAATCGTCTTCAGTTCAATACTCAATGAATGCCAGTTGCTGTCAATTCCATTCTAGCATTTCAAAATCCAAACCCTTCATCCCATGTTTTGAAAAAGCTCCAGACAACTGACTACTAAACACTAACCAGAAAATGCCTAAAAGAATTCTACAATTCCAATCATAAAATTCAAGCAAATTCACATAATGCAGTACCCAATTGGCAGTTCCATTTCTTTAAACTAATTAAAGAGAAAATTTCAGGCTCAAGATCAATTGCATAAATGATAAAACAAAAAGCAGCAAATAACAGTTAACAATCAAGAGAAAAAGACTGAAACATGAAGAGATCATTCAAACAAATTACCAGAAAATCACTTGAGAAGAGGAAAAAGCTTCGATCTTTACAAATCCCAACCAGTCCACGATTGAAAGATTATACCCATATAAATAAAACCCAGGTACTACAAACAGTAAACAAATTACCCACTAAAAGAAATGGATCAATCAAGCCAAAAAAAGTTGAAATCCCCAACCACCGCAATAACAACAACAGAGTATGAGGTTGGTGAGGAAATGGCTTTTAGCGAGAAAGAGAATCCTGTTTCAGGCATCATTATCAAATATCATCGTCTTCGTCAATACTTTTCAAAATGTACACAAATACATATTACAGTATACTGTTGGCAGCTCTGGGTTTTTGGGGCGCTCTCGAACAATGATGGGGAGGACCAAGCCACGGAACCATCTGGGCCAAGGACTTGGACTAAAGTGCTCACTTTTTTTTTTTTTTTTCAAAAAAAAGAAAAATAAACAAATGAAAATAATTATTAATGCACTTTTTCATTTTATAATTATTTTTTTAAATAAAAAAAAGGTAAAAATCGAGTTTCATGCTAAACTATTCAACTTTCAACTATTTATATTTAATCTTTGATTATGGGAGATTTTGAGTTTTTTTTTCAAAATATTATATTTAATGGTTAAATTTATATACACTATAAATTTAATAATTACATATCTTATATTTTGAGTCTATAACAAATTTTATATTTTTCAATTTAATAGTGGAAGAAGTTCAAATTAATTTTTTGAAAATTTAAAAATATTATCATAAAAAAATACTTATTTTTTAAACGAGCATAGTTTAAAAGATTTACATTAAATATTTAATAAAATAGCTATTGGATCAATTTGAGTGACTGTGCAATAAAAGAATAATCACAGTAACTTTTCTTGTTAAAAGAATAATAATGACCTATCATCTTAATTAAGATGGCATCTCAATAGTCCATTATGGATTTACTATAATAATGCCTTAATTAAATCAGATTGCGTAAAACAAAACGTATTAGCATCATTTTTGGTTCAAACATAGTTACACACACTACATTTATTCTCAATAAAATTACAACTCATCAAAAGTTATTATTATTGTTTGGTATTTGCTTCAAAAATTATTATTATTGTTTGTTGCGTAAGCAAAAACTAAATCGGATAAAAAATTAACAATTTTGGTTCAATTTTTTTTAAAACCAAAAAATTTTAGTTTAAACCAAAATAATATATATAGACAAACACACATAATGGGGATCATGTACTTATAAAAATTGGATAATTTAGTCTTTTACAAATAAAAATTAGATTAAATTATTTAAAAGGTGATTTTTATTTAATTGAAACTATATTTCTTATTCTAATTAGGTTTAATTCTATTTTATCTCTAATAAAAATTAAATTAATTAAAATGTAATGCTAAATTGAAAATATATTTCATATTATAATTAAGTCAACTTCTATTTTATTTTTAACAGAAATTAATTAATTATGAAATATATATTTTTTCTATTTAATTGGGTCCATTTATAATGTATTTAATATAAATCAAATTAGATAATATAATTTTAAAATTCTTACTAAATTAAATTAATTAAAATTAATAAATTTTATAAAATAATTAATTATGAAAAATTATTAGAGTAAAAAATGTTGAAATATTGGTGTATAATTTTTTAAATAGAAATTTATAAAATTGTAATAAATTATTATATTATAACTCTATCAAGTTTGTAAAATTAGATTATCATTTAGATAAAAATGTTGAAAGATGTATAATTGTTCAAATAAAAAAATTATCAAAATTGTAATAAATTATTATATTATATTTTAAATTTATCAAGTTTGAAAAATTAGATTGTAATATAATACTTTTATTATTTTTAAAACTTATTAAATTAAAGTTTATTAAGTAAAAAAATTATAATTAAATTAATTAAAATTTTTTATTTGTCTTGTATCTACAATGATATTTGGTTTTTTTTTATATATATATTTATAGTTTATTTTTCGTATATGAAATAATCTCTTTCACTTTTATTTAACTTCACGAAGAATGTTAAACTATCTCATTACATTTTTTCAACTGTTTATATAATCAGTGATATTTATTTCTAAATAAAAATAATTTATAATGTTAATTTTATAATTTAAATATGTTAATCATAATTTTTTTCTAAAATTAAGTTATGTGTATTTTTTAATCATTCAAATTTTTTATGATGATAATAATAATAATAATAATAATAATAGTATTTCTACTAAGATTAATTATAGAAGCTTTATAGCCAATATACTCTAATTATTACATTGTCAAGAAACAAATTAATTATTACGATAATTTTATTATGAAAAAGATTATGAAGCACTTGTCAAGTTAAAGCATTAGTCATTAGTTTTTTTTTATTTCTTGCATAATCATCGGCAATTTATAAAATATATTTTTATTCCTGTTGATTTATTTTTTCTGCATTACATAGAAACATAAAAATTAAATTTAAAAAAAAAAAGAGGGAAAGGAAAAATAAGGGAAGGGAGCAAAAACAATAAGAAAAAAGAGGAAAAAAATTAAAAATAAAAAAAAAGGAAAGAAATAAAAATGAAAGAGGAAAAAAATAAGGAGAAAATAAAATAGAGAGAAAAAAGGAGAAGAAAAAATTAAAATTTCATTCAAAAATAGAGAAATAAAAGGAGGTAAAACTAAAAAAAAAAAAAAAGTAAGTTAAGTGTGCAAATAAGAAGCAATTTATATAATAAATGAAAAAGTGAGATATGTTTGTCTGT
Source organism: Mallotus nudiflorus (assembly GCA_947683625.1). Lineage (NCBI taxonomy): Eukaryota > Viridiplantae > Streptophyta > Magnoliopsida > Malpighiales > Euphorbiaceae > Mallotus > Mallotus nudiflorus. The sequence continues at coordinate 182,737 of CANTUR010000239.1, forward strand.
AAGTTTTTTCTTTTTTAGGAAAATAGGAAACTTTCATTGAGAAACAGAATCTGAACTTAACACATTTACATAGCCAATGAGGAGTTAGTCTCCATTCTCCGGTACCAGACAAAGAACAAGATTTGATAGTGTAGTTACCCTTAGAGCCAGGCAACCAATGCCACTTATCATCCACATTCCGAGAGCTGAGTGGAATCCGTAAAATAAGGTGCTTGTCTCTGTTATTGAATAAATCATTTATAATGTCAGGATCCCATCGACTTTCCCCCGACCTCATGAAATAATCAACTTTGCTGTCCAACGGAGATTCATCTAGATTAGATGTCACATCGCTATTTTTTAGATCAGGCAACGAAGGGTCCTTCAGCAACGAGATATTATTTCCATTCCCAACTTGGATTTTGCTACCTTGAAGCACTACTTTCTTTGCTGCGAAAATGCTACGCCAGGCATAGCTTGGGTTATAACCCAATTCAACATCTTTAAATGACTTCCCAGGGAAATAACGGGAGCTAAAAATTCTCGTTACCAGAGAATTAGAGTCTGTGAGATGCTGCCAAACCTGCCTCCTTAGCATATCGATGTTAAAGTCATAAAGTGACTTAAACGTCATTGGAAAACATGAAGTCTCCCACCGGAGCTAGTTAATACCTCTGCTGCCATCTCTTTTACTTCCCCACCAATAAGAGTGCAACATAATTTCCAACTCCATACAAAGATCTAGAGGAAGGAGGTACACATTCATCGTGTAATTTCGGACAGCCTGGGTTATAGTTTTAATCAGAATTGCTTTTCCCGCTCTGGATAGCATTTTACTACGCCAACTACACACACGTTGCCACACCTTGTCACGGACAAATTTGAACAAAACCTGCTTATTCTGACCAATTCTCGAGGGTAAGTGCCATGGTCCAATGTGCCTCAAACTCCAAGTGAACTACAAATATGGTTTCGAGCAATGTCATGGGTGTTGGCACTAAACGAGATAGAAGACTTGTTGAAGTTCACTAATTGCCTAGACGCTTTACTAAATTTCTCTTGTATATTTTCCAAATTCAATTACAACCCTATGTTTTTGCCCACGGATAAAATTTGGCTGAATGCATAGTTTCAATCCTAAACATTTACATAATTAACTTTTAACACTCTTTAACTTTTATTATTTTATATTCAATTTTTAAACTTTTATTTTGAACTTTTTTCACCTTTCAATTTGTATATTTTGATTCTATTTAATTCATACAATATCAAAACGAATAGAAATTTAATTTCAAATAATTTCATACACATAAAATGCTAAAATTAGCTTCAAAACAATATAAATAGAATTAAAAATTAATATAAAAAGTTAAAAAAAATTATTTTTAATTATATTATCTCTTCTATTCAATATTATTTCAATTTATATAAGTTGCTCTTATATTTCTATCAATATTGATTTAAAAAATATTTTAATTTTATATATTACAAGGGTTAGACATGTCTAAAATAAAAGGTTCAAAAGTAGAATAAAACATAATAAAAGTTAAAAAGCATTAGAGGTTAATTGTGTAAGTGAAACTGTGCATTTGGTTGATAAATTTGTATTAACTAAAGCAGTACAACTTTGTTCCCTGCTTTAGTTCACATAGACAGGCTTACATACTATAATGCTTATATTTAGGCCTAAACATTGGTCCATCACCTATCAAAACAGACAAATATTAAACTAAAAAAGTGCAATTTTTTTTTTTGAAGATTGGTGAATATAGCATTGACATTCCAATTAAGTTGAAACCTCCATGGCACCCTCATTACACACTATAAAACAACCCTTTGTTAAGAAATAAAATAATGAACAAATGTAAAAGAATACAATCCATAAAAACTAGGCAAATCAAAAAGAAAAACTACCAAAAATGATAAGACTTTAAGCTAATTGCATCATGAAGCATAAGCTCATGGCAAAAAGAAGGATAAGAAGACCACCATTTGCAATCCAACAAATTTAGACCAATAAAAGTTAATATGTTGGCTACTTTGCTACGCTCTTTAAAAATGTGATTGATATGGAACTATATGGAAGATAACTGATTAACACAATATTACCAATAAGTACAAATTCTCTAAGGAATTGAATGCGATGTGACCGAATCAAGTTGACAACAAAAATGAAATCAGATTCTAATAAGATTAGGGAAAGCTAAAGCTTGAAGGCTTTATTAACAGCCATTAAAATCGCCAAAAACTTTGCTTCAAAAGTAAAAGGATTACCAACTGGAGCAGCAAAGGAAAGAAAAACTGAGACACGACTGTCTATTAAAACCTCACCCACAGAAACGCGACCAGGCGAACCTTGAGCTGAATCATCAGTATTGATTTTGGTCCATCCTAATAGAGGATGTAATCAAATAATAAGAATTACAGTTGGAAGGTGTTTGGAATACTAGAAACATAAAGGCATTTAAGGATACAAAGCTCCTCTTGATTGTTATTCATATGACCAAACTTGAACAATTCCACTTATTTGATAGATTGACAAATAAGACAAATGGAGAGTGAAATAGAAATAACAGCTTCATGAAACAATGATTTATTTCTGGCATTCTAAATAGATTAGATATCAGCATGAACCCCAATTCTCTTGAGAACCAGAACTTGAGATGAAAAAGAAAGCTTCATGGTAGATTTAAAAAGATGAGAGAAAGTACTCAAGAGATCAACCGAGACTTCAAAAAGACTCCTAAGAGCAAACCAAATCGAAGCAGCATAAGAGCACTTAGTGAGGACATGTTCTAAAGACTCTTTGCTGAATTACAAAGGCAATAACGAGATGCTAATTGGAAACCTTTCTACTACAATATCTCAATGGTTAGAAGTTTACCATGTAAAATCGTTTAAGTTAAGAAGGATCATGAAGGAGGAAGATAATGGCGCTAAAACATTTATACCCCAAGCAACTTTAGGCAAAACCATTTTGAGATTATCATAAGCAATATCGCAAGAGATCATACCTATAAAAGAGAATTGACAAACAAAAGAATCCATAGAAGAAAAAATGACATGGTTAATATTATTAACAATTTGAGGATAAGACATGTCAAAAGATTGAGGAATATGCTAGTGATTTTCATAAAAAAAAAATATGAAATTGAAGCATGGATGTCACGACCCAAAACAGGAGTTCTGACTGGTGCTAGGGAACAAGAATTCTTTCGAATCCGGAGCCCGTAGCAAGCCTTAAAATAAAATAAAACATGCAATGATAATAATAATAACATAAATAAAGTATTCTGCAACAGAAATAAAATCATAAATATTAAAATAATAATCCATCAAATGATATTAAATCGAAAACTCATCTCATATATAAATAAACTTTTAATACAAATCCAGTTCAAATCTTTGAAATACATAACTCACACAAATATAATACATAAACTCCACAACTGTTTACAACTACTACAGTGTCTAAATCATAAAATAAAACTCAGATAAGCAGTTTACAGAGTGAAGTCAGGGCGGAAGAAATCCGGCGTATGGGTCTACTACTGAGGTCTGAAGATGATGACTTTCCTAAAAAAATAGTCAACGGAGGGGAGTCAGACCTCACTGAGTGAATTGTTACAATATATATACATGCATACTAAATGATAATGCACATAGTCAATAATATATATAATAGATATATATACAAGCATTTACACACAGATGCAGCAAAATCATTTTATGTATTTTTGAAAAATCACTGTTTATGAAGGATCAAATAGAACCCTAGAAAATCGCAACATTAAACAGTGTTAAACAACACTCTAGCCATACAGGCTCACTTATTCCAAATAAGTTCACTTGTTCCATTTGGATAGTAGACTGGCCCCAAGACACTAAGTCAACCGAGCTCCAGCAGTCTGACTGTCAGTGTGATTGGCCCCGAGACATTTGGTCAACCGGGCTCGAGCAATCATACTCCCAAATCCCATCTCACATCAAATATCAAATCGAATCAATATAATCAACATCTACAAATAGGTTAGTAATATAGCCTAAATGCTATCAACGTGCCGGTATGTACTCGGTCCTAGTGTTGCCCACTAGGTAGCACATTCTATTAATATCCTTCATTAATAAATAAAACATACAATCATAAATAAATGATGCATGAATTTGAAATAAATAGCAACATAGACCATATATATACTAGAAATATACCAAAAGTAAACCAGGTATAATTCAAGTATATATATGTCAAATAAATCCAATTAAATTACAAAATAACTAAAAATATACCATGAATATGCATAAAAACATTTTAAGAATAATTTATTAATAAAACATGCATATAGTTGAAAATATACCAAAAATATACCGAAAATAAACTAAAAATAAACCTAAATACTAATTAAATCATTTATGCATATTTTATCAAAATAAACCATACATTTCTAAAACATGCACCTTAAACATATATATATAAAATAACAACTCACTGTTATTGTGCTCCTCGAGATGGCTCCAATGGGCCTAGTCCACTAGGCATCGGTCTCGACACAATTAAACAAACAAACAATAACACGACATTAGAATAAATCTATCGGAAATTCCTAGAAACTCGATCTAGAATACAAGACACAGAATTAGAATCAGAATTCGACCGGATATCACGTTTTACGAGAATTCTATTGAAAATCCGGCAGAACCTCCCCTATAAAACGGACATCTCTCTACTCAAAGAGTAGAGTCGGTCTTGTAGAGAAACATACTTCGAACAAATTCAATTCACAACCACAATCCCTCGGTCGGACTCCAAAGTACAATTCACCGACCGAGGTTCACAATTCACAGAATAATTCCAAAATACTGAAAATTCCCTTTAATAATAAAAATATATTTTATCACTCCAAATTACATAATTAACCCTAAAACATGTTAAAAATCGATAAAAACTCATTTATTTAGAAAAATCATATATTATATATATTTTTTAAAAATAATTTACGAAAAATAGTTTTAATTAGTTAAAAATACTAAATAATTTTTAGAAATCATTTTTATACCTTAAATAACTAGTAAAACCAATTTAATTACATTTTTAACCAATTTAGTGTCAAATTACCAAAATACCCCTATATATATAAATTTACTAAAATTAATAAAAAATTCATCAAAAATAGTATAATTACTCAAAATTAATTTTCTCAACATATAATTCAATAATATCAATAAATATACTCAATTAACCAATTAATTTCAATTAAACACATAATTAACCTAATTTTCCAAAATTACATAAACTTAATAAATTCCAAAATAAATACATAAAATTCACAAAAATTAAAAATAAATTTCTAAAATTCATTTAAACACCTATAATTACCATAAAACACAATTTCATAATTTAATTAATTAATTTCGAAAATTAGAAAATATTAATAAAATAATAAAAAATTCACAAAAATCAAAATAAATTCCAAAAATTCCACAAAAATTCATATAGGTAGATTTAGCTAAGGGGAGCAACATTTGTTAAGAAAATTTTCATAAATCACAAGGGAAAAGCTCAAAAAATCAAAGAATTCATAATGGCCAAAATAGAAAAATTGAAAAACAGAAAAAATGAAGAAGTTAGAGCTCAAACCGAAGCTTGGATCGAGTTCACCAGAGCTTGAGGAGCTTAAGGACACCGAAATCGTGAAGAATGACGACCGAAGGTGGAAGAACGATGAAGAGCTTGATTTTTGGCCAAAAATGGTGGTGGTTATCTTGGCCGACGCCGGGGAAGAAGAGAAGGGCGGCAAAGCTTGCTGGTGAGGAGGTGGTCGACGACAGAAGGCTGGAGGCGCTCTGGTCGGAGAAGAAATGAACGGCGAGGGTGAGGGGAAGGGTAGAGTCGGGCAAGAAGGAAAAATAGGGAAAGATTTTTGTGTTTTTGTATATATATATATATATATATATATATATATATATATATATATATATATATATATATATATATATATATATATATATATAATAACTTTAATATTTTAATATTATAATACTATAATATTATACTCAAATTAATCTCACACCACATGTTAAAAACACATATATACATATACATATATATATATATATATATATATATAATTAATTAATTAATTAATATTAAAACTAAATAATAAAAATTAATTTAATCAATTAAACCCTAATTTAATTAAATAATGTACATATATGCATTTTATTTAGTACTTTAAAATTATCTATGAGTTCATGCAAATTCGTAAAACTAGTCAAAATAATTAATATTAAATTATTTACGTTTTAATTTCCCCGAAAATAAATTCCCGAAAAAATTTTACGTAAAACTCTTAAAATAATATAAAACAATTAAAATTAGCTTTAAACAAATAACAAACTCATAAAATATCGTAAATATGTACAAAAATTATTAACACTACATATCCCGATGCAATTTAAAATTATTTAAAAACTCATAATATTACAATGGAGAATTTTGAAACATGAAGAAGGAACACCAACTTTGTCAATAATACAATATCCCAACTAACTATTGAACTAAAAACTAAGAGATGAATTGGCATGAACCACCCATTGACAATGATCATATAAAGCCATATAACTGCTACAAATTAAAGGCCATATAGAAGAAGAAATAAATGTAGATCAAGGCTGCTTGAAAGAATTAAGAAATCTACTCTGTAAAAAAGAAAAAATAAAACTTTGATCACCAGTCACATGTTAAGCTATCTTGCTTAATAAAGCTTGATTTAGCCAAGAGAGTTTTTTAAGACCAATACCACCTTATCCAAAGGAACACAATAAGAATTCCAATTATAGTAACCAACTTATTAGTTTTAACATCCCCAATCCAAAAAAAGTTACGAATGGACTTCTCCAAAGATTTTAGTAAATTCACAGGCCATTCATACTCCATAAATGAATGTTAAAAAGAGTTATAGATTACCGAATTAAACAGAGCTAATCCACCTGCCATTGATAAAGTGTGACCCTTCCACTTATCAAATTTAGAAATAATTTTGTTTGTAATATTTTAAAGCCATATTCGCTTAGGAACCCCAGTAACCAAAGGACACCAAGATAAGTAAAAGGAAGGGAACCTCGATGAAGACCAAAAAAAGAGCATAAAGAATTCATTCGAGAACTAGAGACATGCTTCCTAAAATAAATTTTAGATTTGTTCCAATTAGCACCTTGATCCAAGATTGAGCCATACTCCTTAAAGATAGAAACCAAACGATGAATATTATCAATAAAAGCTTGATCATCATCTACTTATAAAAGGTGAGAGGGAAAAGAACCTTACTCAAGGCATGCATTAGGATTAAAAATTGATCACTAAAAGCTTTAATAAGCCATCTATTTAAGAAATCCTCTGCCAAACAAAAAAGCAATAGAGATAAAAGATCACTTTGCCTAATACCATTAGAGCACCCAAAGTAGCCTCTAAGAGAGCCATTAATGAGGATAGAAAGGTGAGCAGAATGGAAAATATTGGAGATCCAAAAATAAAAAGTGGTGGAAAACCCAAAACATTCAAGAACCTTGAGAATGAAACCCTAATCGATAATATCAAATGCCTTACGAATATCAATTTTAAAGGCCATGTTTCCACCATAGCATCGAGAATTTAAAAGATTGACACATTCTGAAGCAACAACTATAAAATTTTCTATATTTTGGCCTTTAATAAAACCAAATTGATGAGGATCAATAATCTTACTATCAATGATTGCTAGCCTATCAGTAACAATTTTAGTGATGACCTTGAAAATAAAATTGCCTAAGATAATGGGAAAAAATTTATCAACAGAGTCAACATCGTTTATCTTAGGAATCAAAATCATGTAATTGGAGTTTAGCCCATAAAAAATAGAACCCGAAGTAAAAAAAAAGGCGGACAACGGAGCAAACCTCATTACCAATAAAATCCCAATAAGATTTGTAAAAAAGCCTAGTGAAATCATCAGGTCTAGGAGCATTGTATGGATCCATAGAGAAAACTACATCTTTGATATCTAAATCCAAAGGCAGACGCCAAAGAAAATTATTATCATCCTAACTCACTGAAGAAGGAATGATATCTTGAATTGAGGAAAAATTCCATTGAGTCACAGGAGTAGAGAAAAGATTGGAAAAATAATAAATAATGTGAGCTTAAATAACAACATCATCATAGACAAGAGACCTATCAATCATCAAAATGTGTATTCCAAATTAAGGACGACGTTGGGTAAGCAGACTATGAAAGTATTTTATATTGCAGTCCCCCTTTTGCAGCCACTTAATACGACATTGGTCTCAAAGTAAACAATGTTTGCTGTCAATGTGAAGTTCTATATTATGATAAGCTTCCAATTTCCTAGAGTGGACGTCTTTAAAAAATCCATTAACTGTAATAGTTTCTTGGATATTTGTTGACTTAGCTTTTGCCAAAACAATATTAGAATCCACATTGCTAAAAATACTCTTATTCCAATTGTAAAGGAAAACTTTGAGAGGCTTAAGTTTCTTCATGAGAATCAACATTTGGTTGCCTGAGAAAGAAATGGAATTCTAAAAATTTTTGACATCTGAGTGAAAAGAAGAATGTAGAACCCATATGGAGTGAAATCGAAAAAGACTGCTACCAAAAGATTACAGATGATGACAATTTAACAGAATTGGGTTATGGTCTGATTGATGATGCATAAAAGCAAACACTCAATATACCTCCAAAAGTTAAGAGCATGATTATTGCAAAATGCCCGATCTAGATGGATGTCAATTCTATTCTGTAATATCCCGTGTTTTTAAATATTTTTACACTGTACCGGGATATGCAGTGTTAATAATTTTGTGTATATTATGATATTTTCATGAGTTGATATGTATTTAAAACCTATTTTAATTATTGTGTATTATTTACAGTGCTCTACGTAAAATTTTCCCGGGACTTGCATTTTCAGGGAAATTTTCACGTAAATAATTTATTATTAATTATTTTAGATATATTTTCGAACTTGCATGAACTCATACGTATTTTTAAAATACTAAATAAAGCCTATGTGTGTAAATATTTATTTAATTAGGGTTTAATTAATATTATCCTAATATTTTATTATTTATTTATTAATTTATTGTTATTTAATTATTTTATTTATTATTAAATTATTAAAATATTAAATTATATGTGTGGATGTGAAATTTTTCAAATATTTTATTAAAATTTTTATTTTTTTTCCTTTTTTCTTTTTCTTTTCTTTTTTTTTTTTCTTCTTCTTCCTTTCCCTCCCGCGCCCGACCACCCTTCCCCTCATCGCTGCAAATCCCGACCACCTACCATTGGTGTGCCTCCCGGCTTGCCACCACCGTTCCCAGTCATCCCCCGCTGCCAGCAGCCTCCTTCCCCGACGCCGACAGCCTCTTTTCTTCCATTTTGGTTGAAATCCTTCTCCTCGCCGTCGACGATGATTCCGGCCACCGTTTTTGACACCGCCAGTCTCTTTCTTCTCCTTGAGATCCGGTGAGTGTGATTCTAGCTTTGGTTTGAGCTTAAATGGTCTAGATTTGCTTAGGTTTTGAATTTTTCAATTCGGCCATATTAGGGTTTTTGATTTTTTTGAGCTTCAAAATTGATTGATTCATGAAAACTCCCTTCACAAATGTTGATACTAGTAGCTTAATATATATTTATGAATTTTTTTGGAATTTTTGGAGATTTTTTGGATTTTTGGGTATTTTTGAATATTTTAATATTATTTTCTAATTTTCAGAAATTAATTAAATAAATTATTAAATTATGTTTTATGGTTAAATTAGGTGTTGAAATGAATTATAGGAATTTATTTGGAATTTTTATGAATTTCTAAGTATTTATTTTGAATTATTGAAGTTTATGTAAATTTGGGAAATTAGGGTTAATTATGTTTTTAATTGAATTTAATTGGATAATTGAGTTTAATTATTGATATTATTGATAAATATGTTGATAAAATTAATTTTGGATAATTATACTATTTTTGGTGAATTTTTTAAGTAATTATAGTATATTTATATATATAAGGGCATTTTGATAATTTTACCCTAAATTGGCTAAAAATGTAATTTAATTGGTTTTAATAGTTATTTAAGGTATAAAAATGATTTCTAAAAATTATTTAGTATTTTTAACTAATCAAAACTATTTTTCGTGAATTATTTTGAATTATATATATAATATACGGTTTTACTAATAAAATCAGTTTTTATTGGTTTTTACTGTGTTTTAAGGTTAATTATGTAATTTCTACCTATAAAATGTATTTCTATGATATAAGGATATATTTTTGGTATTTTTATAATTATTCTATGTTTGTGGACCCCGGTCGGTAGACTATAGTTTGGAGTCCGACCGTGGGATTTTGATTGTGCTCTGTGTAGTTTTTCGAAGTGTATTTCCTTGCAGGGTCAGCTCTACTCTTTTGAGTAGAGAGATGTCCGTTTTACAAGGGAGGTTCTGTCGGATTTTTGATAGAATTCTCGTAAAACGTGATATCCGGTCGAACCCTGATATCGATTCTATGTTTAATACTCTAGATCGAATTCTAGGATTTCTGTTAGGTTTATTCTGATGTCTATTATTTATTGCTTGTTTAGTTGCACCGAGACCGAGGGCTAGTGGACCAGGCCCGTCGGACCCGTCTCGTGGAGCGCACTAGGATGAGTTACTATACTATATATATATGCTTAGGATGCATGATTTAGAAATGCATGTTTTATGTTGATTAAATATGCATAAATAATTTGATTATTTCTTAAGTTTATATTTAGTTTATTTTGGTTTATTTTTGGTATATAATAAATTATATACATGTTTTGTTAATAAATTATATTAAAAATATTTTTAAATATATTTCTAGTTTAATTTATGATTTGATTGGATTTATTTGACGTATATATACTCGAAATATACCTGGTTTACTTTTGGTATATTTCTAGTATATATATGGTTTATGTTGATATTTTATTGAACTTCATGCATCATTTATTTTTGTGAATGAATGTTTTATGTTTATTAATGAAGGATATCAATAGAACGTGCTACCTAGTGGACAGTACTAGGACCGAGTATGTACCGGTACGCCTATAGTATTTAGGCTATATTACTAACCTATTTATGGATATTGATTGATTATGATTACTGATGTGTGAGATGTGATTGGGTGTGATTGCTGGAGCTCGGTTGACCAAGTGTCTCGGGGCCAATCACACTGGCAGTCAGACTGCTGGAGCTCGGTTGACTTAGTGTCTCGGGGTCAGTCTACTGTCTAAATGGATTAAGTGGATATATTTGGATTCAGTGAGCCTGTATGGCTAAAGTGTTGTCTAACACTGTTTTCGAGGTTACGATATTCTAGGGTTCTATGTGATCCTTCATAAAAGATGATTTTCAATTAAATATATATAGAATGATTTTATTGCATCTGTGTGTATTTGCCTGTATATATATTAGATATATATATACTGTTGATTGTATGTATTGTCATTTAGTGTGTATGTATATATATTATAGTAATTCACTCAGTGAGGTCTGACTCCCCTCCGTTGACAATTTTTCAGGAGAGTCAACATCTTCAGACCTCAGTAGCAGGCCTGTACGCCAGATTTCTTTCGCCCTGGCTTCTTTGTGTAAATTGCTTACTTGAGTCTTATTTTTATAATCTAGACACTGCAGTAGTTGTAAATTAATGATGAGTCATTATGTATTTTATTTATGCGAGATGCATTTTAAGAAATTGAACTGGATTGTATTAAAAAGATTTTTATATATATGAGATGAGATTTGATTTAAATCTAGTTGGTGAAATTAATATTGTGATATTTATGATTTTCATTTCCGTTGCATTATATATTGTTACTATTATTGCATGTTTTTATTTTATTTTTTTTTAGGCTTGCTATGGGTTCCGGATTTGAAAGAATTCCCGTTCCCTAGCGCCGGTCATGGCCCCTATTTTGGGTCATGATAAAGTTGGTATCAGAGCGAAATTCTGTGTCAGGGCTTAGTTTTGTGAGTTGTGGCCCTAGTTTTAAAGTTATGTTTTCTGTTGAACTACTGCAGTGTATTAGGTTCGAGTATGTCTTGATAAGTATTTCTTGCTGTAGTTTTTAGCGTTATTCCTCCGTTGTCTATTTTTTCTGAATCTTTCCATTTGTCTTTTCAGTATGAGGAGGCGAGCGCGTGTCGCTCCACCGGTCGTTGAGGTCGAGGATGATGAGTCTTTTCAGGATAAGGTTTTACCTCTTGAGCAGCCAGTTAGACGTAGAGGTCATGGCAGAGGTAGACCTCGAGGAGCGGCAGGTCGCCGTAGGCAGAGAGAGTTATAGGACGAGGAGCCTGTAGAGTCTGAATTTGATGTTCCTATTCCTCCAGTTGTTCAGTCTGTTCAGCCTGCCTATCAGCAGGGTATGTCTGACCCTGAGGAAGCTTTGTTCTATGCCCGAGTTGGCAGGATTATTTTTGATGATACTTCCGATCCATTAGATTTTCTGCATGCGGTTGAGACTAGGACTCGGACTGCTCTTACCGAGTACCAGCGGATCATAATTGTTGAGTTGTCTGTCGAGAGACCAGCCTTAGATTGGTTCATTCAGATGATCCAACCTTATATGATGATGATGATGATGTGGGCTCAGTTTCGTGAGCGATTTATGAGGAGATTTTATCCAGAGCCTCTTCGTTTGAGCTATCGTCTTCGTTTGACCAGTATTTCTTATGGAGATCGATCTGTAGAGGAGTATACCTGAGAGTTTCTTCGTCTGGGTATATATGCTGAGGATCTGATGCGAGATCAGTATTTTGCGGTCACTACGTATGTTACTGGTTTGGGTTCAGCTTTTACTGGTATGCCTACAGCAGGCCTTACTCTGGAGTCTGTGATTGAGTTGGCTAAGGAGATTGAGCTGAGACTAGTTAGGCAAGGAGCGATGCCTGATTATTACCAGCTGGGAGTTCAGTCGAGTGGATTGCAGACTACACCGTACTCTAGTTTTCATATTGGTTCGAGTAGTCAGCAGCGAGGTCCGACTCAGCAGAGTTAGAGACAGCAGCAGTCGATTGCTAGTGCTGTACCTGTGCCATTTCAGTTACCACCAGTCCAGCATCAGAGTTCCACTCAGTTTGTTCCACAGCAGAGTCGTGGTAGAGGTACCAGAGGAGGTGCCAAAGGTGTTGGCCAGGCTTCTACCAGTCAGCAGGGAGGTCGAGGTCAGGCCAGAGTCTTTCATCTCACTCAGCAGGATGCTCAGGCATCTAATGCAGTCGTGGCAGGTATTGTTTCTGTTTGTTACCTAGATGCATGGGTTTTGTTTGATCCAGGTGCCATGCATTCATTTGTTTCTCCCATTTTTGCTTCTAAATCTTGTTGGCAAGCTTCGAGGATGGCTTTTCCTTTGTCTGTTGCCACTCCTCTGAGCGATTCCTTGGACACCGATATTGTTCTTTCTGGTTGTCCAGTTCTCGTGGGAGATAGAGAATTACCCACTGATTTGATTCTGTTAGATGTGATGGAGTTTGATGTTATTTTGGGAATGGATTGGTTATCTAAGCACTATGCCGTGGTAGATTGCAGGAATAAAGAGGTGACTTTTAGAATTCCTGGTGAAGAAGATTTTAAGTTTGTGGGTGATAGGAGTTCAGCACCTCAGAATCTTATTTCTGCTATTACGGTTAGGAAGTTGATGAGGAAAGGATGTCAGGGATATTTGGCATTGGTCAGGGATACTTTAGTGGAGAAGTTGTCACTCACAGATGTCCCTATTGCTTGTGAGTTTCCTGATGTTTTTCCCGAGGAGTTGCCAGGTTTACCACCTCATAGAGAGATTGAGTTCTGTATAGATGTGGTTCCAGGTAATACTCCTATATCTATGCCACCCTACAGAATGGCTTCTGCAGAGTTGAAAGAGTTAAAGGAGCAGTTGCAAGAGTTGTTAGATAAGGGTTTTATCAGACCTAGTGTTTCTCCTTGGGGTGCACCAGTCCTGTTTATGAAGAAGAAGGATGGTACCCTGAGACTGTGCATTGACTACAGAGAGCTGAATAAGGTAACAGTGAAGAATAAGTATCCTCTCCCGAGGATAGATGACTTATTTGATCAGCTACAGGGTGCACAGTTCTTTTCTAAGGTTGATTTGAGGTCGGGTTATCATCAGCTGCAGATTAGTGAAGCTGATATTCCTAAGACAGCGTTCCGCACTTGATATGGCCATTATGAGTTTCTGGTGATGTCTTTTGGTTTGACTAATGCACCAGCAGCTTTTATGGACCTGATGAACAGAGTATTCAGACCGTATGTGGATCAGTTTGTAGTAGTCTTCATTGATGATATACTAGTATATTCGAGGAGTATGGAAGAGCATGTATATCACTTGAGGATTGTACTACAGACACTGAGAGATCATCAGCTTTATGCTAAATTCTCGAAGTGTGATTTCTGGATGGAGAGTGTTTCTTTTCTTGGACACGTGGTGTCTAAAGAAGGTATTCAGGTTGATCCACAGAAGGTTGAGGCAGTATCTGAGTGGCCTAGACCTACTTCTGTTATAAAGATTCGAAGTTTTCTGGGTTTAGCTGGGTATTATAGGTGGTTTGTGTAGGATTTTTCCAGGATAGCAGCCCCTATGACTCGCTTGACTCAGAAGAATGTTAGATTCGAGTGGTCAGAAGCTTGTGAGAACAGTTTTCAATTATTGAAGGAGAAGTTGACCACCGCCCCAGTGTTAGCTTTGTCTAATAGTGTGGATAAGTTCATAGTTTACTGTGATGCCTCTAGAATTGGTCTTGGTTGTGTGTTGATGCAGAATGGAAGGGTGATAGCCTATGCTTCGAGGCATTTGAAGAAGCATGAGCAGAACTATCCCACACATGACCTTGAGATGGCTGCAGTGATCTTTTCTTTGAGGATCTGGAGACATTATTTGTACGGGGTGACTTGTGAGATATTTACTGATCACAAGAGCCTTAAGTACATTTTTCAGCAGAGAGATCTGAATCTGAGGCAGAGGAGATGGTTGGAACTGTTGAAGGATTATGATTGCGAGATCTTATATCATCCGGGTAAAGCTAATGTGGTAGCAGATGCCTTGAGTAGGAAGTCCTCAGGTAGTCTTGCTCACATCAGTGTTGAGAGGAGACCATTGATCCAGGAATTTCATTTATTGGTGGATCAAGGTCTGATGATGAAGATTAGTAGATCAGGTGGACTGCTAGCTCAATTTAAAGTGCGATCTGTACTGAGGGATAGGATTAAAGCAGCTCAGAGCCGAGATCTTATTCTAGAAGAGCTTGCAGAGAATGTTCGAGCAAGGAAGTTCACTGATTTCACACTTGATGATGATGGTGTATTGTGGATCAGTGGTAGATTGTGTGTTCCTGATGTGGATGACTTGAGAGAAGAGATCCTAGAGGAAGCACATTCTACAACCTACAACGTACATCCAGGTGTTACTAAGATGTACCACAGTATCAGAGACCTATACTGGTGGGACGGATTGAAGAAAGATGTCACTGATTATGTTGCTAAGTGCTTGACGTGTCAATAAGTGAAAGCCGAACATCAGAAGCCTTCTGGGAAGCTTCAGCCTCTTCCTATTCCCGAGTGGAAGTGCGAAAGGATAACTATGGATTTTGTGGTCGGTTTACCTCGTTCGAAGGATGGATACGAATCCATCTGGGTAATCGTAGACAGGTTGACGAAGTCTGCACATTTCTTACCTGTGAAAGCCACTTATTCAGTTGCTAGATTGGCAAAGTTGTATGTGAAGCATATCGTATGCCTTCATGGAGTACCTGTGTCCATTGTGTCAGACAGAGGTTCGGTGTTTACTACTCATTTTTGGCAGAAGTTACAAGAAGCGATGGGCACTAGGTTGGATTTCAGTACTGCTTTCCATCCTCAGACAGATGGTCAGTCTGAGAGGATGATCCAGACACTGGAAGATATATTGAGGATGTGTGTCCTGGATTTGGGAGGTAGTTGGGATGATCATTTGTCACTTATTGAGTTTGCATATAATACAGCTACCATAGCAGTATTGGCATGGCACCATATGAGGCGTTGTATGGAAGGAAATGTAGATCCCTTTTGAGTTGGGATGAGATTGGTGAGAGAGCTTTGACTGGACCTGAGATGGTTCAGGATGCTGCAGAGAAAGTCACCGTGATTAAGCGCAGATTAGAGACCGCAGTTAGTAGACAGAAGAGTTATGCGGATCCTAGGCGCAGAGATGTGGAGTTTCAGGTTGGAGATTTTATTTTTCTGAAGGTATCTCCGATGAAGGGTGTGATGAGATTTGGCAGGAAGGGTAAGTTGGCACCGAGATATATTGGACCGTTTGAGATTCTGGAGAGAGTTGGCACTATTGCATATCGGTTGGATTTGCCTCCGAGTATGTCACAGGTGCATCCAGTATTTCATATCTCGATATTGAGGAAGTATATCTCAGACCCTTCACACGTGTTGCAGCCCGACAGTGTACAAGTGAGCAAAGATTTGACGTTTGTGGAAGAACATGTGGCAATCGTTGATTTTCAAGTTCGACAGTTGCAATCGAAGCAGATTCCAATGGTTAAGGTTCTGTGGTGTAGCGACAGAGTCGAGGAACATACGTGGGAGACTGAAGCTGAGATGCGAGCTTCTTACCCATATCTCTTTCCTTCTTGATCCTGTTTTCTGGAATTCGGGGACGAATTCTTGTAAGGGGGGAAGACTGTAATATCCCGTGTTTTTAAATATTTTTACACTATACCGGGATATGCAGTGTTAATAATTTTGTGTATATTATGATATTTTCATGAGTTGATATGTATTTAAAACCTATTTTAATTATTGTGTATTATTTACAGTGCTTTACGTAAAATTTTCCCGGGACTTGCATTTTCGGGAAAATTTTCACGTAAATAATTTATTATTAATTATTTTAGATATATTTTCGGACTTGCATGAACTCATACGTATTTTTAAAATACTAAATAAAGCCTATGTGTGTAAATATTTATTTAATTAGGGTTTAATTAATATTACCCTAATATTTTATTATTTGTTTATTAATTTATTGTTATTTAATTATTTTATTTATTATTAAATTATTAAAATATTAAATTATAAGTGTGGATGTGAAATTTTTCAAATATTTTATTAAAATTTTTATTTTTATTTTTTTTCCTTTTTTCTTTTTCTTTTCTTTTCTTTTTTTTTTCTTCTTCTTCCTTTCCCTCCCGCGCCCGACCACCCTTCCCCTCACCGCTGCAAATCCCGACCACCTACCGTCGGTGTGCCTCCCGGCTTGCCACCGCCGTTCCTAGCCGTCCCCCACCGCCAGCAGCCTCCTTCCCCGGCGCCGACAACCTCTTTTCTTCCATTTTGGTCGAAATCCTTCTCCTCGTCGTCGATGACGATTTCGATCACCGTTTTCGACACCGCTGATCTCTTTCTTCTCCTTGAGCTCTGGTGAGTGTGATTCTAGCTTTGGTTTGAGCTTAAATGGTCTAGATTTGCTTAGGTTTTGAATTTTCCAATTCGGCCATATTAGGGTTTTTGATTTTTTTGAGCTTCGAATTGA
The DNA here is from genome assembly GCA_947683625.1 of Mallotus nudiflorus. Classification (NCBI taxonomy): domain Eukaryota; kingdom Viridiplantae; phylum Streptophyta; class Magnoliopsida; order Malpighiales; family Euphorbiaceae; genus Mallotus; species Mallotus nudiflorus. The sequence goes on from CANTUR010000239.1 coordinate 200,314, forward strand.
TTGATTCATGAAAACTCCCTTCACAAATGTTGATCCTAGTAGCTTAATCTACATGTATGAATTTTTGTGGAATTTTTGGAGATTTTTTGGATTTTTGGGTATTTTTGAATATTTTAATATTATTTTCTAATTTTCGGAAATTAATTAAATAAATTATGAAATTGTGTTTTATGGTTAAATTAGGTGTTGAAATGAATTATAGGAATTTATTTGGAATTTTTATGAATTTCTAAGTATTTATTTTGAATTATTGAAGTTTATGTAAATTTGGGAAATTAGGGTTAATTATGTTTTTAATTGAATTTAATTGGATAATTGAGTTTAATTATTGATATTATTGATAAATATGTTGATAAAATTAATTTTGGATAATTATACTATTTTTGGTGAATTTTTGAAGTAATTATAGTATATTTATATATATAAGGGCATTTTGGTAATTTTACCCTAAATTGGCTAAAAATGTAATTCAATTGGTTTTAATAGTTATTTAAGGTATAAAAATGATTTCTAAAAATGATTTAGTATTTTTAACTAATTAAAACTATTTTTCGTGAATTATTTTCAATTATATATATAATATACGGTTTTACTAATAAAATCAGTTTTTATTGGTTTTTACTGTGTTTTTAGGTTAATTATGTAATTTCTACCTATAAAATGTATTTCTATGATATAAGGATATATTTTTGGTATTTTTATAATTATTCTGTGTTTGTGGATCCCGGTCGGTAGACTGTAGTTTGGAGTCCGACCGTGGGATTTTGATTGTGCTCTGTGTAGTTTTTCGAAGTGTATTTCCTTGCAGGGTCAGCTCTACTCTTTTGAGTAGAGAGATGTCCATTTTACAGGGGAGGTTCTGCCGGATTTTCGATAGAATTCTCGTAAAACGTGATATCCGGTCGAACCCTGATATCGATTCTATGTTTAATACTCTAGATCGAATTCTAGGATTTCTGTTAGGTTTATTCTGATGTCTATTATTTATTGCTTGTTTAGTTGCACCGAGACCGAGGGCTAGTGGACCAGGCCAGTCGGACCCGTCTCGTGGAGCGCACTAGGGTGAGTTACTATACTATATATATATGCTTAGGATGCATGATTTAGAAATGCATGTTTTATGTTGATTAAATATGCATAAATAATTTGATTATTTCTTAAGTTTATATTTAGTTTATTTTGGTTTATTTTTAGTATATAATAAATTATATACATGTTTTGTTAATAAATTATATTAAAAAATATTTTTAAATATATTTCTAGTTTAATTTATGATTTGATTGGATTTATTTGACGTATATATACTCGAAATATACCTGGTTTACTTTTGGTATATTTCTAGTATATATATGGTTTATGTTAATATTTTATTGAACTTCATGCATCATTTATTTTTGTGAATGAATGTTTTATGTTTATTAATGAAGGATATCAATAGAACGTGCTACTTAGTGGGCAGCACTAGGACCGAGTACGTACCGGTACGCCTATAGTATTTAGGCTATATTACTAACCTATTTATGGATATTGATTGATTATGATTGTTGATGTGTGAGATGTGATTGGGTGTGATTGCTGGAGCTCGGTTGACCAAGTGTCTCAAGGCCAATCACACTAGCAGTCAGACTGCTGGAGCTCGATTGACTTAGTGTCTCGGGGCCAGTCTACTGTCTAAATGGATTAAGTGGATATATTTGGATTCAGTGAGCTTGTATGGCTAGAGTGTTGTCTAATACTATTTTCGAGGTTGCGATATTCTAGGGTTCTATGTGATCCTTCATAAAAGATGGTTTTCAATAAAATATATATAGAATGATTTTATTGCATCTGTGTGTATTTGCCTGTATATATATTAGATATATATATACTGTTGATTGTATGCATTGTCATTTAGTGTGTATGTATATATATTATAGTAATTCACTCAGTGAGGTCTGACTCCCCTCCGTTGATAATTTTTCAGGAGAGTCAACATCTTCAGACCTCAGTAGCAGGCCTGTACGCCGGATTTCTTCCGTCCCGGCTTCTTTGTGTAAACTGCTTACTTGAGTCTTATTTTTATAATCTAGACACTGCAGTAGTTGTAAATTAATGATGAGTCATTATGTATTTTATTTATGCGAGATGCATTTTAAGAAATTGAACTGGATTGTATTAAAAAGATTTATATATATATGAGATGAGATTTGATTTAAATCCAGTTGGTGAAATTAATATTGTGATATTTATGATTTTCATTTTTGCTGCATTATATATTGTTACTATTATTGCATGTTTTTATTTTATTTTTTTTTAGGCTTGCTACGGGTTTCGGATTCGAAAGAATTCCCGTTCCCTAGCGCCGGTCATGGCCCCTATTTTGGGTCGTGACATATTCTCACTAGACTTGTTGTTAGTCCAGGTATAAAAAGAACGTTGGTATCTAAACAAGTAAGATTATATAAATTCATTGCATTAAAAAATTCATGGCAAGAATGTGACGAAGGCATTCATCCCCCTAATTTTTCATGAGTATCGAAATAAGAATTAAAATCACCAAGTACATACTAATTACTATCACAAACTGAAACAAGTTGAGAAAGAGAATGCTAAAGATGTTTGCATCTAGAAGTAAGGACATTACCATGAACGTAAGTGATAAAGTGCCATGCAAAGTCCATTAAAAATTTGATAGTAATCTGCTGATCAGAACTTGTAAAAAAAAAAAAAAACATTACCAGCACCAAAAGAGGTAGAAACTAAAATCCAAATAGGGCAAAAATTATCACTAATAAAAGAATAACCCATAGAAGACTAGAATCTAAAATTGATACTTGAAAAATCTACTTTAGGTTCTGTAATGCATAAAATGTCTGGACAATTAGATTTACACAAATTAAAGAGAAACTGCTAAGTCCTCTTATTTCTAAGGCCTTTATAATTCCAATAGAGAGCCTTTACTAAGAAGTTCTTGAATTTGCCTGAGTGACAGGTTTATGACCTGTCAATTTGATTTGCTTGGTTGGGGATTTTTTCTTCTTTACTATTTGCCATTCAGTTTTAGTTCCCTTATATTCTGAAAAATCTGCCAAGTTTTACTTGCCTATCTAATCCAATTCATGCAATGCTCGATCGTGGCGAGGCAAAAAAGTATGTTGCTGAGCAATAGGAATCTCTGTTGCATATTGAGAAAATAGTTTAAGAGCATTTACATTGGTAATATCATCCTGATCATTAGCATTGGAAGAGGTTGCTTCTTGCAAATTATCATTAGTAGCATTATCAACATTATCTGCTGATAGATGAGCAGCTTAATCAGAAATCATAGGAGGAGAAGATTTCATTTCCAAACTTTTTGATTACGGAAACGGCCTCGTGAATGATCTTTAGGAGGGACCGACGAGGTTGGTTTTTGTTCAATTTTTTTAAGTCGACAACTTGCAACATTATGGCCAATCACTTGACATGAGCTACAAAAAAGAGGCAAGTTTTCATAATGAACATCTATATAAAAAAGATTTCCTTCATAGTCCAAAACTAATTGATGCTGTAATGGATTTGCCAAATCCACATCAACAAGCACTCTTAAAAGTGACCGAAATCATCATCCAAAGTTGCACGATCGATCCAAATAGGAACTCCAATTTGTTGCGTGATATCAACAAGTATTTGTGCATCTCAAAGTTTCCATGGTAGCCTATAGAATCTTAACCACAATTGGGTATTGGTTGATTTTTCTAACGAGTCAAAATCAGGTATCCATCTCTGAATCCGCAAAACACCACATTTAAGAGCAAGAGATCCATGACTCCAAACAACTTCCCTGTCATGTTTAGACTTGAGAAGAATATGGTAGAATCCATGCCCAAGGGAAATCAAGCGCTATGAAGAAGAAATATTCCATATAGAAGAAAGTTTAGCTTTTAATTTATTTAACTGCCAATGAGAATCACCCTTATTGAGGATGACTTGTCCTATTAAAGAGTGCCGACAAAGTGTAAGTCTTTTATGATATAAATCAAAATTGATTTTCATGGCCTGGTATGAACCAAGTATAGAAGGATGCAGCAGACATAAAACATGAGGTTTTGTAACGACAGAAGCATAGGTCTTCGCAAAAATATCAGGCTACATAGGCTGTAACAAATTTATAGAAACAGAAAGGGGATCAACCATAGTTTGAGTGCAAGGTTTTGTGGAAAAGAGAACAACATGATTTAGATAAGAATTAGTAGCATCGGAAAAGAAAATTCTAACAAAATCAAGATTATAATTTTTGACCGACGGCGAAGGTTCCATCTCTAATAATAATAATAATAATAAATATTATTATTATTATTATTTAATAACTAAACAACAACTAAACAACACCAAGTAGTAGTTGTTGTTATTATTATTTGTAAATTGTACCAATCACAAAATTTGTAATATATTTTTATTTTATTTTTATAATCACGTTTGGTATTGGAACTACAAAATTTTTATAAGTTGGATACATCTATACAACAATAACATTTTGATTTTATTTTAATTTTTTTAAACAATTTTTTATTGAGTAACTTTTTGTATACGGAGGAGTAAGACTTTAATTACTATCTCCACATATGCGACATCCCACGCATAAGATGAAAAACCATCTTGGCCAAAGTGGATGAATTATTTTATTTTTATTTTTTATATATAAAATTTAAAATTAAAAATTTTATGAGAAATTTAAATTTTTATAAACCTATATTAAATTATATTATAAATTGAACTGTCAAATATTTTAGAAAAAGCAAATTTTATTTTTTTTTAGAAAAAGACAATTATCCAAAAAAAGAAATTGATTAATTACTTAAATTTTAACAAGTAAAAGAAAAAGTTAACAGAAGGGTCCCTTTGGCGGATTCGTTTCTTGTCCGGTTGTGATCTGCGTCACTCTCCACACCCAGTAGCCTGCAATTTACAACCTTCTTTTTTCTTTAAAAAAAAAAAAAACTCCATTTCTTTAATCTCTGCTTATAGCTTAGCTTTAAGCTTATCATCTCTGTAATTACTCTGCAAATATTATGTCATTTATGTCCATTAATCACAGCTCACTCTTTTACACTGTGTTTTTCTTTTTGCATTCCATAAATTTTTCTTTTTAAAAGAGTATTTAAAGCCCCTGATCAAAACTGTCAAAAAAGATACAGGACTCACCAAATTTGCAGAGAAATCAAATCATTTCGGGTTTTTTTTTATGCATTTTCCTTTTTTGTAATTTTCATAATCTCCCCATAAACAGAAAAAAAAAAATTATACCCATTTGCTAGCTGTAACTGTACCCACATTTACAAGCTCAACAATCTTCTACATTTTTATGTTTTTTGTACTCGTTTAGTGCAAAAGAAACTTGGGTTTTGCTGGTTTTTCTCTGAAATTCATGTGAATGTCCAGGTGGGTTTATGTTTATTATGTTTTGATGGGTGTGTGTTGTTTATGTGATACGAGGTTTCGAATTGTGTTAAATAATAGAAAATAACAATGTGGGTTTTGTTTGTTGTTTGTTGTTAGAAAAGTACAAATGCGGAAAATGTGGAGAGAAGGACATAGAAGGAGCCCTCGAATATCTGCTTTAGATGCGAAGAAGGCTCAGCCATCGAGGTTTACTGTTGCTCAACGTAGCTGTAGTAATGCTGCTTCTGTTACTTATTTACATTTCAAGAATCGCCAAAATAAACGCCGCCTTTTGAGTACTGGTGCTGGGCCAGCTTCCAGGACCAGGGGCAAGAAGAAGAGGAAGCTTAGACCTCTTCAAGATGTAGCTTCTCTTGTTAATGCTCAAGAGGTTGATTTTGCTTTTTTTTTTTTCATTAATTCATGTGCATTCACTTTTTTTTTTTTTTTTGATTATTTGACTTTTCATTATTAGTTTAATTAATTTTTAGTTGTTTGTTTTACAGAAGTAGTTGTCCACATGTGTAAATTTGTGCTCTTTTCCTGTTCATTGTAATGATTGAGTTGGTTCTTCTGTCTAGCGTACTCTCGTTTTGGGATCTTTGGTTGTTGTGGGTTTAAAGAGGGCATTTAAAGTGGAAACAATAATTGATTGTTTAGCTTCATTTTTGACATTGTTGTGTTACTTGGGAGGAGACACCAGTAGACCAGGCAACTGGACACCAATACACCACCCAACCGGTTGACTCTATCATTCTTTTGTTTTTTATATGACCATTAACTATTATGGTTTCTGCGGTTTTGGATTTCAAGTCACTGGAGCTCTGTCAGCAATTTTTGTTTTTGAAATTTCAATTTGAAAATTTCTGTTTCTGCTTTCTTTAATCAGTGTACTCAGATTCAAGAAATCTGTTTCTTCCCTACTGATTTTAAGACTTCAGCTTTCTATTGGTTTTACTTCTAAAAGACTTTTTCTTTAGTTCTTTTTTATGCTAAATAGGCTTTATCTCTGATTCAAAGGACAAATTTAAACAATGTGCAGCTCTAGTCGTCCATCAGTTTGTCCATCATGATATGACTTGAATTTTTTTTTCTTCCTTCAAGGTCCTAGTATCTGTGCAGTCCATAATTTGTGTGTCTGTGGTTTCAGGATCCCAAGTCAAGTGATGAGCAGGCCAGCAGACAGGCAAGTCCTGAAGATCTTCCGATTAACGATGGTCTGCCTCTTTGCACCGTGCAAGATATAATTGTTAATCTATTGCTTTCGCATTTACTTTGACATGATGGTGTGTTTTATTATTGGATCAGATCAACCTCTCGTGCAGATTAAAGATAGCCAAAAACATGATAATCAAGTTACTAATACAGGTTACATTTTGTGTCCTTATTACAATTGATCTTTAATATTCTTTATTTATTTGTGACTCTAGTTTCTTTTATATCAGGCCAACTACCTGCTGTGCGATGTGCATTATGGATGCCAGAGAAACGCATACTTGAACTTATACTTGACGTACTACAGAGGTGGCTATCCTTTTAAAAGCATTTGAAAATAATCAGGAAGTGCTTTAAACATATTATAATTCAGAGACATTGACATTAATAATTCCTTATGCTTGTGTTGATTCTTTTTATCATTTTTACATTTTAGGAAAGATACTCATGAAATATTTGCGGAGCCAGTTGATGAAAATGAGGTAATATCTGTTTCCTTCTCATGTACAATTAATTTCGTTTTTCCTTTCTGACACTGGAGGATTTTTTTAATCTCTATTAAGGTAGAGGATTACTATGAAATCATCAAGGAGCCTATGGATTTTGGGACCATGAGAGCTAAACTTCATGAAGGAATGTATAATACTCTTGAACAATTTGAGGTTTGATACTTTCTCAAATTTGTGTTTGGTTCTTAATGTAAATTTCTTTTTTGGTCATGATGTTTGAGCCACATAACTTGGCCATTAAATATAAGTAGGCATCTCTTTTGACTTCTGACTAATTATCTTTCGATAATCATGCAGCATGATGTATTTTTGATATCTAGAAATGCAATGCATTTTAATTCGTCCAGTACAATTTATTTCAGACAGGTACGATTGTATTACGATCAAATTCGTACAAATTTTCTGCCAAGATAATATAATATTTTTACTGTAAATGAAATCACAAATCATTTTTCTACAGGCTCGTGCTATTGATGAACTAGCTAAGAAGGTTTTTCATGTTCTTAAAACTGATCCTGCAAATTTTGAATTTGAATTTTCGGGGGCTAGACGACGAACGAGTAGAAGGCCGAAATGTGTAACTAAAAGTTCGGCTTACAACTCATCTTCTAAGGTTGTTACTAACTCAAGATCAAAGAATGGGTCACTCAATGTGTCACGAACAACTGTGCTCAGTTCAGCAAGCACTATATCAAAATTAAAAACAGCTATGCAGCTAATACCCGGTCACTCTAGCATTGCTCTTACCACTCATTCTGACCTAAGAGATGATGAGGTTCCATTTGGTAAGATAAAAATTCTATATGGTCCAATTTTCTGAAACTGAAATGCACTCGGAAAAGTAGGATAAACATAACATTCACCAAAATTTGTTACAAATAACCATAGTGATTTCAGGAGCTTATTTTGGACATAATAAAGATAAGGTTTTCATGGCCCTAGGGAGCTTTCCTTGGTGGTTTGGCCATTTAGTTTTCTGATACACGCAATATGATTTTTTCATTACAGAAAACAAAACACAAGGATAAGACTATGCATTACTTGCATTCATCAAGTCCAAAGGACTTGCTAACATTAGGTCAATGGTTTATTCTTTTAACATCACCTCCTATTTGGATGTGCTTCATAAAGAAAGATGCTTGGTTTTCACATTATGCCATTAATTATTATTGTTGAGGCCGTAATAGGGTTTCAAACTTTCAGTGTAATCACTTTATCTGTGAGATTCTGCATTGTAGATGTCGTGCATTGATTTTCAACTTTTTCAACTTTCAAACATATCTGGAGTTGTGCATTATTTTGTTTATTGAGGGAGAAGGAGCCTGCAATGAATTACTTGGGGGTATTTTCTTCATTTCAAGGCTTGCAGCTTAAAAAGTCCAAGTTGGGTTTAATTCTTCTAAAGCCTTGGTTATTTTATTTTCATGAACTCTTGGTGTATCAGGTGGTGGAGATGCTTCTGAAGCAGATAGACGTTCTACATATCAGTCCTCATTGTCTATGCTTAATGATAATTCAATTCTTTCACCAATTTATAATAATCCCAAACTACTAATGCATGTGAGTGATTTTACCCCAGGATAATAGCTCTTAGTCCATCTATGCCTATTGATCTTGAAATCGTTATTACTGATGAGAACTGATAATTTTTTTCTCATTTGTGTTGTGTAGATGAATCAGCAAGATATTGGTTATCGTGAAAGTTTAATGTTGTTTGTTAAAGGTCTAGGACCAACTGCCCAAATGATTGCCAAACGCAAATTAAAAGGACGATCAACTGAAGATGCCAATTATCTGAATGTGGGTTCAATTCCCCCTGGGGCTCCAAATTGGAAGAGCAGTGTGACATCCAGTTTTGGCCAGTGGATACCCACTGCTGTGGATACGAAGTCTCAAAATTTAATCAATGTTTACAGAATACACTGTGAAGATAATAAGGAAAAAGGTTGTTCTGGTGAGAAAATGGGAGTAGTATCACACAATAATGATGGTAGTACCATTGGTGCCATTGGACAAGATGCTTGGAGCAGCAATGAGATGGGTGCTGGAGGTGTTTCTATGAGTGACAATTTTCCAAACGTGCAGATTCGAACTGTTTCACATTCAGGCATCACTAGTAGAGAAGATGTGAATCTTTCGGTTGCTGGGTTAAACAATGAAAAGAAGTTAGCACAACTGCATCTGGGGAAAAGTATGATGGATGATAAAATTCAGTCATCGGATTCAGCTTCCAAGGATATTCAGCCAAATGTCTTAGAACACAGGTTAAATAACAACTACAGCTTTTCATCTTCTTGGACCCTGGAGACCATGGCTGATGGCAAATCAGGTTTTGATCAGACTACAGATTCTATGGGTAATATTAGCTCTCCATATCTGAGTCTGAGGGGTTATGATCAATCTGCAGTGGCTCAAGGTGCGGCTCATGAACTTAGTAGTTCAACTGAGGCAGACTGGACATTGAAATCAAGCCGACCCCTAACGCCAGCTACCCAGTTCATCTTTGATCTGCCTTTCTTGAAGACAAGACTTGAACAGATGAATTCTTTTGGACAGGATAGATTTTTGCAACAGAGCTCAGGTGGTCATGGACCTTTTCTTGATAGAACGGGTGAGAGTTACCGTATTAACCATCCACATTCATCATTAGATTCTCAGCTTACTAACTTGGCTCTGCAGCTGTAAGAAATTAATGACATATGACAGAATATAGCTCAGCTTCCCCCCGCCAAAAAGAAAAAAAAAAAAGGTTCTGAAGCTTGTAAATATCCATTGATTGCATCTAGTACAAGAAGCTTCTCATGGATCTGAAAGAGGTATTGATTGGGAGGAAATTGTGTATAAATTTGGATATTTATATCAAAATTGAAAGTATGAAACAAATTTGCAAAATTAAAACAACTAAATAAATTTGCAATAAATAGTAAAGGTTTGATAGCAGTAATTTAAAAACAGATTTTTATCCCATCGTAAACCATTATATAATATTTATACATAAATTATTATTATTATTAATGATAAGATAAAGCTTCTTCACGTCTAAAATCTGCTAGCATATTTGGTAAGAAAAGAAGATGGTTGAATGAGAGTTCCATAAAAAGGTAAAAAGTATGTGTTAGATAGAAGAGATTGACGGGCCACTTTCCAACAATTTTCGAGTTGTAATGTAACCCTTTCCTACGTTATTATTATTATTTATAAAATTAACATTTGATTGCTCTCCATTATTAATTTCTTAATATTTGGATGGTTTTTAATAATTTAGCAGCTGGATGTTTATGGCATATTTTTAAAACAATTTATTTTTATTTTTTTGTTGGTCTAATTACACTATAATATGGTTAGTTAATCCCAGTTTTGCTCAAAATTATAATTTATGTACACCTTGTATTTTGTAATTGAATCAAAACAAATTAACAGGATTCCAAAGACAATAAACTATTTAGGTTAATTTTATATAATTAAACATGAAGGGAGGCGATTAGATATTAGCCGTTAAAAATTAGTATTTTGTAAATTTATTTTATCATTCACCATAAATGTGTATAAGAAATTTAGTGTTGGAAATAGGATTTAACATCTGTTTAGTTTAGCTGTTTACCATCATTAGCAATGCCCCCTTAAATTCATAATGTATCCTCTCTAGAGCAAAATGTTCTTTTTACTTGAATTACGCCTCAATTGTATTTTTTTCATCCTACAAATTGGAGGAAGAACATTAAAAATTAATTAAGCCAATCATTTTTTCCAAAATTTTATGATACAAAAAAATTCCTACCTTAAATCTTTTTCTGAAAAAAAAAATTTATATACTCTAAATATATTGCATTTTTATAAGGATGTATTCTATTATTATTTTATTTTTTATAAAATAAAATATATTTTTTTAATAATCACCATTAAATAGTAAAATATACTCTTATTCATAGGTGATAAAAATAAAAGAGATTTTAAGATTATTTTATTTTTTAACTATTTTATTTTCACTTTACTATTATCACCATAAGATGAAAGTGCATAATATCATCTAATGTAAAAATTACTTTGTAAAAACTACACAAAGTAAAACAAAAATAATTAAAAAATAAAGTTAAACATAGAATTTCCATTTATAAGGTAAGCCAAAGGGGATTATTAGTTTGTTTAAAAAAAAAAGCTAAATAAAGTCAACAAATGAGAGGAATACAAACCGTTGGATCATAATAAAGTGAAGAGAAGGAGAAGACAGAAATCGAACGGTAGAGGAAGCATCAAAAGCATGCAAAAGCCGTCACCTTAGCCTTACTTTTCTGGTAAGAAAAGGAACAAGGGAAAAGTTCGTTGGACAATTCCAAAAACAGACCAATCTTATTTAATTCTTTTCATTTTTTCTTCTCATCGGGCCGGTGGCGTCTCCTTTTATCGGTCCCGGCGGTGGCGATACGTGTTCTAATCTGTCATTGCGGTGGCGGTTTATGCGGTGGCCGTGACTGGCTAAACTCTTGCAGCGGTCGGTTCAAAAATTCCAAACACACACTCACATATATATCCATATATATACACATAAAAATGGCGTATAGGAGAAGGCAGGGAATGACAAGAGCTTCAACGTTTAAAGAAGAGATTCGTCACAAAGCAGAAGATGGCGGGAATAATATGTTGAAATCTTCACATACCTTTCATGCAACTTCTTCTCTTGCGGCTCAGGCTATAAGAGCCTCCGCCGCTCATCGTGAATCTTCACTTTCCTCTGCCTACACCGGAGAATCTTTGCCTCAGAGATCTAATAAGGTCAAATTTTCTTTTTCCTTTTTCTCTTCGGATCTCATTGTTTTAATCATGATTTTATTAATAGACTCTGTAATAATCAAATTTGTATTTGTTTTGGAAAAGTGGAAGAATTCAATTTTGATGATTAATTTATTTATGAAAAAGATATGATTTTGCATTGTAAGAATTTAATTTGAATTAAATTGGATGAAGAGATGATGGATATGGTTATCAAATGTAGGTGTTTGATGCATATGAGGACTCATCAATGAGAAGTGATTCTAAAGGGTTTTGGGGTGTTCTTGCTAGAAAAGCTAAAGCCATTCTTGAGGATGATAATATATCGCAACAGTTTGAAACTCCTCCAAGATCATCAAGGTTCCAAATGTCAGATGCCTCTGCAGGTGGCCAAGTAAGTTCTTACTTCTGATTATGATATTATAATTGATGTCTATCATTTGATGAGTTCACCCTACATTGTGGTAATTGATTTGTTTTTGAGGTTACACTTGCTGAACCATTCCATCTTGTTATTAATGATTCTTTTTTAGTTCATCGTTGTTTTTTGTTTTTTTGTTTCATTTTTACTCAATTACAGTCTGAGCAATCTAACTTCACATCTGAGGGATTTAAGAAGGTGGATAATCCTTCATTGCGGAAGGGTTTGGATAGAATCACGTCTTCTCTAAATCAGATTGGCGACACCTTTGAAAAGGCTTTTGAGGTAGGTCGTTGTTGATTGTTTTTTGTGAGATAAGGATGTATAGAGCTTTTATTTTTTTCATCTGCTTGTTAAACTAGCAAGTAGCAACATCTACATTTTGTCATTTGATTTTCCCTTTCTTATGTTCACTTCCCAAACTCATTGTTTTTGCTTTTGCTTTTGCTTGAGGATGAAAAAGCATCAATGAATATGTTTTTTTTGGTATCCTGTCATATGCAGTAAATAAATGAAAACCTGCACAATCAGGTTTGCTTGCACTCTCAAATATGCTACAGATTCTTGATTAAACGCTGGAATTTTTTTCTTTGTTTGCCAGGAAGGTCGCAATATTGTGGAAACTAAGACTGCGGATATCATCCAAGAAACTCGCAAGTTGCAAATTAGGCGAAAACCAAGCAGTTCTGTGGCACAAAATCAAGCTTATGGAGAAAATAGTTCTTGGCAGCAGCCTATGATGCAACCTAATCAGCCACCGATGAACCATGAAACTCAATTGAAGGCATCTCGCGACGTAAGGTGGCAACCATGTAATTGTGGGTCACTGGTTCACGAGGCAATAGTTTTAGACGTGTTAAGTTGGAAAAAAAAATGCATTTGTTAGTTACTAGGGAAAACCATCATGAGTGAAGGTCACTATCAGTGCCAAAACTTATAAATGGAGTTGTGAGATATCTAATATAAGAGTGCTAGTTTTGAAGGGGGAAAAGATGGAACACTGTTTTGTTTCACATTTTAGTCTATGTTGATTGATTTAGAATCTACTGTGGAAGTAAATACAGAAAAACTTTGCAGTTGACTTAGACTATTTGATTTAATTGCTGAGAATGCGAATCTTATAATATGCATACATTGCTATGTGTTAACCTTAGATCACTAGGGAAAAAAGTTGGGAAAAGAAAAAATAAAAGTGTCGAGGAAAAAATGATGAGCGTGTTCCTGTATCCTAGTTTGTGAAATGCATGATTGGCCTTTGTTTTGATTTACAGGTTGCAATGGCAACTGCTGCAAAAGCAAAACTTCTTCTTCGCGAACTGAAAACAGTTAAAGCAGACCTGGCTTTTGCAAAACTAAGATGTTCGCAACTAGAAGAAGAGAATAAAATCCTGCGGGAGAGCCGTGAAAAGGGAGTAAATCCAGCAGACGATGACTTGGTATGCTACAATTTTATTTTAGCATGAATTTTTTCTATGTAGCAATAAGTGAGATGACTGGCTGTTGTTTCCCCATTCTTGTGCTGCAGGCAATAACTTTAATTTGATTGTACTAAAAATTTTTGTTCTAGTGCTGATGCACATTGTTTATTTGTAGGACTAGGATGCTTGTTTACATATGCATCATCAGTTGTCCATTGCTTGTTGTTAGATAATTGTGGATGTCTTGAACTTCTTTTTGATATGCCTTTTGGTGATCACAGATTCGTCTGCAACTGGAGACACTTTTGGCTGAGAAGGCTCGTTTGGCACATGAGAATTCAGTATTCTCACGTGAGAACAGGTTTCTTAGAGAAATAGTCGAGTACCACCAACTTACAATGCAAGATGTTGTCTATTTGGACGAATGCAGTGAAGAAGTAACTGAAGTTTACCCAATTACAAGGATGCTTTCTATTTCCCCTCCCATTTCTCCAAACTCGCATTGTGACCCATTCGTGGCGGCCAATGAGATGTTTCCTGTCCTTGAACTACCACAAGGGCTGGATTCAGGAAGTGATGTGCCATCCAATTCAGCTACACCCATACTTGAGGAGGAAGAAGTAGAAGGGGCAGTAACTGTCCCAGCCAATAAGAAAGAAGATACAAAAGGCACTATGATACTTGAGGAAACAGCAAAATCAACCACAGAATCATCTGCATAAAATCAAGTTGTTCCATTCTTTACTAACAAGAAGAAATTTTGTGAAATATTGGTTTTTTTAATTTTTCTTCCTTGTTTTATATCTGGAGGAAAGGTGTGGATGGGTATGCTCCTTTTATCAATTTTTTTTAATCCCTAATTTTTGGATAAGCATTTTTTTTCCTCATTCTGTATGTAATTGTGTATGCAGTTTTATTTGTGAACGAATAATGTATGAGCTGTTGTTGGGATGAAAAATCTATATTTGTCAGCTTTATTTTTTTCATTACCAAAAACCATTGTGAAAATTTCAAATGTATTTAGGATTTTGCTTCCAGAAAATGTTCCCTTGATCTTGATCTCTTAGGGGGCGTTTTGAGCTAACTGATAGAGGTTTTTCCTCAATCAGCTGCAATTTAGATGTTTGGTAAAATTTCAAAATCAGTAGCTGATAGCTGATTTCATTAAAAATAGCTACTGATTTGATAAACTCTATTTTAGAGTTTTTTTCCATAAGCTAATAGCTGATTTATATTTAATTTTTATTTAGACTATTTTACCCTTATTAAAAAATAATTAATAACAAATAATTTCATTTAAACTAAAATCAAATGTATGTAATTAATTTTCTATAGTTCATAATTAAATAAATATTATTGTACATTATAATTAAATAATTATTATATTTATAACTATTATTATTTTATACAATAATATTTATATTTTAAATTTTATTTTTTTAAATAATTTATATTAATAATATATAAATTAGTGATAATAAATTATTATTTATTACTATATATATTTTTAAATAATTTGCATAACTAAAAAATATTATAAAAGTATATAAAATTATATTTACAAATAAATTATACATTTAATGGTCGTTTGACATATAAATAGTAATAACTAATATAATTTTACCAAATACTTCATATTTATCAGTTAACTACTATTCGCTATCAGCTGCTATAAATAAATAAATCAAACATGTCCTTAATCAATTTTTCTAATAGAAAGAAGATGAAAATAGAGTTGATAAAAAGTAGTGTTAAAGTGATTTTGTTGTCTTTAAAAAAAAAAGTGATTTGTGTTAATTGAGAAGAGAGAGCAGATTTTTATAAAATAATAATAATAATAATAATAATAATACATGCTATGACACAGCGCCACGTGTTTCAAGTGGCTTTATATATATATATATATACATATATGTATGTATGTATATGCAAATCAACAAGTCAATGACATATCATCATCACTAGTCGAAAAATGGTTTGAACTCTCATGAAATTAGATTTAAAGGTTGGAAAAGTTGAATACTTTGATGGAATATGGTTAAAAACTTAAGTACAATTGCCCCGAAATTTGTGATTACTAAACGTTGCCCTCATAGAGTCTAAATTTCAGTTTGTTCTATCAAGGTCACCAGATTTAAATTTAATTTTATTCCAACAAGGTCATTATCCATACTATTGACAAAATTACTGAAGAATTGATGTCGTGGCAAGCATACCGCATACCGGATATGTCCATGATGAGGAACAGAATCACCACAATGCAATTAAAAACAATCAATTTTAGGCTAGGACAACTGCCCCTCATTTTACTGTCTAATTTTCACAGGTTGTGAAAGGCTATAGCTTCATTTTATTGTCCAATTTCAAACTTTAATTCAAAGGCTGACGCCCTTCTCATATTCTCCGTCTCATTGGATAATGAAACCAAAATATTTAAAGTGAGTGCTTTGGGGTGCCAATTCTTATCATAATTTCTATCGAACATTAACCGTCGATTGATGCTGGTAGTAACCACCCTTGTCCAATGAAAACGTGTCTGCCTCAGATCACAAGATAATTTGTTGATTGAGCTCGATGAGTATGTGATGGGAAATATCAAGAAGTAATGGCAAATTTGAGGACGAAAAAGAGCTTGAAACGGAGCCTGCGGTACACGAAACCAGTCAAGTTTCAGCAGCCATTGAAGTCTAAGATAATTAAGCTCAAGGAAAAATATAAGCATTGTAGCGTCCACACAAGTAACAAAAGTTCATCAGGAGGACATCCCTTTATCAACAAGATTATCAACTGCGTACAAAAATTGAAAGAAAACCTACCCTGCGGGGGAACTTATGCACAAATAGTAAAGGTGGTAAAAAGCTTTGCATTTACGGTAAATGAACAGTAACGTATAGTGTTAGTCCTTGAAGGAACCGTCTTGCCATTACATTCAACCTTTCTCAATACAACAAAGGAAAATAACTAATCCAAGCTCACTTGAATCGGCTGAATTTCCTTGGATAATTAATAAACAATGCAGAGCCAAAACGAGTCAAATATACTTTTTGTAGACCAGGAAAATCTTCGAGTAAGTGGCTGGAGCTTGCAGAAAAACCCCATCTTTACAGTAGAATAATTCAGAATATCTGGAAGAACAAAGTAGTAGATCCATCACCAAACGATCTAAGATCAGCAGGTTTGACCAAAGCCCTGCATAAGGGACATGTTCTTTCCCTCTCAAACCTGCAATCAGGATGTCAATCAGGTAACTTATTCTAGCTAAGCAATCATGTCAAAGCAACAAACAGCAAATGCAACCAAAAGCCATCAATTGCTACTTGTAATTATTGAGCATGTACTAACCATTCTGATACACAATCTTCGCAAAATATGTGTTTACAACGAAGTAGAATGGGAGCATGCATCTTTTCCTGGCAAATAGCACATAGATCCCCTGCTGCATTGACCTGCATTTACATAATTGAGAACCTCAGGTGAATGGATAACTTTCCTGTGTAATTACTGAAATTGTGAAAAGAAACTAAGAGAGGAAAAGCCAAACTTAAAAATATATGCTGATAGAGAATAAAAAATTTGTAAAGATTAAAAATTTTTTTAATAAAGTAATTATTGAGCACTTTGGTGTATCCATCTTATTGCAGAAACTCAAGAAAATAGAAAGATTACAATCAAAGTATGAAAATCAGAATTAACAAAAACCTATAGAAATCCAGCTTGGGTGCACTTGCTTCCAAGCTCAATTTAAATTACTCTAACCCCGTGTTTGGTTCAATTCAATTAAAAAAATTCATTTCATTTTCAAATGAAAATGAAATGAATTTCAAATAGAAAGAATTCTAATTAATGAAATGTGTTTAGTTTAAATGAATATTTTATGAAATAAATTCATTTGGAAATCCTAAAAATTTGGTTTAGTAAAAAACAGTCCCACAAAATTATAAAGTTGGAATTGGAAATGAATTCCATAAAATTTTCATTTAAACCAAAAACTCACTTGGATTTGCAAATGAATTCCATAAAATTTTGTGGGATTCATTTATTCATTTATACCAATTACATCCAAATAAATTTATTATATTGTCCTCAAGGCCATGAACAGTTATGATGATTAGCTACACATGAAAATCATAATTGCCTGTCACAGTTTTGAACAAGTTCTTCAAATAACAGTTTCAAAGAGACAGAGTAATTAACTGCAATCTCAACTACCAAGTAAGACAGATCAAGCCCTTTAGCTGAAAGCAGGCATGGGATCATAGAACTCTGCTAAATGGGAAGTTAATTTATGAAAATGCACTACAAGGTGTTATGGTTCATAATTCTGTTGAGGGCTAGTGGGCTTTTGAATAACATATGGAACATTACAGTTTCATAATAAAAGTTGGCAGCAATGCACTAGAGAGGATTTATGAACAACTCAATTTCCTTTCGTTTTTCAAACTCTTACCTATCTTTTCTAACTCCATCCCATCTTAACTTCCCAAATTTAATGTGACTCTCCACTGAAGAGTCTTTAGACAATATACACAAAATTCAACCATTTGAATGGGAATTGTTCTTAAAAATTCATGGTAGGCGTGGCAATTTTGCTCTGATATAGTCCAATTCAGCCAGTACCATGACACTGTTCCCAGTACTGACACAGTTTGTGATATTCTTAGCATACTTTTATTCTCTTGCATGCTTTTTTCCATCTTCAGCAAGACAACTCATTACTGATATCCAAAACCTTCCTTTTTTTCTCAAGAAACAACATGAGAAGTAAAGAAACCACCCAATCACATGAACAGTGAGCTACCTATATCACCAAAGACCAAACAAAAAGGCATATCAACATTACCTGCTCAGTTGTTGCATAAGCCCCATAATGAACCTCTTTACGTGATAGCGCTTTCAAGGCAGAAAAGAAGGATTGCACCTGCAATTTACCAACCCAAATAAGAGTGTCGTACATAAGGAAGAGAGTAAGCTGGTGATAAAAATGTAAGAAGAGCCATGAGTTAAGACGAAGCTAGCCCAACAAGCTTAAACATGAGAATATCACATAGATGCCCAAAAAAAAAAAAAAAAAAAAAAAAAGGAAATGAACAAATTACAATACAACAAAACAGTATACCTTCTCGACCACAGAAGTAAGCTTGAAAGTTAAGTACAGCCCAGTCATTAGTGATGAAAAGAGGCTACCATATTCTTTGTTCAAGAAGAAACGATACCAGACTGGTGTAGGTAATAAGGCACGATATAACAGCATCAGGTATTCAACCAGAGTTAGCATCTGGCCCTGGAAAAAATTAAGAAAGGTGCGATCAGACAACAAAAATGTAAACCAGCAAATATAGCCCAAAATCCCTGGAATAGAGAAATGCAAAACATAATTAGTTAAGATTTCTCTCTTGTTCTTTCACTTTATTCCATTAGAAAATAGTGATGGGTGGGGTTGCTAATTACAGCTACCTTCTTCAGCATTTAATCCATATAAAACTCTAGATGCTTGCCACACATTATCTCACCTGCCTACGGTAGTTCCGACCTCTACTGTTCTTGTAATGCATTAATAAAATACATTTGAAACCCATTGCTGCCTGGCGAACCAAAGTATCTGGAAAGAACCAATATCAGGAAAATTTTTGCACAGAAAATAATTTAATAAAAAAAGACATC
The DNA here is from genome assembly GCA_947683625.1 of Mallotus nudiflorus. Taxonomy (NCBI): domain Eukaryota; kingdom Viridiplantae; phylum Streptophyta; class Magnoliopsida; order Malpighiales; family Euphorbiaceae; genus Mallotus; species Mallotus nudiflorus. The sequence goes on from CANTUR010000239.1 coordinate 219,705, forward strand.
AGCTAAATGTCCAAATAGTTATAAAAGGAACGACAAGAAAAATAACAGTTCTAATATGTAATATAGGGGTAATTTTCTCAGTTTGCAGAAAAAGCAGAAATGAAAAGAAAAAAAAAAAAAGCATATTCATTAAAGGCACAAGGCACATTAAGGCACAAAGAGGTCCTGGAGCCCAGGTGCACGGTGCAAGGCACAAGCATGCACCTAAGTGATGTGGCGCAAAAGAGATGAAACATTTTATAAAAAAATTATATAATCTATTTCAATTCGGCATGAATAAGATGTTTATGTGGTCGCTTGCATATACAAATTAATGCTAGAGATTTATAAATGCAGAAACAATTATACAAATTAATTAAAAATAATTGCAAACTAAAACATTACAGAAGCGCATCTAGGCATGTGCCTCAAGTTGCACAAGGCATGTTCCTTGATAACATAGCCTGCCTTTCAGTGTTTGAGGCATTACAGATTCTGCCTAGCATGCCAGACGCGCGCCTTTAACAACTATGAAAAAAATAGGATGGTGGTGTGTGTCTCTACATTTGGAGGAACATTTGTGTGCACCATGGGTAACACTTATCAAATATGTTTACAGTATACAGTGCATGCTTGAGTAACATTAATAATTTGCAAATATTAACATACCATTCACCATGATGATGAAAATAGCATGCCAAAAAGGTGGTATAGATTTTGGAGGAAGCATGATTAAAGGGTACAAAAGATCATCGTTCTGAAACCACCAGTAAACACCAACCACATGAATTGTGAATGCAAGAGAGATGCCAATCAAGATGGAGATTTTCCTCTCTCCCTGCAGGCGCACAAATTGAAATGCTCAAAAGTCACCTTCTTGTCACTCTAGAGAGTAACATCTAAATCATGATCTAAAGAAGTCCTATAAGTATAACAACACTTTTCAGAAATTAGTTAAATACAAACTATGTACCTTTAGAGCTGTTTGCTTCCGCAAAATATCATTTGACTTGAACATAACAACAGCAATCCAAATTGTCACAAAGAAACCTGTAATTCCTTGTAGATGTGTAAAAGTCACCACTTGAAGAACATATTGGTTTGTGAAAAAGAAGAAATGAAAAGAGGAGAAGGAGGAGGTAGGTGATTTCAAGCACACCCAAACTATAATGACATTCCAAGTCAGACTGCCTTTAAGTCCTTACACCGCATTTAATACGAAAAAAAAAAAAAATGCAGATAGCACCTTCAATATCCTGATGGACATTTTTAACATAAGCAAACATGACATTTGGAAGAATTAAATTAAATATAAATACTGATGTAATTAGTGAAAAAAAAAAATCTCCATACTACTTTCTTATGTACCAAAAGAAGAAAAAAAAAAAAAAATCCCCACATGCCAACACCTACCTCAACTGTATATCAATAAGATGTGGAATTTCAATGGAAAACAATCCTAGAAAAGGAAAAAAAAAGATTCACCATAATCTCATTGTCTTTAACTTCCATGTTCCAATAACTCTAAATTTGCTTTTGGAAAATTGCACATTTAGATACTTCCACATGGACAGATGCAAAACAAAAAAACAAAAAAAGAGGAAGAAGAAAACTTCCTTCCAACTATTTTAGAACTTTGATGAGTAGAACATTATGACAAATATTTCTTAATCAAATTTTAATTGCCTTTAAGCAAAAAAAGTTTTGAGAAGGGATGTGGGCAGAAGTAAATAAAAAGGACTTAGCAGCTCCATATCTCTTTGAATCTGTAGGCCAAAATAGGGTGGAATGGAGAAAACATACCATACAATATAGCCTAGCCTAAAAAAAGCTTGAGATCAAGGCTCAATTAAGTCGAGTTAAGTGCTCTCAATGACAACTAAGACAGCAAAACTGGATAAAGACCTAATTGCCTCTTAACCTATGGAAATGTTAGTTTCTTCTTCTAATGAATACCTCATAAAGAAACTCATTCAGTGCCTCAAGCTAGGCTTAGGCCTTCATGCACATAATTGTATGCAGAAGACATAGGGACCAAGCATGGCCAAAAATATAGTAATTTATCCAGCGCATATGAAATCACTTTTAAGATTAAGATACCAATCACTGATCAAGCATGAAATGAAAATTTTAAGAATTTTGAACTTTTAAAAACAAGAGATAAATGAATGTACCTTGCAAATGCTGGCGAATAAAAACAACCAAAAGAAGCAAAGAAAAGGGAAGCACTTGCTCAATCCATCTTGCAGCTTGTTGAATATCATATCTTTGGTAAGAAGAATCCCTTCCATTACCCCCACTACCATCAGCAGCAGCTTCACCATCTCCACTAGCATTAGAACCCTGCTGACTAGTGCCACCTTCACCTGCAGCACCACTGCCACGATCGCTTCTACTCTCTCCCTGAAGAACATCAGAAGCCAATCCAGCAATTGGCTGCTGCTGCAGAACTGAGACCACCTCATTTTGAGCACCACCCAATTGACCAACAACCAAACCCGCGGAGCCGCCTTCCCTATCATGGTCATCATGATCCCCTGCACCAATTATCCTAATGGAAACCTCCCCAGTATTTGGCAGAGCAGACGCAGAAGCAGCCAAAGTAGAACCATTGATCAAAGGGTCAATTTCTTGATGATGTACAGTTGACCTAGAGGAAGAGCTAGAGGTTGCCGCTCTTAGAAGACCTGAATATTCTAATAAAGCAGAAATTGGAGCTTGAATTATACTTGAAGCAGATAACATTCCATACCGCCTCGAATTACTATTATTATTATTATGGGAACTACTACTTGAATTACTACTAGCAGTGGATGATGAAGAGGAAGACCCTCTGAAGGCGTCTCCGGACGCTTCCATTTGAAGAGATGAACCTCTAACCCTAACCACAACCATCACACATCATCATCAACAACAACAACAACCTACGAATCATCGTAAACATCAACAAAAACATAAAATCCTATCCTAAAAACAACAAATTTCACGACAATAAACAAAAACATTAAAAAAAAATTCAAACAATACTTACCTTCGAAGGCGAAACTCCGTCGAGGAACTTTCGGAATTTATTTTCTTTTATCAAGGAATAATAATAATAACAATCAAAATTGGGAAAACCCTAAACCAACCACACCATTTCAATAATGAATTGAAAAAGTCAATGGGGAAAGCGTCGTAATTTTGACTATTTGGCTAATTATTTGTAGAGCTTCGGAATTCCAAAAACTTATATATAAAATAAAACAAATGATCGATCGATTTCTGGACGATAAAGGAGTGATGAACAGAAGATGAAGAGAAATGGCGATAGTGGAGAAGATGATTACTGTAATTCAATAACGACCCATCGATTTTATTCTTCTCTTCTTTTCTTTTTTTTTGGTTAATTTTTCTGAGTACTGTTTTTTTTTTTTTTTTCTTTTTCTCGCTTTTACGAGCACGAGAAGAAGAAAAAAAGAAAAAAAGAGAAAAACAGGAAGAGAGGTTATTGTATATATAAAATAAAATTTTCAGAAAAATATAATAAAAATAAATATATCCAATAATTTTTTTATTATTTCGGTAAGTGTATCTGAAATTTAATTTTTATTATTTTTTTCAAATATAAACAGTTAATAACTGTAATGTAAATACCTGTTTGGTAGCTATTGGCAATGGCCAGGAGCTCATAGTGGATAAATGCATATAGTTTGGTGTTAATATGTTAAATGATTATTAAAAAATTAAAATTTATTTTAAAAATGTAATTTTATATATCTTATGATATTTTTAGTTATTTAAATTATTTAAAATTTATGTATTATAATAAGTAATAATTTATTATCTTTAAATATATGTGTATATTGTTAAAAATATTTATAGAAATAATCTAAAGTTAGCTATATAATATAAATTTTACTAATATGCATTATTTTTAAAAACATAAAAATGTTATAATTATTTAATTAGTAATTTTAATAATTATATTAGTATTAATTTTTTAATTCAAAAAATATTTTGTTTGTTATTGTTTATTTTTAATATATAGCAAGACAGTTTAAATAAAAAATAAATTCAAATCAACTATAATTTGAGGAAAAAAAAAAATTATAAAATAGAGGAGACATAATTCAAAGCTATTAGTTTTTTTTTTTATTTTTTGTCATTTAACAGCTATAAACTCCCTCCATTAGTTAAATCAAATATTATCATCTAGAAGAATCTATCAATGGCTAATTTTTGAATGTCACTTTTACCATAGACTGAAACATTTATCAATTGTGATGAGGCTTATATTAATAAGACTTAGATCGATTGAATTAATCCGAGATATTAGGATTAAAAGGTCCTTAGTTCAAATTCTAAAAGTTAATGATAGTTTTAGCATTGTAAGAGTATTGTAATTGTTGTATTTTTCTGGTTTTTGGAAACCCAATTAAAAAAAAAATTATCAAATACTAATTTTTGAATATGTATAGTGTTGTTGATCATTTGTATGATCAATTCCTTAGTTTTGACTTTGACAACAAATATAAAGTACTAATGATTTTGCTTAAGTGTGTATTAGCATTAGATCATCAAGCTTTCAATATATCAAGTTCAAGCAAATTGCACCATGACCACTTCAATTTATTAGAATCATTTGAGGCACTTTAAATCAAGTTTAGAGGCATTCAAGACCCTAAATATAAACCTTATGAAGTGTCATTGAAACTTAAGAAGAATTAAATTCAAGATTAAAGCTTTAAAAACTTAAGAATAAGGTCGAGTTATTGCTCATGAGCACCTCTAGAACGTGAGAAGGCTCACAAGCAGTCCCCTGAAGAAGAGCCAGTAGGCTTCTCTCAAGCGCTCAAATTTTGCACTACTGCAAATGCTCCTTAAGATCGTGAGTGGCTCGTGAAGAGACCTTGCTTAACTCTAATGGCTAGTTTCATGAGTAACAGTCATAAGGATTCAACGCACGACCATGAGCAACAATTCTTTTGCAAAAAGCTGGAAAACATTAAATGGTGAAGAGAATAACTTAGGGAAGCATTTAATGGCTTCTAACAGCCATATTTCAATCTCCAAGTATGTATTGAAGACATGGGACTTCATTTAAGAAGCTACACAAGTTTGTTGAGCATTATTATTTTCTTAGAAATCCTTTGAGCATTCTTAAATTCTAAAAAACTCTTATTACATTTGAGTGTTTGTTGTGAGTTAGAAATAAGCCTTAATCTTCATATGATTCTTAGGATAAATTAGAAAGGAAGTGAGATTACTCTCTAAAGGAATTAGTTTAAGAGTTTGTCCATCAAAACACTTGGGTTTGTATTTGTGGTTAGAGTTAAGTCTTGGCGTAAAAGCTCATTGTTGTAAGGGTTAGAGTTGATCCTTAAAACTTTTGTAAACTCAATCTTTGCGAATTAAATTGATGTGGGAGTTGAAAATTTTAACGTAGGGATACGTTAGTTGGAGACGTAGATTCATTTGTGAATCAAACTCTTTAAACATTGGTGTTCTTGTGTTCTTCCTCTAATTCTCTTCTTCATTTTTCATTTACTTTTGATTAAGTTTCTAATCTTGCCTTAAATCTCAATTTACCCTATTCACCCCCCTATAGGACTATTACAAATGCATTCTATCATTACTTTATTTTTGATAAAATAAAATATACATTGTCAATAACCACCATTGAATAATGCAATAGGCTTTCATCATATGGTGATAAAGATAAAGTAAAACAAAAGTAATTAAAAAACTAAGTAACCGTATAATTTCCCTATATATATTAAATGATGAGCTATAAATTCATTAACTCCAAAATTTGATAAATATTTCTCCTCATAATTCAGCATTCACACATAAAATGTTTATATATTTTTTTAATAAATCTTAATGTCTTATATGTTGAGTTTTTAAAATTTATAATATTTTTCTCTAAAAATACTAAAAATCTTATTTTAGAATACACATGTTTTATTCTATATAAAAATCTCTAATTATATTATATAGAAAACATTACTCATTATTTCCATAAAAAATTTATATCTTTTTTTTCAAACAATAAAGAAATTGTATCTTTTATTCTAACTAAAATATCTTTTTTTTGAACTATTATTTATTTATTTTATGTATTTGTAGGCAGTGGGGTTAAACGCATGCCCAAGTGTTTAGCGAGCATAACATTGAGTGGGCTTGAAGCTCGCTAGGAAATACAAAGTAGGCTCAAGGCCTAAATCGGAGAAGGAGTCGCCACACGGATGAAAATTGAAATACACTGTACGACAACTGGATTTCACAGAGATTCCTAGAAGTAGTCATCAGAGAACAGGTTTGGAAATTGAGTATGGGCTTTTGGAATGTCCACCTAATCTTGTGGTTAGAATCCGTTTGTGTTATGTATTTTATTACCTGTAATTATTCAATTATTTCCTTATTAACATGCAAGTTGTAATTGTTTCCAATTAATTTCCAATTTTATGCTTAGGTTCGGGTTTGCACATTAAGGTAATTGCATGCACTTAAAGGTGATTCACTATATTTTATTGCAAATATATATATAATATTTACAAACATGAAAGTAAATAATTAGTACACATGCAAAAAAATGGGGAAGGAGAAATGAGTACAACCCTTTGTTCATGCAAATAAAGTATAACATACAAAAAATAAACTGAAAATAAACCAAAAATAAATTAAAAGAAGATAATAATTAGGAAATAAATAAAAAATAAAATAAAATTTAAACCAAATAAAAGGGAAATGAACTTTATAAATCTTTAAGGAAGAGTAACTAATTGGTAACCTTAGGTCACCCAATCACTTTCCTGCATGTAATCTAAAACATTAATTTCCCATAATAACAAGAATTCTACCACACAAAACTACAAAGCTAATTCATGGATCAAATCAACATAAATAGGCATGAAAAATCCTTAAATATTAATTATACAAGATAGTGAGATGATTATGTAAAGAAAACTAAAAAATGAAGACATAAAGTTACAAGGAAATGTGAATCATGCAAAACATATAAGAGTATCAAAATAGAACTGTACATTGCATTGTTGATGTGGCGACTAGGAAATGCAAATCATGCAAAACATATGAAGAGTATCAAAATAGAATTGTACATTGCACTATTGATGTGGCGACTACCTTATCAATGAGGCATCGCCTTTAGTCATAGAGGTAATTTCATTTTGCCTTAAAACTAAGGGATGACGCATTTTTGAAGAGGCATTGCCAGACTATTAAATAAAGTAACAAGTTTCAGACCTTTTAACCCTTGTACAAATAACTAAATATTAGTGATTATATTCAGTCATTTAAGTGATTACACTATGAATATAACAAGACACAAGTAGTAAATCTAAAATAAGTAAGTAAGCTAACAAAATTTTTATAACTTTACAACTCAAGATTTAGAAAAATGAGGATTATTACTAATTATGAAGCTTGTTTTCAAAATAGTTGGTCCTCAGAAGTTGTTTTTAGTCCAAAGCTTCACTTGAATGCTAGAGGTCATCTTCTTCTCCCTTGAAAAAAGGACTTTTTAAGTTAAGTTTTCCTTTGTTCCTCAAGAATGTCCCCTTTTTCCTTCAGAGCTCTTCTTTATTTTTTCTCCTTCTAAAAAGTTTGCTAAAAATTGCTAATGGTAACCCCCTCCCTTTTTCTTCTCTCTTCAATCCTCTTTTTAAACCTTATGCCTAAACCATAGCCCTCCTTTTTCACTCTCATTATTACATTTTTTAGCCCTTCTCTTTTCTTAAAAATTTTCTCCTCACACAATAGGCTTAGATTCAATTGGTAGTGGGCCCATCAATTTGACTATTATTATCACATTTGCATTTAATATAGAGGCAAGTGGCTGTTAACAAAGTGGTGCCTCTTTGATGAGGCGTTGCCTCATCGAGGTTATTGCCATAAAGGTGATGCCTCATCGAGGTTATTACCATAAAGGTGATGCCTCATTGAAAAGGCATCACCTTTATAGCAGCAACCTCGATGAGGCAATGCCTCATTAAAGAGGCACTGCCTCATTAAAGAGGCACTGCCTGCCTCATCAAAAAGGCACCGCCTTTGTAACAACCATTTGCCTCTGCATTAAATGTAGAGATGACAAAGTGGGTTTGGGCTCATTTTTATGGTTTAAGTCTTGTTTTGCATGGGTTTGGGCTTGAATTTTGGGGTTTAAGCTCTCAAGTCCATTTTTAAAAAGATTTTAGGTCTTTCTTTTACATTCAAGCTCCACACATTCTTATTACTAGGCTTCATCATGACCAAGAACCTATAGTTCACCCTCTATTATGAGCGGATCAAATCAAGTGTCTACAGTTTGCCTTCAAATTTTTTAAAAAACCAAATGCATGCAATGATAATCTTTTAAAAAATTACATGCAGAATAGAGTAATAAATAAATAAAAGGATATTCTTTTTGTTTAAGTTTCACATGGGGATCAAGTTATTCGAGATTTATGCCATCAGCTTTGGTGTTCGATAAAAATTAAAAGGTTGAATAATTCTTATAACAAAATTTAGGAAATTCACATCATCAGCCTCGGTGTTCTACAAAAAATGATAGGTTGAATCCTTTAAAAATTCACGTCGTTAGCCTCGGTGTTTGACAAAAACTGAGTTGAATCTTTCTTCTAACAAACTTAGGAAAATTCATGCCGTCAACCTCGGTATTCTATAAAAACTGAGAGGTTGAATCTTTATTCTAAAAAACTTTAGAAAATTCATGCTATCAACCTCAGTGTTTTACAAAAATTGATAGGTTGAATTCTTTTTCAATCAAACTTTAAGAAATTCATGCCATTAACCTTGTTGTTCTATAAAAACTGAGAAAATTGAATTCTTCTTGAATCAAACTTTAGGAAATTCATGTCATCAGCCTTGATGTTCTACAAAAACCAAAAGGTTAAATCCTTTAAAAATTCATGCCGTCAGCCTTAGTGTTCTACAAAAATTAAAAGGTCAAATTCTTTTTTAATTAGACTTCAGGAAATTCATGTTGTTGGTCTTGGTGTTTTACAAAAATTAAGAGGCTGAATTGCTTAAAAATTTACGTTGTTAGCCTTGGTGTTCTACAAAAACCAAGAGGTTGAATTCTTCTTCAATCAAACTTCTAGAAATTCATGTCGTCAGCCTTAGTATTCTACAAAAATTGAGAGGTCAAATTTTTTCTTTAATCAAACTTCATCTTTTCAACTCCTCATATTTTTCTCTCTCTCTTCTTTTTTCATAAAATCTTGTTTTCTTCTTCTTTTTTATTTTTTTTACTATAAAAGCCCCTCCCTTTTTTTCTTTCTTTTTCTTTTTCTTTCTCCTTTCTTTTCTTTTTCTCTTCTTCCTTTCCTGTGCTTATTCTTTTTCAAAAAAAAAAAGGATACTCGAATGCCTGCTCTGCCCCAGTAGGATTTAGTACCTCCACCCATAGAGCCTCTTCGGACTCTTGGATTCACAATTAGAGATGAGATTCCGCTCTTCATGAGTCTAGGCATGCATATTTATGCTTGGCCTTTAAAGAGGTTAGTACTTAATTTACTTGATTTTTCCCGTAAATGATCACCGGGTTATGATTAAGAAATATGCATTTATTGGGAATGGACTTGATTTAATCTAAAGATTGAAGAAATTAAAAGAAATTAAAAATTTATGTGTTTTTCATCATGAAGAGGCATTGCCTTTTTGATGAGGCGATTGCCTCATTGATCAGGCATCACCTGATCAAAGAGAGGCATAATCTCTTCTATAGAAAGTTGATTATTCTTCTATAATTTACAGAGGTGTCACCTCTTCTTATTAAAGGGATCACCTTTTCATTGAGACATCGCCTCTTTGACTATTCTTAATATTTTCTATGTATTTAATTTTAATTAAATTATCTAAATTTTAACTTCCTTATTTGTTTTCAACATGACGCATACACTTTCAAAGGCATGGGGAACTTCAGCTGTGCTAGTGTCTGGTATGATGAGCTCACGAGCGACATTAAGGATCAAATTCAAGAGACGGGATTCGAGGACTTAATTCTATCACTGCCAGATACTTAGGGGTAGATTGACTACTAGACACTGCATACTTCGATGGAGAGGTGGTTCAAGACCACTCATACCTTTCACCTCCCTTTTGGTAAGCTAACAGTAAACCCTATCTCGTTCGTTGCTATCACTGGGATTGTATGCATAGGAGATGATATGCCCTTTAACACTACCATCCATCAGATGACTCAAGATCGGGTGGCCCATATTGAGCAGCTCCTCAGCATGGTCCTGGATATAAAAGGGACCCATACAATCAAGATTAACTCCATTCACAGTCATTACACTTGAGCTAAAGTTAAGGCTACTACCATTGATCAAGAGATTGACCAGGTGGTGAGGGCATTATTAATCTATCTATTGGGGACCACCCTATTTGCAGACACTACTAGCTCTATCGACCTAATTTTCTTAATACCCCTCTGAGACCTAGATAAAGTGTCCTCTTATGACTGGTGCAGTTACGCACTGACTTATCTGTATAAAAGTATGGATAAGGTTGTACAAGGAGCCCGATGATTCTGCAGCTTCTGGCATGCTATTCTAGTTAGTACTTTTCTTTTATTCCTTAGCTCTATTTACCAATTATTTTAATTTTTTGCTAATAACTTTCTATTGCAGGTCTGGGCTTTGGAGCTTGAGCTAATCCGAGGCATAGTCTATGTTAATGATGTTCGATTCTTGGCTCTAGCTCAGTGAGGTGCTAGTTGGGTATGGAAGAGGCATATGGCCTATGTGCACATCCATCGAGAGTGACTAAACTCCCTCACTTATAGTGAGGTACCTGCAAGACATAAAAACTATCTTTAGCATAATAAAACACAAGGCTAATTTACTTATCTTATCTTTTTTTTACATTGCTACAGTTGCTTTAGAACTTATGGGGTTCCTAGGATAGGTGGCTTCCAGAGATGACTCATTTGAGACCTCTGTCCTTACACTGAGTGCTACTTTATGGGCTTAGCTGAGGGGTAGGTATCTTAGTGAAAGGATCCTCAACTGGGACCATAGCCCTCATGCTAAACATATTCCCACTTCACCCCTTGCAGGCATGTTATGGGTGCACCTTTTGAAGGGTGAGGAGTTAGCTAGAGCAATTACAGGAGACCGCACTAAGGACTACACCATGTGGAGTAAGAGCCGCTACTTGGACTTCGTCTGAGCTAACCTACTATAGTAGGTGCCTTTCGTAGCTACATCTTCTGGTCAGGTACTCATTTGACTCAATTTTTTTCTTATTGTTCTTTTAGATCATATACTAATTTAACCTTTTATTCATAAATGGTGGCCACTAGTCTTATTCATAAAGCTAGGCCCTTATGTACTTGAGAGACCACTCCAGTGTCCTTATACTAATAGTGGTGAGGGTACCTTGGCTGGAGCACCACCTTGTAGAGCTCTAGTTGGTTCTAGTTAATAGATGGTTATTGGTTCCTTAACTCATACACCTGACTTGATGGCTCACTGCTGGGTGCCTTAAGGAGATTTATCTCGTGAGTTCTTGACATTGGATAAGGGTCTGATGCCAGCGCACACTCTTGACACCGCACATGTAAGTTTTTTATTTTTCTTGCTTTCAAAATTAATCTTAACAAGGCATTAGTAATAACTAGTCCTTAATCATGTAGATTCCACTAGATCAAGGAGTATATATGTATCGCCTAATCAAGGCTTAGCGAGACCATCTGATGACTGTCACTCAAGAATGAAGGGTAATGATTTCACCTATTTCAACATGTATGCATCCTCATATAAGTACTTACCTTGGATTTTATATGAATGGGATCATGATGTGCTAGGCCAGGATCACAACCCTTTAGTGCTAGGTGGCTACTCTCTAGATTGAGGAGGCAAAGGAGGATAAAGAAGAGGAAGGGGACGCCAATGATGGTGATGGTGATGACTCAAATAGGAGTGATGGCAGTGATAATGTAGAGGCCATCAAGATGGAGGCTTCTTAGATTAGGACCCAGACTTTTTTCCTGTTTTATTATTCTTTGATTCCGATATTAACAAATCATTTTGATTTCATTTTGGATGTTTATATCCATACATGACTAGTTATTTAAATAATTTAATTTATTTCAATAAAAAAAATTTCGAGCATTTTAACTAAATGCTTTATAAAATTCAACATTTGATAAAAAAATTCCATTAATGAATCAAAATAGGAAGAATTGCATCAAATAATATAATAAAAATATGTCCCCAAACTGTCATAGAGACGATTGTCTCATCAAAGAGGCAATGTGATGTGGCAATTGAAAATCACCTTTTCACAATAAGGCACCGCTTGATCAAAGGGACGATCACTTCACCACTTGTCTATAAATCCTTTATTTTAAACCCTATTCTCTTCATTCCAACAACATTGCATTCTCACACCTGTGCCAAAACCCTCAATTTTCTTTCTGTAATTAGTTTTAAAACCCTAAAATATGATTGAAAGGAGCCTCAAGCAACTCCAAACAATCTTGAAAGGCCTAGATGGTGGATCATGGGCAAGGATGGAACCCTTTCATCTATATGCTTTTAGATCTCTCTATGCAAGGAAGATTAACTTCCCCTTCCTTCATATTGTAGCTTAATTCTGGGATCTAAGTAAGCATGTTTTCCATTTCAACACATTGGAGATATTCCCACTATTTAAAGAATTCGAAGATATCTTAGGCTATCAATTAGATTTTGTTTGTCAACTTGCAATCCCTCAGATTAGAACTCCGGATTTACACTCTATTCAGTATTAGATGGCACGGATGTTCAATCTCCTACTTCACTCTTCATTTTATTACATTTTTAGCTTTAAGATCCTAGTAGAGTCTTTTTTTAAAACTGTCATAGGTGTAGATAAGAGAGAAGTCTAGTGTTCTCGGATGATGGAGTTTTGCTCGTATGCATAGTTTCTAGTGGTGTCCCCTTCTGGCAATTGCGACTCAAAAATCCTCCACATATTGAATCAAGTGGAAATAGGACTTAATCCTTTCCCTTTCATTCTAGTAGAAACTATTATTGGTTTGGATAATTTCTCAGAGACCAAGAAATTTTTTGGGAGCCCATTGTTGTTGAAGGTTAGCTATTTTCCTTTCTATCACTATTTTCTGCTATTATGTCACTTTCATTCATTCATTTATCATTTTTTGTAGATGTGGCTTTATGAAAAGCTAAGACTGTTAAACCCCCATAAGATATAGTACATTACAAAGAAAAATATTATCAGACTAGGCGACTTCATCCTATCCTAATATATATCCAAAGTTGGTTATCAATATTCCCTGACACAATGATCCATTGGATGTGTCCATGGTGAAGACTTCATCATATGACCATATGAACTTACACATATTGCATTCTGATAGCAGGTCTCCATTTTGCCACCTTTTACAATCCAGCTTACTATAAGCACCTAATTTTGGGATGTAATTATGCACGTGTGTAATGAAAGCCCATATGATGAAAATCTAATTGAGAATTGATCTCTAATGTCGAGTTTTGCGATTTAAAGGATTAAGTTACTACATTTTATGGATTTAATTGTAAAATTGTTTTTTTAGTGATTTAATTGCAAAAATTAGAAACTTCCAAGGAACTTTTTTATAATTTAATTAAAAAAGTAAATAAAAATAAAAATGTGGTCGGATGGCATTTAATGTCGATTGGCATTATATAATGTTGACCGACATTTTGTAATGCCGATTGGTATTACGTAATGCCAATAAGCATTACATTGGCAATGCCAATAAGCATTACATTGGTAATGCCAATCGGTATTACAGGTCGGAAGTCGGTATTCCAGAGTGTCAATTTTCTTTAAAAACTGATTTTTTTACATTGAAAATTGATTTTTTCGTCATTTCTTAATTTTTTTCATTGGTCCAGGACACCATGTGTCCCTGTATGTGCGAGTCTTCGATGTTTTCAAAAGTCTATCTCTTGATTTTGAAAGTTCAAAAAGTAAAAATCCAGCACCTGTATGATCGTAGGGTTGGAGGTTTTAGGTCTGGCTTTAAAAATCAGAAGGGGGAGGCTGCAAAAACCCTAGAGAGGGAGAGAGAGAGCTAGAGTTAGGGAGGTAGAGTATGTTAAAAAATCAAGAGAAGCAAAGGGGCTGTGAAAAAAAAAACCTGAGAGAGGCAAAAAAAAACCCTAATTAGCCATTGCAAAGAAAAAATGTGGATTGAAAAACACAAAACCTTCTACTGCAGGTTTCAAATCAACAAAAATATGTTCTTTTTTTTTAAATTCCAGAAACCTAAGGAAAAAACAACAGAGTCAATCTCAAAACGGTGACAATCCTAATATGAGGGACATTCAAACAACATTTGCACAACATCTTCTACTCTTTTTCTTTTTTCTTTTGTTTTGATTTGAATTCTTTGGCTTTTTCTTGATTGATTCATTATTGATTAATTTTTGTTGTATTTTTGCTTTGATTGGTGTCTTATGGTGCTCTAGATGTGAGGTTGGTGATGTGAGATTTTGGCAGTATTGAAGAATCTATGGGATGCCATGAATTGAGTTTTATGAAATCCTTGTAGAATTTAGGATTTATTATTTTTTGCAGTATTTTATTCATGGCTTTTATTGGGTTGTAATTAATTTGCTTTAATTTCCTATAATGTAGTTTGTAATAGCCCAAATAGAGGGAAATTAGTGGAATTTTAATTCTCTGCATTAAAAATTGATTAGTAATCTAGGCTTAATTTTGTAAAATACAATTAAAATCAATTATGACAGTAGATTAATTTTAGGGTTGCATGAAATTGAATTAGGGATTCTTAGAAAAATCATGTAAAAATTATTATTTTGATTTATTTTTGGGATGTTTATTAAATTGGGCTTGTTTTTATTCTCTTTAGGCCCCAAGCCCACGGTAGGGTCAATCCATTTAATAAATAGGTTTTTAATTAGATTTTTAGGTTTAATTAATTTTAAAATCAATTTAGGCCCATTTAGGTTAATTTAGATTTAGGCCCATTTTTAGTTATTAGAATTACTTTAGATTTAGCTCTATCCATTAATTTCATTTCTTTTAAAATAAATAGACTTAGGCTCTATTTTTTTTTGAGTTAAAATTAAAGTAAACTTAGACCCACTTTATAAACTAATTTCTTCTTTAAAATTTATAGACAATAGGCCCATTTCCTCAGTTAATTAAAATAAGTAGATTTAGGTTCAGTAATTCAATTAAAATGTAGGCCCATCTCTAGTCCATTTTACTTGTAAATAAAATATATAGAATTAACTAACTTTAATTAATAAAATTAATCTAGTTTAGACATAGGGACATTGCCTTTTGCATGCGTTTTTTACATGTAATTTTATGACTTGTTGCTTTTGAGTTAAATGGATGTTTAATTAGGGTTTAAATAAAATTGCTTGTAATTAGAAAATAAGATAATAATTCATAAAGTAATTCTAAATGAACACAAGACTGAAAGAAGTTAGTATTCCGTTCCTAGAATCTCCTGGTTGTGGTACTAGATTTCTTTTAGAGAATCAAGTATCACCAAAATGATTTATCCCAGTTATTACCCTGGGTGGTGACTCCTCATCTCCATGCCTTATCTTTATGACAATAGTTAGTGTGTTCCCTAGGGCCTTGAGCCCAAACAATGTTGCGGTTGCTAAAATCTTGGGCACATCCTAAACCTCGCCGTCTATAGTGGTGACTCCACTAGGGATAAAAGATACTAATTCTACTTGTGTTCTTTAGAATTATTTTATTAATTTTTTTTCTTGCATTCATTCTGCATGTCCTTATTAACTGATGGTGTTGGTTTATGATTCCATGATTCCACTAGCTTCATGGAGTTATAAATTGGCTAACCATCACTCTTAGCCTTAACTCGGTTCAAGAGAGATTACCAAGCTCATATAACCAGAGTCTGTAACCCAAGTCCTAAAGGGGGGTAGCCTTCTCTCAAGTTTTCAAAGGATGTTGAGCCCCTCTGACCTTGGCCTGTAACTTAAGTCTTAAAGGAGGGCATCTTGCTAAGGGAACCTTGACTTTTCACCAAACCCTAACTACATATAATGGCTTAGTTACTTCCCTTAAAATTACCCAAATTGCTTGTGTATGTTGCCATAAGGTAATTCTATCTATAAAAGCCTAAGTCTATACTTTAAAGAGCCCGTATGGGCTAATAAAGATTGGGCTAGACCTTTATACCTAGAAATGTTATTTCTATGCTTCTACTGCTTTAAGAGAGATGTGGCATGAATGTCAGTTCTTAATATCCCCTGTTGATATTAAGGCCAAGATAAAAAATCCTAGGAAAAGAGACTCAACATTGAACACGTGTGTGGGAGGACTAAGGTTAGAAGGATGAATGTTGTACACTTGATTGATACTTACTATTTGCTACTTGTTATATAGCACATGTATCATGCATACATGCATTTCATTCATTACACTAACAAGTTGTTTTATAGCCATCATAAATTCACTTAGGTCTCCTCGTATTTGGGGATGGAAAGGTAGCAGACTAAGAAGAATAGATTTAAGTCCTAAAGCCATAGCAGAAGAGATCCATTATTGATTGGAGAAGAGTCATATTAATCCACTTTACTTGGAAGCTGAACCAACTCTAACTAAGTGTATAAAAATGGAATAACAACAAGGAGGGAACTGGACCTTAGAAGACATCAAGGGAGCTTTGATGGATGACATGAGGGCTATGATGCAAGATGAACAATGACAGGCTTTATCTGGATTGATGCAACCTATTACTACTATCATACCACCACTTGTAATTGATCAACCACCTACTGTTGTAGCAATCCCACTTGCTGCAGATGCTCCACTTATTGCCAATAATGCTAGGGGGCAACCTATTGCTAGAAACCCACCTGGTGTTGATGTGAAGCTTAAGGATATTGAGAACTATATAGTGGAAAAGGCAAAGAGAGAATCACTTGAACTGGTACAAGACCATTAGTCCAAGCAGATGCAAACACTGACCCAGAAAATGTTTAAAATGGAAGAACTGATTAGAGGACAATGCATGGGATATTCATTTGACTTTGATGATATGCTGCTAATGGAGGATAGTAAACTACCTGAGAAATTCAAAATGCCTCAGCTGTAGAAGTTTGATGGAATTGGAGATCCTAGGATTCATCTTAGTCAGTACACAATAACTATAAGCACTACTAAGGCCCCATTGTTAATTATCATTAGGTTATTTGTATTGTCTTTAGAGGGAATGATTGTAAATTGGTATCATGGGTTGGAAAACTCTGTCAGGACTGGCTGGAAAAAATTGTGCACTACTTTTTTGAAATAGTATGATTATAACACTAGATTGGAAGTGTCCATTATGGATTTGGAACTGACTAAGAAAAAATCAAATGAATCCTTTTTTGATTTCTTAACCATGTTCATGAACAAAGCAGGACTGATGAATAATACGCTGGTTGAGAAAGATCAGGTCAAGATAATAGTCCGCAATGTATCACTTAATCTAGTCGAGAGATTACAGATGATGAACCCTAAGATGTTTGTAGACCTTTATAATGATGGGTTGCAAGCTGAGGAGATTGAAAATGATAAGAACAAGATTGCTAAATGCACCAGAGCGAGAAATTACCCAATTAGGGGCACACAATAATGGAGCACTAACCGGATTATGGATGTGCATGTTATTCAACAACCAAAGAGATTCTCCAATTTTAACAAACCTTTGTCAAAAGTCCTAAAGCGCCTAATGCAAAGGGGCTTACTTCAACCTTTACCTAATCCAAACCCACCAAACCTAAACACCCTAAGCTATAACCTAAATAAGTACTGCAAATTCCACCAAAACCTTCAACACTCCACAGATAACCGCATCTGCCTCAAACATGAAATCCAAAACCTTATAGACTCCAGAAAGATCATAGACCCTGAAAACCCAAGCACCAGAAATAATCCTTTCCTAAACTACTAAAATGTACCACCCTCAGCTACTATGATGATCAACTCAGGAGTAAGTAAGGAAGAAGTGTTAAGCTCCTTTAAGGACTTACACATTAAAACCAATAACGAATCTCCTAATGCCCCCAAAGATAAGGAAAGAGCAAAAGGCTTATTGGGTCAGCCTTCAGGTAAGTTTGACTATAAGGTGTTTTATACTAAACCACCTTATTTTGACATACCTTATGAGTTGATTGTGCCTATAGGATAGGGTAATGAGTTTGATGATGAGAAGCTACTAGACAAGAAAGAAAAGTGCACATTTAAGGTATAAAAAGATTGTGGAGACAATTGGCGAGAAGATACAAGAATAGCCAGTATTTCAGCCACCTGAAGGACAACCACCATGAGACTCAGCATCCTTAGCATCTAGAATAGGAAATAAATTTTCTTATTATCTTCTTTGAATAAAATTTTAGTTTCTTTAGAACTTGTTTTGTTTTAGTGGTTAATGATATGAATATTGGTTTTGCTTACTTGTGTGATGTGCATCTTGATAGTTATGTGCATTATAATTTTTATCGTTCATGTATATTTAACATTAATTCAATTCATTTTGATTCATTTAACATGGGCATGAATGATAATCCAAAGAATATTTCTATATCACATGATGTAACTCTTAAAGAGAGGGAAAATTTTGAGAGAATATTAATAAAAGGAAGGTAGTATTTGCTTGGACTTATGAAGATATGCTAGGTTTAGACGGGGAAATTAAAGAGCATCATATTCCAACTCATCTAGAGATAAAATCGGACAAATAGAAATTGCGTAGGCTAAGAGTAGAGTGGATTGAGAAAATAAGAGAGGAGATTGCTAAACAAATTCCGGCTAACTTTTTAGAAGTAATAGATTACCCTCAATGGCTAGCAAACATAGTCCTGATACCTAAGAAATATGGTAAGGTGTGTATGTGTGTCAATTTTAGAGATTTAAATAAAGCATGTCCAAAAGATGACTTTCCTTTACCCTACATTGATGTTATAGTGGATAGTGCGACATCAAGTGCAATGTATTCATTCATGGATGGATTCTCTGGGTATATTCAAATAATGATGGCAGATATGGATAAGATCAAGATATGTTTCATTACAAAATGGGGGACTTATTGTTATAAGGTTATGCCTTTTTGGTTGAAAAATGCAGGTACAACATACCAAAGGGCTACTACCACTTTTTTCCATGACATGATGCATAAGGAAGTTGAGGTGTATGTAAATGACAAGATGGTCAAGTCAAAAACAAGATAGGGACACTTTGAAGCACTGGATAAGTTCTTGGCATGCATTGAGAGGTATAATCTAAGACTCAACTTGAAGAAATACATTTTTGGAGTTACTTCAGGGAAGCTGTTGGGGCATATAGTTAGTAATAGAGGAATCGAAGTAGATCCGAATAAAGTGAAAACTATTCAGGAAATGCCAACACCAAAGATAGAGAAAGAAGTGAGAGGGTTTATTGGTAGGTTACAATATATTAGCAGGTTCATTGCAAAGCTTACTAATATTTGTGATCCAATCTTCAAGCTGTTAAGAAAAGATCAACCTATAAAGTGGAATGATGATTGTCAGAAGGCCTTTGATAAGATAAAAGAATATCTCATCAATCCACCTATATTGAGACCACTGAGGCAAGGTAAACCATTGATTCTATATTTGGCTCTAAAAGAAAAGGTAATGGGGGCAATGTTAACTTAAGAAGGACTGGATAGGATGGAGCACGTAGTGTATTACCTCAGCAAAAAGTTCTTGCCATATGAAGAAAAGTATGATTTGGTGGAAAAGACATGTTTGATAATGATCTGAGCAATAAGAAAATTGAGGCATTACTTTCAGTCTTATAGGGTTCAGGCTATTTCAAAGATAGATCCCTTAAGATACTTACTACAGACACTTGCTTCGACTAGAAGGATGTCTTGATGGCTCATACTCCTAACTAAATTCGATATAGAATATATTACCACAGAGGTTATTAAAGGGAGGGTAGTAGTGAAATTCCTAACACAAAATGCAATAGAGGGTGATGAACCATGGAACCTAGAATTTTTAAATGACAATCTAGCAATTATAAAGCATCAGGAATGGAAGCTTTATTTTTATGGGGTTGTAAATAACAAAGGAGCTGGATTAGGAGTGATCCTTGTTATGCTAGAAGGAGAAACCATATCGATGGCCAAGAAATTAGATTTCAAAGTAACCAATAATATGGCTAAGTATGAGGCATGCATTCATGGAGTGGAAGCAATAATGGCAGTTGGAGCAAAGGAGTTGTTAGTATATGGAGATTTGATGTTGGTTATTAGTCAGGCTAACGAAGACTTAGAAGTAAAGGAGGAAAAGCTGAAACCCTACATTTGCTATTTGAGGACTTTAATAAAGAACTTCACCAAATGTCTTTTTATTCATCTATCAAGAGATGACAATTAAATGGCAGATGCTCTAGCAATGCTCTCTTCAATGTGGGATAGTGTAACTGGATTGACTATAAAGCCATTAGTGATTATGAAATCAAGAGCTCCATGTTATGGGGGTGAGCAAATTATTGGAATTCAAATAGGGCTTGAAGAGAAGCCCTAGTTTTATGATGTTCTAAGGTTTATTGAGGAAGGAAAATATCCAGATGAAGCCACTTCAAAAGAGAGATATGCCCTATGTGTTTTTACATGTAATTTTGCAAGTCACGATGGGGTGTTGTATAAGAGAATGCCGAATGAGATATAGCTCAGATGTCTCAAGAAAGATAAAGTAGAAAAGGTGATGAAGGAGATTCATGTGGGAGCTTACAATTCTCACATGAATGGAATAATCCTAGCAAATAAGATAATCAGACAAGGGTACTATTGGATAAGCATGGAAAGAGATTGCATTAAGACAGTAAGGCAATGCCATCAATGTCAGATCTATAGGAATCTCAACCACCTTCCTCTAATGGTGTTGAATAGTTTATCATCTCCTTTGCCTTTTACAGTGTGGGGGATTGATATCATATGAGAAATAAGGCCAACAACATTAATTGGACATAAATATATAGCTATGGGAATTGATTACTTCTCTAGATGGGTAGAGGCTGAATCTTTTAATACTCTAAAGGTGAAGCAGATGGCCCAATTCATTGAGAAAAATCTTATTTGTAGATATGGGGCTCCACATTATGTTGTGACGGACAATGGGGTTCAGTTTCAAGTAGAGACGGTAGAGTTATTATAGAAATATAGGATCGAGCATTATAAGTCTTCATCGTATCAACCTTAGGCTAATGGAGCAGTGGAAGCAACAAATAAGAATATCAAGAAAATTCTCTCTAAGATGGTCAAAACTTACAAAGACTGGTATGAGTACCTTCCCTTTGCCTTAGAGGGATACAAAACTACAACTAGAACTACCACAGGCCAAACTCCATTCTCCTTGGTGTATGGTTGTGAAGCAATTTTGCCTATAGAAACTGAGATCAAGTCTCTGAGAGTGGTTATGGAGGCCAAAACATTTGAGAGTGAATGGGCACAAAAGAGATATGATCATCTGGTATCTTTAGATGAGAAGAGGATGAATGCTTTTTTTCATACTTAGATATATCAGAGAAGCATAACAAGGTTGTTTAACAAGAAAGTAAGGCTAGGGAAAATAAGAGTTGGGGACATAGTGTTAAAATAGTCTAGAGCAATGGTGTTCGATCTGAGAGGAAAATTCAGACCAAATTGGGAAGGACCGTATTTAGTCAAGTTAGTTTTGCCAAAAGGAGCTACTAAGATATTTGATTTTGAAGGGAATGAGTTCATAGAGCCTGTTAATCTAGATCACCTCCAGAAATACTACTTGTAAAAATAAATAAAAGTAGTATGAATAAAATAAAATTCACTGACTAGAAAACCTGAAAAGGTAAGTCAAGCAAAAATTAAGACATTCTCGCTATTCAAAAAACCCATAAAGGACTGGTAGGAAAAAATTAGGGAATAAATAATAGAAAAAGGTCCTGCTGATTAGAAAACCCGCAAAGGGCTAGTCAGGCAAAAGTTAGGGAAATAAAATGTGAATGAAAAATATTCAGTTAGAAAATCCAAAAGGACTAGCTAATAATAGGAGTTATGTCATATGATAAAGTAAATGTACTTATTTTGGCCTTAATTAATGAATCTTATTGAAATTGGATTTTGTTATAACATTGCATGTTCTATCTTATTTATAATGCATAAGTACTATAAAGGAAAACAAAACATAGAAACTTAAAATCAGCTCTATGAGACCATTTTGCTTTAGTGGTGCCTCTATTTCTTGTTATGAGATTCATCATGTAAAGCTTGAGTCCTCTTGTATCTAGAAAATCTGAGTGGCTCTGTAGCTTGTATCATGACCCAAGTCTTGTAATTATCGTCAATAGTTTTATCAACATTTAAAGATATATTGCGCTCAAGGGTTCTGCAAGGCCATAAGTCCTTGACCTTATCTAAAAAAATCCTGCTCAAGAGGGAAGCCCTCAAAATTAGTTAGAATAGTAACAATGAATTATGCGCGGCCATATTGATGACAAAGGTGTAAAGGGAAAATGAAAGTCAAAAAGTGCAACCTCAGGATGGGAACACAATAATCATATAAGTCAAGGGTTATGAACTTTAGTCTCCACCAAGGGTAGACCCATGTAATCTCAATGTATGTGATACCCTTCATCCAATCAATCCAATGGTCTATAGTGTGCTTGTCTTTCATCTTTAAGGGTCGAGATTGCAATTGATGAAACTGATATAATAAATGGTTGGCCGGAATAACAAGCAAACTCAATTTTTTTGCAACTAGATTTGAAAAGTAAAACTAAGAAGCCCGTTAAGTTGAAAACCCAAAAGGGTGGCTTAGGCAAAAGTTAAGGTTAATAAAATAAAATAAAATAAAATAAAATAATAATAATAATAATAATAAAAAAAAAAAATTCACTTAGGACCATCTATTCATCCAAGTTTAATTTTAAGAAAGGAAAATTTAAAATAGATCAGTACAAGAAAGCAGTCTGACATAACTACAAATCAAAATTGAATCAGTCATCCCAGGCTCCACTATTAGACCATGGGCTCCATCCTTTGCTAGGATCATCATGATGATAAGTATCTGGAGGTTTAACAGATGAAGTACCAATGTTGTTGGGGTCCATGCTCAATTCTGCAAGCCGCTGATGAAGCATCTCATTCTCCCACTCTAGATCCCTGGAATAACTCTGTGCATATAGGAAACATCACATCATATGCATACCATTCACACATTTGCATAATAAGTGTATATGCTTACCCGCCAATTATCTGTGACCTGCATGGTAAATAACCTCTGAGATGAGGCAAGTCCGTGCAAATACTCTGCCTATATCCGAGGGATTTGTTTTGTAAAGTCATGCTAACATAAATACCAAGTGTACAGGTAATATAAGAAATAAGTCAAAAAAATGCACATGAGAAGTATCTGGTGAAGAAAAGCTAGGGAGCTAAACATCACCAAAATGCATTTGCTGCGTAACCAGAGCCTAAACTGCATGAGCCCAATAAGCATAGATCTGTCAGGAAGGGGGACATCGCTAAAAATAGCGCCAACAAAGGTTCCCTCACAATCGGTCCCAATGTGCTGAGTATGCTGTGCATGACTAGGTCTAGCCCTAGATACATCATGCATAATCTCAGGCTCAGAAGCAGTCTCAACCCCCTAAGTAGTCCCGACCGCCTCCTCTATCACCTCGTCAGCAGGGGAGCCAATCTCCTCAAACTATGAGAAAAGAAAATAAGTGATTTGAACACTCCGAAAGAGAAATGATCATAAGGTACTTTAGCTTGGTCAGTAGGAGCCTACTCCAATAGGTTCTCATGGATGAACTACTGGTAATGGTGAGATTGCTCAAGAAAAATCGTGGCATCATATCCCTGTAATGCCTCTCTCAACTCTAAACCCATCATATGAGAACTGTATAACATCGAGAGAGGAACATCAAAGGGAATATGGCGTTGAGAGGGTATAGAATGCCACCGATACACCCACTCTCCTAAATACCATATATGGCATCCATAACCAGGGAGCAGAATCCTTATGTCCTTGAGTCGTATTGCAGCAACCATGAAATAATACCTCTGGACATCATCTGCTCCCTTTAACCAATTAGATTTAATCTACAAAATCATATTATTAAGTTTAACTTGCATTAAATAATGAAATACTAATGATTTTATTTTCCTACTAGGCACCACTCGATAGTGTTCAATTGAACATGGTAAGTCTGCAAAGTGTTCCTAACGCTCGTTAGATGGGAAGAGCCCCATATCTACATCAGAGGGAGCCTCCAATAAGAACTGATAGCACCAAAGCCATAAATTAACCTAATCTCTAGTCTCTAGACCTGGAAAGAGGAAAAATAAATAGAAATGAGGACGTGTTACCTCATTGCCCACATCTGTGCACCTATGTAAGTGAAGGGGAGTCAAAGGAAGCACAGTAGAACCCTCTCAAAGTCTAAGTTTTTTTTGAGGAAAATGGAGAGGCACAATGGCTAGGTCATCTAAAATCTCTACTCCTCTATGTAGCCTGTGTTATGGGTCAGCCATAGGATCTGACAGATCGTGAATCGGATTTCGGATGAGCAAGAAATTAAAAGAAGAAAATCAAAGCGAAAAAGAAGAAATAGAGAGGGAAATGAAAGAATAGCAATGAAAAATAAGGAGGGAAGCTTCTTATAAATGAAAAATATCCATTTTGGTCCCTTGACTATGCCTGCATTCAAAATTAAGTTTTTCTTTGCAATTTCATCCACAATTGCATCTTGATTAGGATTTGATTCCTAATTAATTCATTTAACTCATGTCACCAATTAACAAATTATTATTAATTGCGTCTATATTTAAATTTTAAATTTTGTCAAGTATGAAATACAAAATATAATTACAGAATTCAGTTTTGCATTTTTACATGCATTATTTTAAATCAACAAAATTTTAAAATTCATTTTATGCTATACAGTAGTTGAAACAAAAATTTTAAAAATTATCATGTTATGTGCTGCACAGTAGTTGTAACATGAATTTCAAATTCAGCATGTTATGTGCTTCAATAGCAGTTATAACATGAAAATTTTCAAACCTTTTATCACCAGGCACTATACAATAGTTATGGTATTATTGCTAGACATTCCATAATAACTATAGCATGTTTTTAAATCATAAGTCACTAGACATCTCACAAGGAATATAGCAGAATTTTAAAATCATCAAATTACTAGACGTTCCATGAGAACTATAGCACTTTTTTAAATCAAGGCTCGCTTGACGTCCTACAGGGAATATAGTGAGAATTATTGCATTTATTTCGTTAAATGTCCCATGGGGAATATAATAAAATCCACTATCATTAGATTTTCCAAAAGGAATATAATGCAATTTGCTAGTTACTACATAGTAGTTACGATATTATTGCTAGACGTTCCATAGGAACTATAGCATGTTTTCAAATCATGAGTCACTAGACATCCCATGGGGAATATAGTGAAATGCATAAGTTTCATTAGAGATTCCATAGGAAATATAGTGAAACATATTAAACAAAGCATCTTGCTTAAAATTGCTCAGTAATTTAAGCATCAGTATGTCAAATAGGATACTTTGAAGTACCCTAATTTTTTCTTTCAAACTTGTGTGCTACTATTGCTTTGCTGCAATTTGTCAAGCAAACAGCGACAAAGGGGGTCAACTGTAAACAACCAATTTCGAGATGCAATTATGCACACATGCAACGAAAGCCCCTATGATGAAAATCTAATCAAGAATTGATCTCTAATGTCAAGTTTCATGATTTAAAGGACTAAATTGCTACGTTTTGTGGATTTTATTGTAAAATTATTTTTTTAAGGATTTGATTGCAAAAATTAGAAACTTCCAATGACCTTTTTGTAATTTAATTAAATAAATAAATAAATATAAATAAAAATAAAAATATGGTCGGTCGGCATTTAATGTCGACCGACATTATGTAATGCCAATCGGCATTACGAGCCAGAAATCGACATTCCAAAGTGTCGATTTTCATTAAAAACTAATTTTTTTATGTTGAAAATTAATTTTTTTGTCATTTCTTAATTTTATTCATTGGTCTAGGACACCATGTGTCTTGGCATGTGCGAGTCTTTAATTTTTTCAAAACTCTATCTCTTGATTTTGAAAGTTCAAAAATTAAAAATCTAACACTTACGTGATCGCAGGGTTGGAGGTTACTAGGTCTGGCCTTAAAAGCCAGAAGGAGGAGGTTACAAAAA
Organism: Mallotus nudiflorus; assembly: GCA_947683625.1. Lineage (NCBI taxonomy): Eukaryota > Viridiplantae > Streptophyta > Magnoliopsida > Malpighiales > Euphorbiaceae > Mallotus > Mallotus nudiflorus. The sequence goes on from CANTUR010000239.1 coordinate 245,919, forward strand.
CCCTAGAGAGGGAGAGAGAGAGAGCTAGACCTAGAGAGGCAAAGTTTATAAAAAAACCTAGAGAAGCAAAGGGGTTGCGAAAAAAAAAAACCAAAGAGAGGAAAAAAAACCCTAATTAGCTACTGCAAAGAAAAAGTGTGGATTGAAAAACACAGACCTTCTACTGCAGGTTTCAAATCAACAAAAATATGTTCTTTGTTTTTAAAAGTCTAGAAAGTTAAGAAAAAAAGAATAGAGTCAATCTTAAAACGGTGACAATCCCAATCTGAGGGGTATTTAAACAACATTTGCACAACATCTTCTACTCTTTTTTTTATATTGATTTGATTTCTTTATTTTTTTCTTAATTGATTCGTTACTGATTAATTTTTATTATTTTTTTTATTTTGATTGGTGTCCTGGGAGCTTTGGATGTGAGGTTGGTGATGTGAGATTTTGGCAGTATTGAAGAATCCATGGGATGCCATGGACTAAGTTTTGTGAAATCCCTGTAGAATTTAGGATTTATTATTTTCTACAGTATTTTATTCATGACTTTTATTGGGTTGTAATTAATTTGCATTAATTTCATGCACTGTAGTTTGTAATAGGCCCAATAGAGGGAAATTAGTGGAATTTTAATTCTCTGCACTAAAAATTTATTAGTAATCTAGGCTCAATTTGGTAAATTTTAATTAAAATCAATGATGGCAATAGATTAATTTTAGGGTTTCATGAAATTGAATTAGGGATTCTTAGAAACATCATGTAAAAATTATTATTTTGATTTATTTTTGGGGTGTTTGTTGAATTGAGCTTCTTTTTATGTTTTTATTCTCTTTAGGCCCCAAGCTCACGACAGGGTCAATCCATTTAATAAATAAGTTTTTAATTGGATTTTTAGGTTTAATTAATTTTAAAATCAATTTAGGCCCATTTAGGTTAATTTAGATTTAGGCCCATTTTTAGTTAATAAAATTATTTTAAATTTAGCTCTACCCATTAATTTTATTTCTTTTAAAATAAATAGACTTAGACTCCTTTTTTATTTGAGTTAAAATTAAATTAAACTAGACCCACTTAATAAACTAATTTCTTTTTTAAAATTTGTAGACAATAGGCCTATTTTCTCAGTTAATTAAAATAAGTAGATTAGGTTCACTAATTCAATTAAAATGTTGGCCCATCTCTAGTCCATTTTATAAAATATGTAGAATTAGCTAACTTTAATTGATAAAATTAATCTAGTTTGTACATAGGGATGTTGCCTTTATATGCATTTTTTACATGTAATTTTATGACTTGTTGCCTTTAGGTTAAATGGATGTTTAATTAGGGTTTAAATAAAATTGCATGTAATTAGAAAATAAGATAGTAGTTCATAAAGTAATTCTAAATGAATAAAAGACTAAAAGAAGTTAGTATTCCGTTCCCAGAATCTCCTGGTTGTGGTGTTAACTCTCTTTTAGAGAATTGAGTACCATTAAAACTATTTGTCCTAGTTATTACCTTGGGTGGCAACTCCTCATCTCCACCCCATGTCTTTGTGACAGTGGTTAGTATGTCCCTAGGGCCTTGAGTCCAAATAGTGTCACGGTTGCTAAAATCTTGGGCGCGGGCTAAACCCCACCATCTATACTCACCTTTGCATAATATGGGTAGAAACAATTGATTTTATAACCTATAAATGAGTTTAAGCTAGGACTGCTTACTCAAAACTTCCTTGATAACTTGGTTGCAACTTTGTTGTGCAAAATCATTCTGAGGAACATTAATTACAATGGAGATCTATCTACTGATGATCAATATAAGGAATGGATCCAGTTGCAACAAACATAAAAGAATGAATTCATAAGACATTGAAGAATAAGAGAGTTGCAGATGTTGAGTGGGAAAGGTGCAAAACAAAAGAAAAAAAGACAAAATTAGTTTATAGGATCGAATCTTTACTTTACCCTTTTGTTAGATGTAGTTTCCTTTTTAGTTAGATAGTATGAAAGGAACATTTAATGCAATATTTAATAATAATAAAGGTGATCCATTTCATTTAATTTAAGCATAAGATGACTATACATTTTACTTCTGACACAATTGTTATCATTGATGGGCTTGCCCTTGCAAATTTTCCAATTAACTATTTTTCACTCTCTCTCTCCTTTTTACATGACCTTAACTTTTAGCTGGACTTCCTCTTTCTAGGTTTTCAATCCAGCACGACTTTATTTTTATTTTTCACTTTTGGTCTTTAATTTTCACCTAGATAACCTCTTTTCGAGGTTTTTTTCCTAGCGAGACTTTTACAGAGAGTACTTCTTAAGCTTGTCTAGGTTGATGGGCTCTTTGAACTCGTTGCACCTTTAGAGAATAACTTCTTTACTATATAAGGACCTTCCTAATTTGGCTTGAACTTTCCTCGTGGGTTTGTTATAATTGGCTTTGTGAGCTTCAGCACAAAATCACCCTCTTTAATATTTCCTGGTTTAATATTCTTGTTATAAGCCTGAGCTATCCTTTTATGATATAGCTAGGAATAATATATTGCTTTCGTCCTCTTCTTATCTAATAATGTCAACTGTGCCAATTGACTTTCTACCCACTGTTACTCAGGGATTTTGGTTTCCAAAAGGACCTTTAAAGATTGAATCTCAACATCCACTAGCAATACCACTTCACACCTATACACTAAGGAGTATGGAGTAACCCCAGTCAATGTTCTAGCAGTAGTTCTATATCCCTATAGTGCAAACTATAGATAATTGGCCTAATCCCGATAATTCTACATCATCTTAGCCAATATCTTCTTTATATTTTTATTAGCAACTTCCAGTGCCCTATTTGGCTATGGCCTATACGAAGATGCCTATGATGCTTAATCTTATATTCTTTTAACAATATAGTTGTCTCTACCTAAAATTGTACACCATTATCAGTGACAATATGATAAGGTAGCCCATATCTGTAGATTATGTTTTTCCTAATAAATCTTGCCATTTGCTTCGAGCCAATAGTAGTATAAGATTCAGCTTTAACCCATTTGGAGAAATAATCAATTGCCACCACAATGTATCTATAACTATTCTATGCTTTTAGCCTTATCTCTCTTATAATATCGATTCCCCAAACTGCAAATGGCCATGGAGAAGTCATTCCTTGAAGCTCCATGGATGGCAAATGACTAACATCTTTATAGGCTTGATAGTTATGGCTTCTCTTTACAAACTTAACACAATCTATTTCCATGTTTAGCCAGTAGTAACTTTGTCTAGCTATTTTCTTTACCAAGACTGTCCCATTCATGTGTGGCCCACATACTCCTTCATGCACTAATTTTATAATTTTTTGGGCCTCATCATGGTTGACACATCTCAAGTGGACTCCAGTTGGCATTCTTTTGTACAACACACCATTATAATTGATAACTTGCTGAGATAATATCCTTAAAGACATTCTTTCTTTCTTATCTGTATCTTTTAGAAATTATCCCATTTCCAAATACTGTTGTAAATCATGAAACCATGGCTTTTCAAGAATATCAACCGGCATTACCCTTTTCTCTTTATAATAAGGGTTTTAGGATTTTACTAAAATAAGGGGCTTAACACTTACTGACTTTCCACTTTTCCACATTGAAACCAAAGTAGTGAAAGCATCAGCTAGTTGATTCTTATCCTAAGGCAATTGAAAAAATTTGCATTGGGTAAAAGATAACAAAATAGTAGCCAAATAGTCTCCATATAGTCGTAACTTATCCTCCTTTATCTACCATTCTTTTTATGCCTACTTTATCACAAGTATAGAGTCACCATACATTGTGATCTCTTTTGCCCATACATTTTGGAGTGTTTCTAAGCCAAAGATATAAGCTTCGTACTCTGCTTGGTTATTAGTCACTTTAAACTCTAATCTTTTTGCCATTGGGATCATTTCTCCTTTTAGCATGATTAGAATTACACCAATGCTTGCCCCCTTGTTATTAACTGCTTCGTCAAAACACATTGACCACCCTAGAATCTTAATTGCTCCCAAAATCTCATCTGAAACTTTAACTCTCATTATTATTCATTATTAACTGGACTTAGAGCTAATAAGTCTACTATCACTCTACCTTTCATTACCTTTTTCACCACGTAATCTCTATTGAACTCAATGAGTAAAACTAACCATCTAGCTAATTTTCCTATTAGAGAAGGGGTCTATTGGAGGTATCTAAGAGGGTCATGTTTAGAGACTGCCTGCACTCTGTATGATTAAAAATAATACTAGAGTTTCTTAATTGCCCAAATTACAGCCAAACACGTCTTCTCCACCAAGCTATAATTAGCCTTACACTACAAGAGCTTGTTACTTAAGTAATACACTGCATACTTAACTTTGCCTTTACCCTTTTGAGCCAACATCACATGTACCATATCCTTCTTAATTTCTAGATAAAGAATTAAAGGCTTTCCCAACTTTGACAGCTGTAAGACTAGAGGATTCATCAAATAATTCTTAATAACTTTAAAAGCTTACTGACATTTATTATCCTAAATTATTGATTGATTCTTTCATAAAAGCTTAAAGATTGGCTCATAAATGGTGGTCAGCTTAGCTATCAATCTACGGATGTATTGCAATCACCCAATGAACCCTCTGACTTCATTTTCATTTTTTGGTATCGGCATCTCCCTGATTGCTCTAACTTTATTCAGGTCCACCTCTATTCCTTTATAGCTGATAATGTGTCCTAACAGCTTTCCAGATGTCACCCCAAAAATACACTTCTCAGGTTTAACCTAAGATTATACTTCTCTACTCTTGCCAGAATTTTGTCTAAGGCTTCAAAGTGCCTTCCCCTAGTTAGAGATTGTACCATCATATCATTCACATACACCTCTGTCTTTTTATGGATCGTGTCGTGCAGTAAGGCGATAGTCATCCTTTGATAAGTAGCCCTACATTTTTTAGTTTGAATGGCATAACCAAGTAACAGTAGATCCCCCACTTAATGATGAAAGATTTTTTTAGCTTATCCATTACCGTCATTATGATCTGATTATATCCTGAGAAACCATCCATGAAGGTGTACATTACACTAGAAGCCACACTGTCGATAAGTGTGTCTATATGTGGCAATGGAAAATCATCTTTTGTGTAGGTTTTGTTCAAATCTCTATAATTTATAGACATTTTGACTTTAGCATCTTTCTTGGGGACCAGAACTATATTTGTTATCCATTGGGTGTCCTCAACTACCTCTAACTACTTTTCAACTTCTTCTTTGATCAACAAAGCCCATTCTGGCCTCAACCTTCTTTATTTTTGTTTAGCTGGCATGATGTGGGGATATGCAGAGATTCTATGTTCTACAATCTCCTTGTCAACCCCAATCATATCCTCATTACCCTAAGCAAATACTTTATATCTTCTTTTTAATAATTCTTTCATTTTTTGTCTCTTATTAGGAGTTAAATAAGAAGCAATCAGTATATTTTTAGGATTATCATTTTTGCCTAAATTAAATAATGTAGTTTGTGTAGAATTAATGTCAAATATATTCATAAAATGATCATCACAAACATATAACCATTAGGAAACACATCACACACGTAGGCAAAGTCAGATTTCATTGCATCAATTTTTAAGAAAAATGCATCATCAGTTTTAAATAAGTTTGTAATATAAGCATCACAATCATCATAAAAGATGTCGATGATAGAATTCAGGACTTAGGTTTCAAGATCTAACTCTTTTTCTTGATCATCAGCAACTTTGATCTCCTCAGCAGTAATATCCTCTTCTGACCTTGGGCAAACCAGTTCTTCAACCATCTCTTCTTCAACAGTAGGCCACTTGATCCTATCCATATAATTAGCAAAAATTTCAAACCCAAGGACCATATTTCTAGCTAGCATTAATGGTTCAAAAGTTCCTTTATATGGATAATCAGTACCTTCCTTAACAAAAATACCTCATAATCCCTGCTTCTTATTCTCAACAATGACTTCTTCTTCATCTTTAAAATCCTCGGGTCCAAAATACCCAATTCCATACTTCAAAATAAGGACTTTTAACTCCACAAACTTAGGTGGCCCATTCTGCTCTTTTTCTAATCCCAAGCTAGGCATGAACTTTATACTCTTCATTATGTTCATGACTTTCTCATCCAACTTATCTTTGTAAAGCACACAAACCTCAAAACTTAGGCTAATTAGAATCTGCTTGGGAGTGAGCTTTAAAGCAACAATAACTACTTTAATTTCTGTTGAAATTATAACCACCGTCCTTTCGTGTGGAAACTTAAGTTTTTGGTGCACAGTGGATGTACACTTCCCAAGAGATGGAACCAAGGCTTCCTAGTAAGATAGCAAAAGTGGCTGGGATGTTAATCATATATAAGTTTATTTTAGTGATATGCACTAGGTCAATCATATATGACCATGTTTTGACTTTGTCATTTTATTAATAAAGAGGCATTTTCATTATCAATTTTTGTTGTGATAATTACTTGAATAGTAAATTCTTCCTAAGGTCATCAAGTATGTGACTTAATAATAAAACCTTTATATTAAATATGAGTTCTATTCAAATTATCCCTAGTCATTATAATGTATGAAGACTAGTATGGTGTTAATTGATGATTGTATTTTACTAATCATGAATATGAGATATTAAGTCAAATCATAGGTACTTATTTGAGAAATAATGTACTGCATTGACCCATTATGAGAATACTATATAGATAATTGTCATAAGTAATTCTTAGCATAGTAATATTGATTTAGTCCTCTGAACTTAAAATCACCATGGATTTCTACATAACTATTTTGTATTTTGACACAATCTAACATTATCTTTAACTGGATGATAAAATAGATTGTTGTTAGATATGAAATAAGCTATATGAGAAATGTGAGTGATTGAGAAGGAATTTATCCCTTATTTAATCTGAGTAAGATATCTATAGGCCCCTTGATAAGATAGATTGAGGAAAATGCGTAACCATACTAAAGGGAATTGATAAAGAGTTATCATTCTCAGTCTACTTGGAATTAAGAAATAATATAATTGAATTGTATAAGGATGAAAAAAATTATGCCTTATATTCAATCAAGATATTATATGACAAAAAGACTATAATATTCACTATAAATTAGGTTATATCAAATTATTGACCTTCACATGACTTAAGTAGTCATAATGTCTTGCTAGAGGCCACTTATGACTTGTAAGCCTAAAAAGGGATTTTAGGCCCATTGTCAATGTCATATGAACCTATAGGCTCACACACTTAGAACATGCCCAAAATAAATATGGGTTCACCAAGCCCAATAAAGCTCTATGGAAATATATATATATATATATTTATTTATTTATTTAAGGTAATGGTTATCTTAAATAAATAAGAAACTATAAATAAATAGTGGAATATACCAAAAATGTTTTGGTAAAATAAGAAATTACTATAAATTCATTTCAATAAATATAGCCCTAATTAAGAAGTCTATAAATATGACATATTCTTTAGGGTTTAGCATATCTTTTATTCTGCCACCTAATTTCGTTTTCTCCCCTTTGAGAAAAAAAAAACACAAAGTTCTTTAGTTCTTGAGTTATGAGACAATCAAGAAAAAGGTGCTACCACACATGTTCATTTTGATTTAAGGACTATTTATATGGATACTTATAGAGGACGTATCCATTTGGAGACATCTTAATCCAACTTAGAACATCAGAAGCTCAAGGTAAGGTGTCACTGAAGTGAACCCCTTCTCTACCTTCCAACAATCTTCGTGCATTTATGGTAAGGTTTTTGGAAACCCTATATCAATCGATTAATATAATTACATGGATTCCAGTTTGGTTTTGTGATTAAATTTTTAAATTTTTAAATTTCCACTGCGTTTTGAATCACATAACCCAATAATTTACCCAGCTTTCAATAGGACCATTCTTTACCAAAGCGTGAAATATTTCCTCCACATGTCTTTTTGTATCATCATATGCTTTGATAATCACATCAGAAGGCTTGAGGTCATCAACAGTCAATCCCAACTTGGGCAAAATCTTAAGACGACATATATTTATAGTGAAACCGTTGTCCACCATCATGTAGCAGGTTAATTTGCCTTTTTCTTCAGCCTTAATGAACAAGGCTTTATAATTATCCCTTCCTTCCAATGGCAAATCATCATCAATGAACATAATAGCACCCTCATAACGTTCCAATAAAGAGCTTACCATCTGCTTAGGGGTATAAGCCTTGGGGACATTTTTCTTTTCCAAGGCTTGAATTAGAGCCTTCCGATGTGTTCTAGAATTCATCAACAACTCCCATATGCTTGCCATAACTTTTTCTTCTTTCTTTGATTCTTTCTTTGGTCCCTTTTCTTCTACCTTCTCATTCCTAATTTCCTTTTAATCTTAGTCACTAGACGAGCTTTATCATTTTCTTTTCCTTTTTCAGGAATCTTCTTAACATATTGAATCTCTCTCTCCTCATCACTATCCTACATGTCCACTTGAATAGGTCCCTGTAAGCACCCAATTTCGGGATGCAATTGTGCACAATTGTAACATAAGCCCTTATGATGAAATTTATTTAAAAATTGAACTTGGTTGTTGATTTTCTGGACTTTAAGGACTAAATTGCTATATTTTTTTAGGGTTTGATTGCAAATAAGTCAATTTTTCAAGGGTCTTTTGATAAAAAAGAGTTTTAGGATCGGCATTGTACAATGCCAGTCGGTATTGCATAGTGTCGATGCGCAATAATTCTATTTTTTTTATGTATTTTTCCTTATTTTCATCAATTTTTTCAGTGTTTTGATTGGTTGAAAATTCAAATTTTATCTGATAAGGTTTTTTTTTTTAAAAAAAAATGCAGTAGATATTTTTAAAATCAAAACAAATGCTATCTAATCTGATAAGATAGGTTTGTTCCTCCTTTAGAGGAAGTTCAGTACGCGCAGACTCTGCATTTAAAAGCAAAGTCTGCATGCGTGCAAGGAGGGCTTGGTTGGAAGATTTTTAGGGGAGGTTTTTTTTACATAGACGGAAGATAGAAAAAAAACTTTGATTTCCTCTGTTCTTTAAAAATCCTGATTTTTGCAGTTCATTTGACAAAGACGATACAACGATTTTTCAGTCCCAGTCCATAATCAAATCAACACTGAGTCAATTTCAACGGTGAAAATCCTAATCTGAGGGGCCAAAAAAGGGCTATGCACAACATTCATTTTTTTTTCTTCTCTTCTATGATTTTTATTCATTTTGTCAATTGTTTTATTATTTAATTTCACTACTAATTTGATTGCTTTTTTTTTTAATGTTCATATGTGAATTGAGGAGGAGGATACTGCCTGTGTTTAATTGAACAGAAGGTCCATGGAATGCCATGGATGAACCTGTATTATTTTAATAATAGTTCTTAGGATTTTAATTTTTATTCTACATTTTGGTATCCTGTGTAGTTTATTTTTAATTCATGGGTGTATAATTATTTAATTTTAATTCTTTACATAGTTTATAATAGCCCCAGTAGTGGGAATAGTGAAAGATTTAAATTTCTGTATTTTAAAATTGATTAGTAATTAGGTTCAATTGGGTAAAAAAAATCACTTAAAATCAATGGTAGCAGTAGCTTAAATTAGGGTTTGCATATAATTAATTTAGGTTTTTTTTAGAAAATCATTGTAATGTTTGTTTGATATATTTTTTTGTGTTTTATTTATTTTGGGCTTGTTTTTTAAGTTTTTATGTTTTTGGGCCCCAAACCCACATTTAGGTCTAACCCACTTAATAAATAGGCTTAAAAATGATTTAGGTTTTAAATAATTCAAATCAACTTAGGCCCATTAGGTTAATTAGATTTTAGGCCCGCTTAGTTAATTAAAATTGTTTAGACTTAGCTCAGCCCACTTAATTATATTTCTTTTAAAATAAATAGACCTAGGTCCACACTCCACTTAAAATAAAACCAAGTTAGACTTAGGCCCACTAGTATAATTTTCCTTTAAAAATTAAATAGACTTAAGCTCATATCTTAGAAAGACTAAAAAAATAGATTTAGGCTCATTAATTAATAAAATATAGGCCCACATTTATTCTATTTCGCTTGTAAATAAAATGTAGATTTAGCTAACTTATTTAATAAAATTAACATAGTTTAAAATTAGGGACAATATGATCTTAAATGCGTTTTTTATTTGTAATTTTATTGACTTGTTGCCTTTTTGGGTAGATGGATGTTAATTAGGGTTTAATAAAATTGCATGTAATTAGAGGATGAAATAATCATTTATGTAATTATTCTAAATGAACATGAGACTAAGAGAAGTTAGTATTCTGTATCCAGAATCTCCTGGTTGTGGTGCTAATTTTCTTTTAGAGAATCGAGTACCACCAATCAAATTGTCCTAGTTATTACCCTGGGTGGTGACTCCTTATCTCCACGCCATGTCTTTGTGACAGTGGTTAGTGTGTTCTCTAAGGCCCTGAGCCTAAATAGTATTACGGTTGTTAAAATCTTGGACACGCACTAAACCCTGCCGTCTACAGTCCCCCTTCATCATCAGAGCTCTAAATGTCTAGAACTTTAATTGACAAGTCAACAAGTTGTGGGTCAGGTTGTGGGTCAGGTTGAGGTGTATTTTGTGTAATGAGGCTAGGTTGTGATAGACTTGGTTTAAGGTCACATTTTGGTGGGCTAAGTTCGACATCCACAAAAGGGTCATGACTTGCTCTTCCATAAAACCTATGTTAATCATGAGAATGGGTGTGTTTCGTAGTGAAATGTTTGGGTAATTGGGTAAAGGGTTATTTTGAGTGGTTGGTTTTCTAGTCTCAAGGTCAGTGATTTTGCCTAAATCAATACAATCTTGAATTTTATTTCTCAATCTAGCACAACTGTTAGTATCATGGCCAATGGCTTGATGAAACTTATAATAAAGTTTCGAGCTGGCATTTGGTAAAGGTTATTTAGGGGGTAAGGGTTGTAGCAGGTTCTTCTCCTTCAACTTCTCTAGGACTTTTGAAAGTGGTCTACCTAAATTAGAGAATCTTTATGGTTGTCTTATGGCATTATTTGTACATTATTGCTTGATCTACTAGCTTTCTTACCCCCAAATCTTCCATTAAAAAACTTTTTTTCCTTTGTTAAGTCTGCCTCTTTCTAGACCCCAAACCTTTACAGTTCTTCAAAATTTTAGATCCCAAGGTCCTTTAGCTTCTTAGACAATAGTGGAACACAACCCTATATTGCCAATATTATTTGGTATGATTTAACAGGCTTATGTCTCATTTAAACTAATTTTTCCCTCCAACGAGTGAAATAATCCATGGAGGACTCATTGAACTTCTATTTAGTGTCTTACAAAGCCCTTAAGGACACCTCAACTAAACATTAAGATCATACTGCTTCACAAAGGTAGCACACAACTCCTTCCAATCAAATTGCACATGTGATTCCAGAGTGTAGTACCAATGAGTTAGTTCATCTTCTAATGACATGGGTAATTGCTTGACTATTTGGGCTTTAGTTAATCCAATGGCCTTTATATAGGTCACATATTGTTTTACATGCAAGTGCGAATCGTTGGTCCTGGCATACCTTTATGTCAGGAAATTTGAATTTTTAGGGCAAGGAATTATCATCCTCATTAAAATTGAGGTTGGTGTAGTCCATTAGGGTGTTAATCCCCTTTTCCTTCATCATCATCTGAATTTGGGCCATGGCCTTGGACATGTTTTTAGCTTAATTGGACTTTTCTACTATTTTAGAAATTTTGTTGGACTATTACTTCTACTAGTAGAGTTTATTGATCATCTTCTATTTGTTGCCTTGCAGAGGTTTCAACAATAAGATCAAAAGGTGGTGGCTAGACTGCTGGTTATTTCTGTCTGGCTGGCCCTATTATCTCTGCCATTATTTCCCTCATGATTGCTCAGGTTTGTTAAGCCATTTCTCTCTTCAACTCCTCCTTAAAAGCTTCAAAATCAAAACCTGACATTGTTGCTTCTTTAGGAGTTCTAACCAATCGTCTCGAGTTAAATTATTTCCAAGCAGATGAGGAGTATGAGTCTATACATGTAACCACTATATGTTAGAACTATGCATGATGTGTATGCATGATATGCAGGTTCATTTTATTTTATCGTTGTGAAAAAAAAGGAAAATAAACACACATTATTTACACATAATAAAGAGACAAACAAAAAGTTCTCGAATGATAATCTCCACCCTTATTTCTCCTAGACACGTGTTCAATGGTAAGTCTTTTGTCTTAGGATTTTGGTATAGATCTTAATCATTAACAGGGGATGGTAAGACTAACATACATGTGAAAACTCTCGAGACAGTTTAAATAAGTAGTGAATTCTTTATATAAATCCAAAGACCATTCTTGATGAGCCAAGGTTTACTATTAAAGGCCCAACTTGTCAAGGTCCATAAGGTAAAAATAGGTGTAAAAGGCCCATCTTGACAAGGTTCATTTATAATGGGTTTGAATAGGCATGAGAGACCCATTTTGATTAAGTCCATTTATAATAGGCTTGGGATTTATTTTGAGAATCCACTATATGGTATAAAACATATGCATTTGGTAAAAGAACCCTAAGGGAAACTACTAAGTCATTACAAGAGCTTGAGTCTTAAGTAATAGGCTACAACTCCCATAGCGATATACCTCCATTTACATCTCCCCACTCAAAGGTCCATGTGACATGGGTAAGTACATGCTATGAGTGATAATAATTAAATATCCCACTACCAAGTTTGAATAAAACATAAGTAGCAAAATAATGATTATTATCGGGTTAATTGGGACGTTAGAGCTTATTGTGTGCAAAAAAGTGTAGTGAATGCAAAAGAAATGCAAAAAAAATAAGAGAATAATTAAAAATGATAAATGCAAAACATTGGAATTAGTTTTTCTATCCTTAGTGGAATCACTACTGTAGACAGTGGGATTAAACTCATGCCTAAGTGTTTAGCAACCATGGCACTGAGTGGGCCCCAAGACTACTAAGAAATACAAAGTAGGCTCAAGGCCTAAATCGAAGAAGGAGTCGCCACTCGGATGAAAATTGAAACATACTATACGACAACTGGATTTCATAAAGGTTCCTAGAAGCCATCATTAGAGAATGGGTTTGCCTTGTAGTTGGCCTCTGTTTATGTTTTGTAATTTATGACCTTTAATTATTCAATTATTTCCTTATTAACATGCAAGTTCTAATTATTTCCAATCAATTTCCAATTTTATACTTAGGTCAGGGTTTACACATTAATTCAATTACATATGCTTAATGGTGATTCACTACATTTTATTGCAACTATATATAAAATATTTACAAACATGAAAGTAAATAATTAATACTCATGCAAAGAAATGGCGAAGGAGAAATGAATATAACCCTTTGTTCATGAAAATAAAGTGTAATATATAAAAAATAAACTAAAGAGAAGAAAATAAACATAAAGTAAATTGCAAATAAACTAAAAGGGAAACGAATTTTATAAATCTTCAAGGATGAGTAACTAATTAGTAACGGTGAGTCACCCAGTCACTTTCCTGCATGTAATCCAAAACATTAATTTCCTATAATAATAAGAATTCTACCACAAAAAACTACAAAGATAATTCATGGATCAAATTAACATAAACAAGCATGACAAATACTTAAATATTAATTATACAAGATGGTAAGATGATTATGTAAAGAAAACTAAGATATGAAGAGATAAAGTTATAAGGAAATGTGAATCATGCAAAACATATGAAGGGTATCAAAATAAAATTATACATTATACTATTGATAAGGCGTCGCCTCTAGTCATAGAGATGATTTCATTTCGCCTTAAAACCAAGGGGTGGCACCTCTTTGAAGAGGCATCATCCGACTATCAGACAAAGTAACGAGTTTCAAACCTTTTAACCATCATGCAAAATAGCATCTCATGCAAATAACTAAATATTAATGACTATATTCAGTAATTTAAGTGATCACACCATGAATATAACAAGAAACAAGTAAGTAAGCTAACAAGACTTTTATAACTTTACAATTCAAGATTTAGAAAAATGAGGATTATTACTAATTATAAAGCTTGTTTTCCAAAATAATTGCCCTCAGAAGTTGTTTTTGGTCTAAAGCTTCACTTGAATGCTAGAGGTCAGCTTTTTCTCCTTTGAAAAAAGGTTTTTTTATGCTAAGTTTTCCTTTTCTCCTCAAGAACGTCCCCCTTTTCCTTCAAAGCTCTTCTCTCCTTATTCTTTTTCTAAAAAGTGTGCTAAAAATTGCTAATGGTAACCCCTTCCCTTTTTCTTCTCTCTCCAATCCTCTTTCTAAACCTTATGCCTAAAGCATAGCCCTCATTTTTCACTCTTATCATTACATTTTTTAGCCCTTCCCTTTTCCCAAAAATTTTCTTCTCATGCAATATGCTTAATTTCAGTGGGAGGTGGGTGTAGATGGCGGGGTTTAGCATACGCCAAAGATCTTAGCAACCGCAACACTGTTTAAGCTCAGGACTCTAGAAAACACACTAACCACTGTCATAAAAACATGGCATGGAGATTAGGAGTCGCCACCCATGGTAATAGTTGGGATAAATCAAAAAAATGGTGATACTCGATTACTTAAAAGAAAGCTAGCACCACAACTAGGAGATTCTGGGTACGGAATACCAACTTCTTACAGTCTCATGTTTTTTTAGAATTACTTTATGAATTACTATTTTTTCCTCTATTTACATGCAATTTCATATAAATCTTAAAAAAAAAATCAACTCCAGGTAAACTAGTCATGAAATATACAAGTAAACAATGCATTCATTTAAATCACAATCCCTAGGTTAGTAATCTACATTAATTTTAATTAATGAGCTAAATCTACAAATTTTAATTTACAAGTGAGCCTAAAAACTAATGGGCTTAATCCTTATTCAATTTTAATTAAATGAACCTAAGTCTATTTATTTTAATTCTAAAAATGGTCCTAATTCTACAAATTATGAACTATTTAATTTAGTGGGCCTAATTCTACATGTTTTAATTCTAGACTGATATTAAATCTACAAATTATGAAAAGGCTTAAATTAAATATGTTAAATCTACAAATTACGAAAAGGCTTAAATTAAATGGGTTAAGTCTAAATTAATTAAATTAAGTTAGGTGGGCCTATTTCTAATTGACTAAATGGGCCTAAGTTATCTCTACCCTAAATCTAATTAATTATGGGCCTAAAGATGTATTTTAATTAATTAAACCTAAGAAAAACTTAAATTTAAATAGGTTAAATCCTAATGTGGATTTAGGGCCCAAAACACATAAACATAAGCAAACAAACCCAAAAACAATAAGAATATATAAAAATAAACAAATAAAAGATCAAACAATTAATTTAACTTTTTCTAAAAACCCTAATTTAATTAAAATGACTCTAAACAAATAAAAATAATAATCAACAAGTAACCCTAATTCTAACTACTTAAATCTAATTCAATTTTAATTAAATAACCTAATGATTTCTATGGCCATTAATTTTAACTAATTACCTAATTAAAACCTTAATTTTACTAACCGATTAATTAAAACAAAACATCCAATTGCACACACACAAAATTTCATTATTCTCACTATTGGGGCTATTAAAATCAACTATTAAGAATACTAAAACAAGAAGAAGAATTAACACAATCCTAAAAATAAATAAAAATATGAAAATTAAATAGAAAAAAAACCTAGAAACTACATCTAGCTACAAGGTTCCATTCATGGCATTCCATGGACCTCTATAGACTTGTTTCTCCAAGCATGATCATCATGTAATCTCCTCCATAATTACCATCACAAAAGAATAAAACAATGATTGGTGAATAAAATTATAATAAAAATTCAATAAAATCAAAATAATAATAAAAGAAGAAAAATAAAAGAAGGTAGGGAGAAGATAATGCTTATGGATGCTCTTAGATTAGTAAGATCACCATTGTTTTTTAGTAAACCTTTAAAACTTGTTATTATTCTTCTAAAAAATCTCCAAATGAATAAATCAATAAGTGTTTTTTTATGTACTCCCTAAAGAAAAGACTAAAGATCCTTAAGAAGAAAAGAGCTAAAATTGTAGAAAAGAATACCGAAATTGAGTCCCCCTGCTCCAAGAGCCTAAGCTTTCCTTTTATAGGGAAAAAACCAAAAAACCCTAAGTTCTACATACTAAGATTTCCAATTTTAAAAGGACTTTATTTCCTGAAGAGTTAGATAAATCCAAAAATAAATTTAAGAAAAATTTTTAACCAATCAAAACTAAGAAAAAAATATTTTTATTTTATGTAAAAAATACAAAAAATGGACGAAAAACACATAATTCCTATCAAAATTGTGTAATTCCGACCAAAATTATGTAATTCTGATTGAAATTCTATAATTCTGATTTTTTTAACTTTTAATTACAAAAAGAACCCTGAAAGAAATTACATTTTCAATTAGGTCTTAAAAGGTATTACAATTAAGTCCTTGAAAAAACCAATTAAACTCTTTCTGAAAATGTATTTAAAATTTTAAGGTTTTAAACTTCAAGTATTGAAGACCTACTTATAACATTTTCATCATTGGAGTCCTTTGTCGCATCCATATTTTATTATCTTGAAATTAGGTGTTTACAGTTGCCCCCTTTTGTCACTGTTTGTTTGACAAATTGCGGCAAAGCCAATAAGCAGACAATTTCTTAAGAATAGAAGTTTGGGTACTTACCTGTGCTTCTTAAGATTTATGCATGTAAGTGATTGTCGGTTCATGATAAATGCTTGTGTTACCATACAGTACTAGGCATAAACTTAAAACCTCTGAGGAAACACTATACTCGAACATATAACATTGATTTGGATGGATACATCACACTCAGTTGTATGATGTTGACTATACTTGGTCGTATAGTCTGGATTGGAAGGATACATTGTACTCGGTCATACAATGTTGATTACACTCGGTCATATAGTTTAAATGGAAGGATTCATTGTACTCGGCGGTACAATGTCGACTACACTCGGTTGTATAGTCTAAATAAAAGGATACATTATACTCGATCATACAATGTCGACTATACTCAGATGTATAGTCTTATTTGAAATGCCACATTGTACTCAGTCGTACAATGTTGACTATACTTGGTCATATAGTCTGATTGAAAGATACATCATACGAGATCATATAATGTCGACTACACTCGGTCGTATAGTCTGAATTGAATTGCACTCGGTCATACAACGTCGATTATACTCTGTCGTATAGTTTGATTTGAAATGACACATTGTACTTGGTCATACAATGTCGACTACACTCGGTCGTATAGTCTAAATTGAAATAGGTACATTGTACTCAGTTGTACAATGTCGACTATACTTGGGCGTATAGTCTAATTAAAAGGATGCATTTCACTTAGTCATACAATGTCGACTACACATAGTCATATAGTCTGATTTGAAATGATACATTGCACTCGGTTGTACAATGTTGACTACACTCGGTCATATAGTCTGAATTGAAATAGGTACATTGCACTCTGTTGTACAATGTCGACTAAACTCAATCGTATAGTCTGATTAGGAATACACTACACTTGGTCATGTAGCATTAATTTCTTTTATGTTGACAATTTAATAATTCAAGGAATTATCAAATCATGTAGCTTTGCAATTTAGGACTAAATTGCAAGAAAAGCTTTGGACTTGAATACAAATGAAGTTAAAGGACTAAAATGGATGTTTGCCACTTTAATATATATGTTGCATTTTTTTGATTCATTTCTTCATTCCCAATCTCTTTCATTCCCTTTTTTTCTCTTGATTTTGAAATCTTACTTCTTCAATTATTCTTTCATCTGATCTCTAATTTGGAATCCATCTTATCTTATGGCTCACCTAGGACATAGGCTACATAGAAGCAGCTCTAGGAAATCAGATCTAGTCATATCTCAATTGCATTTTTCTCAAAATAGTCTGGGGCTCAATGAAAGGGAAGAGGCGCTCCCTTTGACTTGCTTGCACCTTCACAGATGCTCACAGGCTGGAGATGAGGTAAATTTCTCTTTCGTCTTTAATTCTATAAAAAATATATTCTTGTTAATACATTAACATATTTATGCATGCAATTATAGAACATCTCTCATACAAATTAGATAAAATTACATGAAATTATAAATTTTAAAATAAAATTTTGCAAAATTGGTTTTAACATGTCAAAAGGCCAATAGAATTTAGATAGATTTTTCAATTTTCAGTTGGAAATAAGAATTCTAGATTGAAGGAAATCTGGAAATACCGATTGAAAATCTAAATTTCCTATTGGAAATCTAAATTTTTTATCGAAAATCCAATTTTTCGATCTCTTTTTTTTTAAGATAGAAATGAAAATAAATAAAAATCGAAAGTCAGTAAGGAAGGTAATCTTGTCATTTTCTGAATTTTATTCAGAAACCACAAAAATTCTCTAGTTGCTTTCACTTGGCTTAAAAACTCTTTTATGATTTATCGAGAGAGGTAGTACAGCACATCTGGGCATCCAACTTCCGACACTTCATTGTTGCTCTGTCGACTACTAGAGGTAGGTCAGATCACTATTCACTTTTTACTCTTATCAAGAGGTGGATGGATACTACTCACACCTTTCACACACGAGTAGGTGAGCTGACTATTTCTCCCATGAGCTTCTCTGCTATCACCTTTGGGGGTACCCCGGTTCTTTTTGATATCCATTACTACACTCTTCTTAAGGATGCCAGGAGTTATTATGTTCGTGACATGTTAGGGTTTGTTTCAATATAGAAGAATCAAAAGAATGTGCTTCTCTTATTTGGGGTTTCCGGAGATTACCCACTACCACACCTTGCCAGATCCTTTAGAAGGTGAGATGCTTCTTATTGATACTGCTAGGCACTACCCTCTTTTATAAGACTGGTCATAAGGTTAGTATTGTGCTTCTTGGTCCCCTTCAGGATCTTGCTAGAGTAGCTACCTTGGATTGGGGATCAGTAACTCTTACTTATCTTTACTATAGACTAGATACTATTTGTAAAGGTGTTGTAACGATGTGTAGCTTTTAGCACATTTTTCATATAAACCTCCTTTATGTCTTCTACTCCTTTTTAATTTTTGCTCTTTTACAAATATTTTTCATTTCAACTTATCTTTTCCTTTTGAGATCTGGGGCATTGAGATCGGGGTGATCCGAGGCTTTAGCGCTATTAGCTTTGACATGAGTCTTCCATTAATGCAGAGATGGGGTCATCTTGCTAGTGTCAAGTATGACTTACAAACTTATCGGGACCAGCTGAACTCTTTAGAGTGGGACCTGGTAAGATAAATTTAACTATTAGCATTTAATCAGTTGTAAAAGTTAGATAAAATTTATTTAAATGAATTTGCAAGTCAAATAAAATTGGCTAGTTAATGCTAAAGACATTCAGCGATATAGTTTCATGACTGTTGTTGTAAGGCTTGAGACTATGAGGATCTTGCTTCCTGGTTATGTTTACTAGATGTGGTATCTAGGTGAGCATGTTTATAATTGGCATATAGGACCTTCTAGAAGGCATGTTTCTTCTTTTATTCCCTCTTCCATACTGAGGAGTTGTAGCTTGACTGGGTTTAAGCTCAGAGCAACTCTTGAGGGATATGATGCTTTGACACTGCTCGAGTGTTCTCACCATTATCAGGAATATATTTAAGAGAATCTCTTAGAGCAAGTTCCCATAGATCCAGTTGAGGTATGCTTTCCGTCACCATTCCTCCTTATCACTATCTTACTTCATTCTCCTTCATCATTATGGATGACATTAATTTTCCATGCAAGTTAATTGCTATAGAGGAGGAGACTGAGGGTGACACTGAGAGAGCTGAGCAAGAGGTTGAGCCTACTCAGCATAGTGGAGCTGCTTGAGGTGATACTTCCTCGAGTACCATTATGGGTGATATACCCCTACTTGATAGGTCTATATACTATTAGGCTCCTGTGGTGCAAACCCCCATTAAGCAATATGTGTACCTTAATATAGTTTAGATTCCTATCTTTTCTCCTCCTGATGCTTTATAAGTAAGTTTGTTTTTGCATTCCTAATCCTGTATAAACTGACACTTGTTGTTGAATGTATATGTCATTTTATAGATCCCTCGAATATAGGCAGAGTATCTATATGGACTTGCTTCATCCTAGAGATTATTTACTATGCATATCATAGATAGTTGGTGGGTTAGTATTTATAACAAGTATGCAAATGTATGCATGTTATGCATGATTTTAACTATTCTTAATGTGACAGAGTTATGTTGGAGATTTGGAGCATGAGAATGAGAGGCTTTGCAGATAGCTTATTGGTCTTGGCTTTGACAGTCATGATGCTGAGACTTCTATGCCACCAGATTAGAGTGATGATCTTGCTAGAGGATAGAGTCCTTGGCCAAACACTAGAGCTCAAGATGACTGATCTTTCATCTTTAGGACTTGTGCTTTCATAACTATATTTTCCTTTTTCCTATGAATTTTTCTCCCTTTTTCTGAATGGATTACAAAGTTTTGTTTTGGATTGAGCCCTAGAATTTAATAAACTTTTTTTTTGTCAAAAATCTTGGAAATTCGATTAGGATTATAGATTTCTAATTGGATTTCTAAAATTTCGATTGGAATTCTAGAATTCCCATTGGATTTCTGGAATTTCTAGATTTTTTATCAGAAACTTGGCTTCTGCTCTTTGCCCTTTTTCCATTTTGATTTCTGATTTGAGTTTGATCCACACATGTAAAATCCTAATCCCTTCATATTAAACATTTATGCCTATATAAATAGCTTATCAAAGGGTAGTCACCTATTTCTATCTTTTATTTTCTTAATCATAACACAAGTCACCCTAAAAATGTACCATAATTTTCTTTATACTGCTGCCACCTTTTGGGACATTCAAGACCATGTATTTATATTCAATGGACAAGAGCTCTGTCCAGTGGTTAAGGAGTTTGCTACTATCCTTGGCCATTCTTTAGACTCGACTGCTGTGATTGCTCTTCCTAATCTTGAGATGCAGTTTCCTTGTATATTAATGACATTCTTTAATATACCCCCAAGTGACATCTACATGTATACACATAACCTTGGGACTCTCAGTCTTTCTTCTTTGATCACTTCTTGTGGGATTAAGGATAAGAATAATGCAACTTGGATTAAGACAATTTCTTTTTTCTTGTATGCCCAATTTCTGCTATAGGCTTCTCATGGAGATACTGACACTTGAATTGTCAGTATCCTAAAACAAGTAGAAATTGGGGCTAACCCTATGCTTATCATACTTGCTTACACTATCATTAAGTTAGATAATTTTAGAGTTCAAAATTGATTCTCAGGTAGTTTGCTTCTCCTTCAGGTATGCAACCTTTTTTTTTTTGCTACAAGAGAAATTGAGTCTACTTAATCCCCCCACCAATGCCTTGACTTATCAACCTCATCATCTACAGTCTCATCCATTGAAGGTAAAGGACAATCGTACTATAAGTCAATGGATTGATTGGATGAAAGCCATTATTGACACTGAGATTACATGGATCTGTCCTTGGTGGAAGTTGAAGTTTATGACCATCAACCTATATGACCATTGTGTTCCTATTCCTAGGTTACACTTTTTGACCTTCTTTTCCTCCATGCCTTTGCCACCAATATGGTCGTCTATAATTTATTGTGACTGTTATACCTAGCTTTGAAGGCTTCCCTTTAAGGTAAGATTTCTTGGACAAAATGAAGAACTTGTGGCCTCGCAAAGCATTAGAGTGGAACCTGCATTTGGATGCTGATATGACTGCCGATGATAATTACAAGGCTTAGGTTATCATGCAAGCTACAGAACCACGAGGATTTGCTAAGTAAAAAAGGACTCAAGTATTGCTAGATGAGTTATAGAAGAAGAAATAAAAACTAAAATAGTATAGTGATCTCATAAGTCTGGTCTTTTAGGCTCTCATGTTTTGTTTTTCCTTTAAGTCTTTATGCTTTGTAATAAAGATAGAATATGCAATATTCAAACAAAAATTTCATTTCAATTTTATTCATTATTTAGGGTCAAAATGAGTACATTTATTATATCACATGACATAACTCCTGTTATCAGCTAGTCCTTTTGGATTTTCTAACTGAACATTTTTCTCTTACTTTTATTACCTTAATTTCTACCTGACCAGCTCTTTACAAGCATTCTTATCAGCGAGATCACTTCTTTTACCTTATTCCCTAATTTTTTCCAGTCAACCCTTTGCGGATTTTCTAAATAGCAAGAATGTCTTAATTTTTAGCCTTTTCAAGTTTTCTAACCAGCAGAGTTTTTTTTTAAAAGTAGTATTTCTTGAGGCAATCTAGGTTGATTGGCTCAGTGAACTCATTCCCTTCCAAATCTGATATCTTTGTACCTCATTTAGGTAGGATTGTCTTGACTAAATATGGCTCTTCCCAATTTGGTCTGAATTTACCTCTGGGATCAAACACCATTGCCTTAACTGCTTTAGCACCATATCTCCAACCTTTATCTTTTTGGGTTTGACCGTCTTGTTAAAGGCTCTCACTATCCTTCTCTGATAAATTTGAGTGTGAAATAGAGCCTCCATCCTTTTCTCATCTAAAGACATGAGGTGGTCGTATCTCTTTTGCATCCATTCACTCTCAAGGACTTTCGCTTCTATAATAACCCTCAAAGATTTAATTTCCATCTTTATGGGCAAAACTACTTCACAACCGTATACTAATGAGAATGGTGTCTATCTTGTAACAATACGCATTGTAGTTCTATATCCCCATAAGGCAAAAGGAAGATACTTGGACTAATCTTTATACATTTTCACCATCTTAGAGAGGATTCTCTTTATATTCTTATTAGTTACTTCAACTGCACCATTAGCCTGAGGTCAATAAGGTGAGGATTTATGACGCTTGATCTTGTATCTCTGTAATAATTCAGCTATCTTTGCTTAAAATTGAACAACATTGTCCGTCATAACGTGATGTAATAATCCTGTACTTGTAAATGAGATTCTTCTTGATGAATCTTGCCATTTATCTAGCTTTCAAAGTACTAAAAGATTATGCTTCTATCCATATAGAGAAATATTCTATTGCCACCACTACATATTTATGCCCATTCAAGGCAATTGGTCTTATCTCCCCTATTATATCTATCCCCCATACTGCAAAGGGCCATGGAGATGTTAGACTGTTTAGCACTGTAGAGGGAAGATGGTTGAGGTTTTCATGTATCTAGCATTGATGACATTGTCTCACTATTTGGATAGAGTCTCTTTCCATGCTCATCTAATAGTACCACTATTGAATTATTTTCTTCATCAGAATCATCCTATTCATATGAGATCCACAAACCCCTGTGTGAATTTCTCTCATCGCCTGTTTTGCTTCATCCTTCTTGAGACATCTCAATTGTATTCCATTCGACATTCTTCTATATAATACCCCATCATGACTTGCATAATGACGTGCAAGAACACGAAGGAATATCTCTCTTTGGAAGTTACCTTATCTAGGTATTTCCTTTCCTCGATAAATCTTTGGATGTCATAAAATCATAGCTTTTCTTTTGGGCTTATCTGAATGCTCATAACTAACTCTTCACCATAACATGGATCTTTCATTTTCATTATCACCAAAGGCTTCATCATCAACCTGTTGGTTTATCCCATAATGAAGAGAGTATCGCCAAAGCATTCGCCATTTGATTCTTTTCTCTTAGTAAATGCATGAAGAGACATTTAGTGAAATTTCTCATTAGCTTCCTCAAATAACAGATGTAAGGTTTCAACCTCTCTTTTTTTACTTCTCATTCTCATTAGCCTGGCTAATGACTAACATGGAATCTCCGTAAACTAGTTGTAAGCACCCAATTTCGGGATGCAATTGTGCACATGTACAATGAAAGCCCCCATGATGAAAATCTAATTGAGAATTAATCTTTGGCGTTGAGTTTCGCAATTTAAAGGACTAAATTGCAACATTTTATGGATTTAATTGCAAAATTATTTTTTAAGGATTTGAATGCAGAAATTAGAAACTTCCAGGAACCTTTTTGTAATTTAAAAAAATGAAAATTTTGCTTAGTCGGCATTTAATGCCAATCGACATTGTGTAATATCGATTGACATCACGTAATGCTAGTTTAAAAATCGGCATTCTGTAATGCCGATTTTTGCTAAAAAGTGATTTTTACGCTGATTTTGCAATTTTTCAATTTTTTCATTGGTCCAGGACACCATGTGTCTGTGTATAAGTCTTGAATTCTTCAAAACCCTATTGCTTATCATCTCATTATCCTATTAGAAAACCCTAGAGAAGAAGAGCTACAAAAAAAACTAGAGAAAAAAAACCCTAATTAGCTATTGTAAAAAAAAATGTTCTTTGCTTTTAAAGTCCAGAGAATCAAGAAAACAAACTACAGAGTCAATCTTAAAATGATGACAATCCCAATCTGAGGGGCCATCAAATTGCACTGCACAACATTCTTTTCTTCTCTCTGTCTTTTTTATTTATTTTAATTTGATTTCTTTATTTTTAATTATTGATTGAATAGTTATTTATTAACTTTTTTTTGGTTTTTTTTGTTTTTTATCCTTGCTCTGTGGTACTTTGGAGGTGAGGTTGGAGATATGTGATTTTGAGCAGTGACCATTGGAAGAATCCATGGATTAAGATCTGTAAAACCCCTATAGGATTTAGAATCTATGATTTTTGTGTTCTTTTGATTTGGTTTTGTTTCGGGTTATAATTAATTTTATTTTAATTTTTGCATAGTAGTTTGTAATAGCCCCAATAGTGGGAAATAGTGGAATTTTATATTATCTGCACTAAAATTGATTAGTAATTTAGGTTCGATTAGGTAAAATTCAATTAAAATTAATGATGGTAGTAGATTAATTTAGGGTTGCATGTAAATTGATTTAGGTTTTTTTTTTTAGAATATCACATAAAATCTATGTTTGATCTGACTTTGTTATGATTTTGATTGGGTTTTGTTTTTGGATCTTTTAGTACTTTGGGCTCTAAGCCTACGTTAGGATTAAAACCACTTAATAAATAGGCTTAAAAATGGTTTTTAGGTTTTAATTAATTTAAAATTAATTTAGGCCATTTAGGTTAAATTAGATTTAGGCTCACTTTTAATTAATAAAATTAATTTAGACTTTATCCTACTAATTTATTTCATTTCTTTTTAAAAATAAATAGACTTAGGCCCATTTTTTAAAATTAAAATTGGGTTAGAATTAGGCCCACTAATTAATTCCTTTCTTTAAAATTTGTATCCTATAGGCCCATTTTTAGTTAAAATTAAAATGAATAGACTTAGGCTCATTTATTTACATGTAGGCCCATCCCTGGTCCAATTCACTTGTAAATAAAACATGTAGAATTAGCTAATTTTAATTAATAAAATTAACCTAGTTTAGACTTAGAGACATTGCCATTTATATGCATTTTTTACATTTGATTTTATGACTTGTTGCCTTCTTTTTGGTTTAGATGGATGTTCAATTAGGGTTTAAATAAAATTGCATGTAACTAAATAATAAGATTGTAATTCATAAAGTAATTCTAAATGAACACAAGACTGAAAGAAGTTAGTATTCCATTCCCAGAATCTCCTAGTTATCGTGCTAGCTTTCTTTTAGAGAATCGAGTACCACCAAAACAATTTGTCCTAGTTATTACCCTAAGTGGTGACTCTTTATCTCCATGTCATGTCTTTGTGACAATGGTTAGTGTGTTCTTTAGGGCCCTGAGCCCAAACAGTGTCGTGGTTGCCAAAATCTTGGACACGCGCTAAACCCATACTTTTTTAAGCCCATTTGGGCTAATAAAGATTAGGCTAGACGTTTATACTTAGAAATGTTGTTTATATGCTTATTACCATGAGGTTTTTCTATCTATAAAAGTCCAGGCCCATACTTTCAAAGCCCCTTGGGGTAATGAAGATTGGGCTAGACCTTTATACCTAGAAATGTTGTTTCTATGCTTTACTGCTTTAAGAGAGATTTGGTATGCGCATCAATCCCTGATATCCCCAATTGATATTAAGACCAAGACTAAAAATCCTAGAATTTGAGACTCACCATTGAACACATGTGTGGGAGGAATAAGGTTGGAAGGATGTATATTGTACATTTAATTGATACTTGCTACTTGTTACTTATTGCGTAGCATGTGCATCATGCATACATGCATACATGCATCTCATTCATTATACTAACACTTTATTTTGTAGCCATCATAGATACATCGGGGTCTTCTTGTATTTGGGGACGACGAGGTAGAAGACTAAGAAGAATGAGTCAGAGTCCTAAAGCCTTAGCAAAGGAAATCTTGAATAGACTAGATAGACTGGAAAGAAGCCTTATCAACCCACTTTACTTAGAGGCTGAACCAACTTCACCTGAATCTGAACAAATGGAACAACAGCAAGGGAACTAGGCCTTAAAAGACATCAAGGGAGCTCTGATGGATGACCTAAAGGCTATGGTGCAAGATGAGCTGAGATAAGCACTATTTGGACTAATGCAACCTGCTGTTGTCATACCACCACCTGTAATTGAACAACCACATGTTGCTGCTACTATACCACCACCTGCAATTGAACAACCACCTACTACTGCTATTGTCCCACCTGCTGTGGATGCTCTACTTGCTACCAGCAATGCTGAGGGGCAACCTGTTGCTAGAAATCCACCTGCTATGATTGTAAAGCCGAGGGATGTCAAGAATTACATGGTAGAGAAGGTGAAGAAAGAATCCCTTGAATTGGTACATGACCACGAGTCCAAGCAGATGTAAGCACTAACCCAAAAAATGTCCAATATGGAAGAGCTTATCAAGGGACAAGGCATGGGGTATTCATTTTACTTTGATGATATATTGCTAATGGAGGGAAATAAGCTAACTGAGAAGTTCAAAATGCCTTAGCTATAGAATTTTGATGGAACTAGAGATCCTAGGATTCATATCAGTCAGTACATAACAACTATGAGTACTACTAAGGCCCCATTAAAAGTGATCACTAGGTTATTTGTACTATCTTTAGAGGGAATGGTTGTAAACTGGTATGATGGGCTGGAAAAATATGTGAGAGCTAACTGGAAAGAACTATGTACTAACTTTTTAAAATAATATAATTATAACACCTGGTTGGAAGTGTCCATCAAAGATCTAGAACTGACAAAGTAGAAACCCAATGAATCTTTCTCTAATTTCTTTACCAAATTCATGAACAAAGTAGGATTGATGAAGAATAAGCTGGCCGAGAAGGATTAGTTTAGGATGATAGTTCAAAATGTGTCACCTAATCTACTTGAGAGGTTGCAAATGATCCCAAAACTTTCATAGACCTATATGATGATGGTTTTCAAGCAAAAGAGATTGAGAATGACAAGAAAAGAAGCTCTAGAGGCACTGGAACCCGAAACTACCCAATTGGGGGCACACAACAGGGAAGTACTAGCTGAGCTATGGAGGTGCGTGCAGTTTAGTAACCTTGAAGATTCTCCAACTTCAACCAACCACTCTCCAAAGTCCTAGAATGATTGATCCAAAGAGGCTTACCTTAACCTTCTCTAAACCACCTAACCCGAATGTCCTAGGTTATAACCCTAATAGCTACTACAAGTTTCACTAAGTAGTTAGCAACTCCACAGACACTTGTATTCACCTCAAACATAAGATCCAAAACCTAATAGACTCTAAAAAAATCACAGACCCTGAAAAATCCAACTCTAACCCAAACACTAAAAATAATCCTTTCCCTGACTACCAAAATATCCCACCACCGACCACTATGATGATTAATTCAGGAGTGAGCAAAGAAGAAGTGTTAAACTCCTCTAAAACCCTAAAACCTACAGCTAATGGAGAATCCCCTAATGCCTCTAGAGGAGTTGAGGATTTACTGGAGTAGCCCTTAGGAAAATTTGATTATAAGGTGTTTTATTCCAAACTGCCCTCCACAAATACCCCAATTGAATCAATTGTGCCCTTAGGATAGGGTGATGAGTTTAATGATGAAAAAAAATCCAAAACCCTAGAATAACCAAGAGTTGAGGATTTATTAGGGCAGCCCTCAGGCAAATTTGATTATAGGGTGTTCTATTCAAAGCCTGCTTCCAGTAATATACCTCTTAAAGAGATTGTGCCCTCAGGATGGGGTAATGAATTTGGTGATGGGCCAATGAAAAAAAAGAATAAGGAATATCTAACTCTCAAACAAGGGATTGAGAAATTACTAAGAGCACATTTAGGAAAGCTCAACATAAAGGGAAAGGAAACATACAAAGTAGAAGTATGGAAGGACAGAGGGATAGAATCATTAGAGTTGTAAACATCTAGTATGACTCTGATGAAGAGAGTCCTGTTGGTTTGGATTTGTGGAGCGATGACCCCAAAGTGAATCATGTCACTAGAAGTGGGAGAAATTACAAGACAATAGAAAAGAAGATTGAGAAGGTTGCACAAAGAGAAGAGACAGATGATGCAAAAATGGAAGAAGGGGAAAAGGAAGACCTGATTCTAGAACAATTAAAGAAGGCTAAGGCAAATGTTAGTATCTGGGAACTACGGAAGCACTCAAGCAGCCACAGAAGAGCTCTGGTGAAAGCTTTGTCAAACATGAACATTGAAACAACAACCACACCCAAGGCTATGGTAGCAAAGGTTACAGAAAAGAAACACAGGCTAATAACCTTCTTAGATGATGACCTGCCTTTAGAAGGAAGAAATCATAACAAGGCATTGTTTACTCCCAACTGAAGTAAAAGGGAAAAGAACCAACTTTATAATGGTTATGCTATTAATGTATGCCCATTGAAGATCTTGCCTAAGTTAGGTTTGAAAACTGAATACTTAATAGATTCAAACCTCATAATCAAAGCCTATCATGACAGCACTAGGAATGTGGAGGGGACATTACAAGCTTTGGTTAAAACAGGACCTATGGAATCAACCATTGAGTTCACCATGCTGGATATAACAGTTACTTATGCCTTGTTGTTGGGAAGGCCGTGGTTCCATGCTTTGGGAGGGGTACCCTTGACTGTGCACTAGAAGATAAAATTCCCTCACAGAGGATATATAGTGACAATTGAAGCAGGAACCAATGCAGCTATGGCCGCTATACTGGAAAAACATAAACAAGTGTGTGTTCCTCCTGAATTTCAAATTACTGGGATATTTAATGGGACTGAGATGAATCTAAGGGTTGAAAAAATGATGGAAAGCATGAATTTCCAACCTAGAGGGGGCTAGGTAAGGATGAGCAAGGAAGTCCTAAGCTACCGAAATTCAAGAGTCAAAATGACACTAAAGGGTTAAGGTGTGCTGAGATAGAATCTACTAGCAGAAGGGCCAGAAAGAAGGAGAAGGCTAAGAGAAATGAGCCCCTAAGGAGAGTTGAGCTGTTAACTGAGAATTTCATCAAGCCAAGAAAGGGCAAGTATTATATAGATATTGAGGGGTCCATTAATGTTGTTGGAAAAAATGTTCTTGGTTTGAGATTTTCAAGGACCAAATTGTGGAAAACTTAGTCAAGAGCAACAAAGAAGAAGTGATAAAGCAAATAGCTAGAAGAATGGGGGATACTGCTATTAAAGAGTTACTATGTTTGCCACCTGAAGAGGAGCCACCCCAGGATTTAACTACTTTTATTAGTGATAGCTTTATTAATGTTTTTTATGAAGAAACTGATGTAATAACTTCTAGTCTTTATGAGGACAAAAACTGTGTTTTTTCTTTAGTCAATGATATGAATGTTGGTTTTGCTTACTTGTGTGATGTGCATCCTAATAGTTTTGTGCATTATAATTTTAATCATTCATGCATGTTTGACATTAATTCAATTCAATTTGATTTATTTAACATGGGCATGAATGTTAATCCAAAGAACATTTTTATATCACATGATGTAACTCCTGAAAAGAAGGAAAATTTTAAGAAAATACTAACAAAAAGAAAGGTAGTATTAGCTTAGACTTACGAAGACATGCCAAGTTTAGATAGGGACATTGTAGAACATTATATTCCAACTCATCTAGAAATCAAACCAGTTAAATAGAAATTGCATAGGTTGAGACCATAATGGACTGAAAATATAAGAGAAGAAATTACTAAACAAATTTAGGCTAACTTTTTAGAGGTAGTAGATTATCCCCAATGGCTAGTAAACATAGTCCCAGTACCCAAGAAATAAGGTAAGGTACGAATGTGAGTTGATTTCAAGGATTTAAATAAAGCATGTCAGAAGGATGACTTCCCTTTATGTCACATCAATGTGATCATGGATAGTGCAGCGTCAAGTGCGATGTACTCCTTCATGGATGGGTTCTCTAGGTATAATTAGATAATGATGGCAGTTAGGGATAAGATCAAGACAACTTTCATCATGGAATGGGGGACATATTTCTATAAGGTTATGCCTTTTGGGTTGAAGAATGCAAGGGCAACATATCAAAGGATAGCCATTGCTTTTCTATAACATGATGCATAAGGAAGTAGAGGTATATGTAGACGATAAGATGGTCAAGTCAGAAATAAGAGAAGGGCATTTTGAAGTACTGGACAAATTCTTGGCACTTATTGAGAGGTATAATTTAAGACTCAACCCAAAGAAATGCATTTTCAGAGTTATTTCAAGGAAGTTACACGGGCATATAGGCAGTAGTAGAGAAAATAAAGTGGATCCAGATAAAGTGAAAGCCATTCAGGAAATGCTAACACCAAGGATAGAGAAAGATATGAGAGGGTTCATAGGCAAGTTATAGTGTATTAGAAGGTCAATTGTAAGGCTTACTAATATTTGTGACCTAATCTTCAAGCTTCTGAGAAAAGATCAACTTGTAGAGTGAAATGATGATTGTCAAAAGGCCTTTAATAAGATAAAGGAGTATCTCACTAATCCACCTGTACTTAAATAACTGAGGCTAGGTAAACCCTTGCTCCTATATTTGGTTCTAAAAGAAAAGGTAATAGGGACAATGTTAGCACAAGAAGGGCTGGATGGGATAGAGCATGCAATGTATTACCTCAGCAAGAAGTTCCTGCCGTATAAAGAAAAGTATGATTTGGTGGAGAAGACATGTTTGATAATGATCTAGGTAATAAAGAAATTAAGGCATGACTTTCAATCTTATAGGGTTCAGGCCATTTTAAAAATAGACCCCTTAAGATACTTACTACAGGCACCCGCTCTGACTGGAAGGATGTCTCAATGGCTCATTCTCCATACTGAATTTGATATACAGTACATTATCATGAAGGTTATTAAGAGAAGGGCAGTTGTAGACAGCAGGGTTTAGCGTGCGTCCAAGATTTTAGCAACCGCGACACTGTTTAGGCTCAGGGCCTTAGAGAACACACTAACCACTGTCACAAGACATGGTGTGGAGATGAGGAGTCGCCACCCAGGGTAATAATTGGGACAATTTGATTGGTGGTACTCAATTCTCTAAAAGAAAATTAGCACAACAACCAGGAGATTCTAGATACGGAATACTAACTTCTCTTAGTCTCATGTTCATTTAGAATAATTTAATAATAATTATTTCATCCTCTAATTACATGAAATTTTATTAAACCCTAATTAACATCCATCTACCCAAAAAGGCAACAAGTCAATAAAATTACAAGTAAAAATGCACTCAAGATCACGTCGTCTTTAAGTCTAAACTATGTTAATTTTATTAAATAAGTTAGCTAAATCTACATTTTATTTACAAGTGAAAATAGAATAAAAGTGGGCCTACATTTTATTAATTAATGAGCCTAAATCTATTTTTTAGTCCTTCTAAGATATGGGCTTAAGTCTATTCAATTTTAAAGAAGAAATTAAATTAGTGGGCCTAAGTCTTAATCTAGTTTCATTTTAAATGAAATGTGGGCCTAAGTCTATTTATTTTAAAAGAAATACAATTAAATGGGTTGAGTTAAGTCGAAACAATTTTAATTAACTAAGCGGGCCTAAAATCTAATTAACCAAATGGGCCTAAGTTGATTTAAAAAAAAAAAACCTAAATCATTTTTTAAGCCTATTTATTAAGTGGGTTAGACCTAAATGTGGGCTTGGGGCCTAAAAAAAACATAAAAACATAAAAAAAACAAGCCCAAAATAAATAAAACACAAAAAATAGATCAAAAAAACATTACAGTGATTTTTTAAAAAAAAAACCCTAAATTAATTACATGTAAACCTTAATTTAAGCTACTATCACCATTGATTTTAGTTGATTTTTACCCAATTGAACCTAATTACTAATCAATTTTAAAATACAAAAATTTAAATCTTTCACTATTCCCATTACTGGGGTTATTACAAACTACGTACAGAATTAAAATTAAATAATTATAAACCCAAAAATTAAAATACACTACACAAGATACCAAAATGTCAGAACAAAAATTGAAATCCTAAGAACTATTATTAAAACAGTACAGGTTCATCCATGGCATTCCACGGATTTTTTGTTCAATTAAACATAGGCGGTATCCTCCTCCTCAATCCACATCAAAACAAAAAAAAACAGTCAAATTAATAGTGAAATTAAATAATAAAACAATTAACGAAAATGAATAAAAATCACAGAAGAGAAGAAAGAAAAAATGAATGCTGTGCATATGCCCTTTTTCGACCCCTCAGATTAGGATTTTCACTGATGAATTGACTCAGTGTTGATTTGATTATGGACTGAGACTAAAAATCGTTGTATCATCTTCCTCAAATGAACAGCAAAATTAGGGTTTTTTAAAGAACAGAAGAAATCAAAGCCTTTTTTTTGTCTGTAAAAAATCCTTCAGCCAAGCCTCCAACCAAAAAAAACCTCCCCCAGCACGCATGCAGACTCTGCTTTTAAATGCAGAGTCTGCGCGTACTGAACTTCCTCCTTTGGAGAACAAAACCTATCTGATCAGATCAAATAACGTTTGTTTTGATTTCAAAAAAATATCTTCTGCGTTTCTTTTTTTTAAAAAAAACCTTATCTGATAAAAATTTGAATTTTTCAACCAATCAAAACACTGAAAAAATCAATAAAAATAAGTAAAAATACGCGAAAAAATCAAAAAATGGAATTATTGCGCATCGATACTATGCAATGCCAACCGACATTGTATATTGCCGACCGACATTGTATAATGCCGATTAGCATTGTCTAATGCCGATAGGCATTGTGTAATGCCGATCAGCATTACACTAAAGTCGATCTTAAAATAATTTTTTTTAACTTTTAATTATCAAAAGACCCTTGAAAAATAACTTATTTGCAATTAAATCCTAAAAAATATTGTAATTTAGTCCCTAAAGTCCAGAAAATCAATAACCAAGTTTAATTTTTAAATAAATTTCATCATAGGGGCTTACATCGCAATTGTGCATAATTGCATCCTGAAATTGGGTATTTACAGTAGTAGTATAATTCCTAGCTCAAAATGCAATAGAGGACGATGAACAATGAAGACTAGAATTCCCAAATAAGAATCTAGCAGTTGTAGAGCATTGGGAATGGAAGCTTTATTTTGATGGTGCAGTAAATAATAACAGAGTCAGGTAGGAGTGATCCTTGTCACGCCAGAGGAAGAAAACCATACCAATGGCCAAGAAATTAGATTTAAAGTAACCAATAATATGGCTAAGTATGAAGCATGCATCATGGAGTAGAAGCAGTAGTGGCAACTGGAGCAAGGGAGTTATTAATATACGGGGATTCTATATTAGTTATCAACCAGGCTAATGAAGAATGGGAAGTGAAAAAGGAAAAGTTAAAACCCTACATCTACTATTTGAAAGCTTTAAGAAAGAATTTCACCAAGTGTCTCTTTATCCATCTATCAAAAGATAACAATCAGATGGTAGATGCACTGGCAACACTCTCTTCAATATGGGATAGTGTGACTTGGTTGACTATGAGGCCATCAATGATCATGAAATCAAAGGCTCCATGTTATAGGGGTAAGTAGATTATAGGAATTTATCTAGGGCCTCAAGAGAAGCCATGGTTTTATGATGTTTAGAGGTTCATTAAGGAAGGAAAATATCCAGATAGGGCCACTTCAAAGAAAGATATGCCCTGCGTGTTCTTGCACATAATTTTTCAAGTCACATTAGGGTGTTGTATAAGAGAATGCCGAATGGAATGCAGTTTAGATGTCTCAAGAAAGATGAAGCAAAAGAGGTGATGAGGGAGATTCACGTGGGAGTTTACGGTTCTCACATGAATTGAATAATCCTAACAAATAAGATAATCAGACAAGGGTACTACTAGATAAGCAAGGAAAAGGATTGCATTATAACTGTGAGACAATGCCATCAGTGTCAGATCTACGGGAATCTCAACCATCTTCCTCCAATAATGTTGAATAGTTTATCATCTCCTTGGCCTTTTTTAGTGTGGGAGATTCATATCAAAAGAGAAAGCAGCAAATAAAAATATTAAGAAAATCCTCTCTAAGATGGTCAAAACTTACAACGATTGGTCTGATTTTCTTCCTTTTGCCTTGTGGGGATATAAAACTACAACCAGAACTGCAATAAGCTAAACTCCATTTCTCCCTGGTGTACGGCTGTAAAGCAGTTTTGCTAATAGAAACTGAGATCAAGTCTCTAAGAGTAGTTATGGAGGCTAAAATGTTCGAGAGTGAATGGGCACGAAAAAGATATGATCATTTGGTGTCTCTTAACGAGGAGAGTATTAATGCTTTGTTTCATACCCAGATATACCAAAAGAGGATAGCAAGGGCATTTAATAAGAAGGTAAAGCTGGGGAAGATAAAAGCTAAGGATATGGTACTAAAATAATCCAAAGCAGTGGTGTTCGATCTAAGAGGAAACTTCATACCAAACTGGGAAGGGCCATACTTAGTCAAGTCAGTTTTGCCAAAGGGAGTTGCTAAGATATCTAATCTTGAAGGAAATGAGTTCATGGAGCCTGTTAACCTGGATCGCCTTAAGAAATACTATCTGTAAACATAAATAAAAGTAGTATAAAGAAAATAAAAGTCTGTTGACTAGAAAATCTAAAAAGGCTAGTCAGGCAAAAATTAGGACATTCCTGCTATTCAAAAAACTCATAAATTGCTAGCAAGCAAAAATTAGGGAATAAAATAAAATAAAAAGAGGTCCTGCTGATTAAAAAACCCACAAAGGGCTAGTCATGCAAAAATTAGGGAAATAAAATGTGAATGAAAAATATTCAGTTAGAAAATTTGAAAGGAATAGCTGATAACATAAGTTATGTCATGTGATGTAGCAAATGTACTCATTTTTGCCTTAATTAATGAATCTTATTGAAATTGAAATTTTGTCATGACATTGCATGTTCTATCTTATTTATAATACATAAGCACTAAAAAGGAAAATAGAACATAAAAGACTAAGACTAGCTCTATGAGACTAATTTATTCTAATGGCACCTATGTTTCTTCTTCCTTTGAGATTCATCATGTAAAGCTTGAATCCTTTTATATGTAGAAAATTTGAGTGGCTCTGTAGCTTGTATCATGCCCTAGATTTGAAAAGTAAAAATAAGAAACCTACTAAGTTGAAAACCTGAAAGGGCAGCTTAGGCAAAAGTTAAGGCACAAAATAATAATAAAATAAAATTCACTTAGGATCATCTATTCATCCAAGTCTAATTTTAGGAAAGGGTGGTTTGAAATAGAGCATTACAAAAGATAGCTTTCCTAACTATAAAACAAAAAATAGCCTAGAATCAGTCATCCCGCGCTCCAGAATTAGGCCATGGGCTCCATCCTCTGCTAGGGTTATCATGATGATAAGTATCTGGAGGTTTGACAGATGAAGTACCAACGTTGTAGGGGTCCATGCCCAAGTCCGCAAGCCAACGATAAAGCATCTCGTTCTCTTGCTCCAAATCCCTAAAGTAACTCTACACATATAGGAAACATCTTATCATATGCATTCCATGCATACCATGCATAGATTTACATAATAAGTGTATATGCTTACCCGTTAATTATCTGTGACTTGCATGGTAAATAACCTCTGAGACAATGTGAGTTTATGCAAATACTTTTTCTGTGTTCGGGGGACCAATTTTGTAAAGTTGTACTAACATCAATTCCAAGTGTATAGGTAATGCAAGAAAGAAGTCAGAAAAACTCACATTAGAAGTATCTACTAGAGAAAAGCTAGGGAGCTGAACATCACTGAAATATATCTATTGCTCAACTGGAGCCTAAACATCAAGAGCCCAATAGAGCATAGATCTATCAGAAAGGGGAACATCACCAAAAACAACACTAATAAAAGCTCCCTCACAGCTGGTCCCAACATGCGGAGTGCACCATGCACGGCCAGGACTAGGCCCGGGGACCTCTGGTGCAATCTTAAGCTCAGGGGCAGCCTTACTCTCTTGCACAGTCTCAACCCCTCAAGTAGTCCCTACCACCTCCTCCATTACCTCATCGTAAAGGAGCCAACCTCCTCAATCTATGAAAAGAAAATTATGAGAAAAGAATAAGTGATTAGAGTATTCAAGAAAAGAAATGATCAGAAGTTACCTTATCCTGATAAATAGGAACCTGCTCTAAGAGGTTCTCATGGATAAATTATCGATAATGACAAGACTGCATCAAAAAAAATTATAGTGTCATAACCCTGTAATGCCTCCCTCAACTCTAAATGCATCAGTCGAGAACTATAAAGCATCGAGTGGGAGACAACAATAGGAATACGGTGTCAGGAAGGTCCAGAGCGCCATTGATATACCCGCTCTCCTAAATACCACATCCAACAGCCATAACCAGGGAGCAGAACCCTCATCTCCTCAAGTCGTATTGTGGCATCCATGAAATCATATCGCTAGACGTCATCAACTGCCTCCAACAAATCAGAAAGATCTGCAAAATCAAGATTAACTAAGTTTAACTTGTATAAAGTCATGAAGTACTAATGATTTTATTTTCTTACTAGGTCCCACTCAACAGTATTCAGCTGATTGTGGTAGGTCTGTATAGTATTCCTAACACTCACTAGATGGAAAGAGCCCCATTTTTACATCAGGGGGAGACTCCTATCAGAGCTGATAGCCTCGAAGCCAAGAATCAACCCAATCTTTATGCTCCAAATCTGAAAGATATAATAAGTCAACAAAAATAAAGAAAAGGAAAAGAGAAGAAGAGAAATGAAAAGGGGACAGACTCATATGTAAGACATGCTAGAAGCCATACATGGTGACAACACCTCTACAAACAGTGTCCAATCTATAATACAAATAAGCTAACGCCGCAGATCCCCAATTGAGGGTGATAACTCGATCTAAGTCTCGAAGAGGGTCTAGAAGGGCAATGCTAACCTCATGACCAGTCTTATAGAAAAGGGTCGTGCCAAGCAATATCATAAGGAGACACCTCGCCGTATGGGCAATCTGATGAGGAGCGGTGGTAAAAAGGCGTCTGAATCCCTCAATCAACGATGAAAAAAGAACATTCTTCTGATTCTTCCACGTTAGAGCAAACCTGATCACACCTCACACATTCTAACTCTGGTTATACTTATGAAGACTACAATAACTGATATCGAAGGAAATAGGAGTCCCATCACATGCAATCCTAATGATTACAGAAAAACTCATAAGCGAAATAGTCAACTCACCTACATGAGTATAGAATATATGGGTGGTGTCCATCCATTGGTCAATCAATGCTAATAAAGAATGGCAATCAGACCTCCCTCGAGTTGTCAAAAGCCCAACAATAAATCATCTAAACCCGAAGGCCCACACCAGCTATGCCACATTCTCCGACAACCCTTGAAATAATTCACGAGCTATATGAAAATAACCCGTGAATTTCATCGGTCGCTAGGAGAATTCTGAGGGAGAAATAATAATTAATTGACTAAAAAATAATAATTCAAAAAAATATTTTTGGATCAAAATTATACAATGCCAATCGGCATTGCACAAATGTCAATCGATTTTAGGACTTCCGACTCCGATTTTCAGACTTTTGGTCGACCATTCAACTGAAATCCTATGTTGCCAGGTTAAATTTAAATTTTTCATGCATTTTTTAGTATTTTTATATACACACTAATTTACATTCTAAAATTAATTCTAATTACTAACTGTATGAATAAATTTTTACAAGAATAAATAAAAGTAGGGAAGTGTTACCTCAATGCCCGCATTTGTGCACCTATGAAGGTGAAGGTGAGTCAAAGGAAGCACAATAGACTTTCTCAGAGTCCAAAGTTTTTCTGAGGGAAACGGAGAGGCACAATGGTTGGATTAACTGAAATCCCTGCTCCTCTATATAGCTTATGTTATAAGGCAGCCATAGGATCCGATAGATCGTGAATCGGACTTCAGATGAGCAAGAAATCAAAAGAAAATAATCAAAGAAAAATAGAAAAAATGGAGAGGGAAATGCAAGAACATCATTGAAAATAAGGAGGGAAGCTTCTTATAAATGAAAAATATCCATTTTGATCCCTTGACTATGCATGCATTCAAAATCAATCTTTTTCTTTGCAATTTCATCCATAATTGCATCTTAATTAGGATTTAATTCCTAAATTAGTTCATTCAACTCATGTCATCAATAAATGAATCATTATTAATTGCATTTTTATTTAAATTCTGAATTTTTTTCTATCAAGTATAGAATGTAGAATATAATTACGGAATGCAATTTTGCATTTTTTTCATGCATCATTTTAAATTAAAAGATTTCAAAATTCATTTCATGTTACACAATAGTTAAAACACAAATTTTCAAAAATGTTATGTGTTGCACAATAGTCATAACATGAATTTCAAATTCCACATGTTATATGCTTCAATAGCGGTTATAACATGACCTTTTTCAGACCTTTTATCACCATAAACTACATGGTAGTTATGGTGATGTTGCTAGAAATCCCATAGGGAATATAATAGATTTTAAATCACTAGACATTCCACAGGAACTACAAGAACATTTTCAAAGCTCGCTAGACATCCTACAAGGAATATAGCAAGGATCATCGCATTAATTTTGTTGAACATCCCACAAGGAATACAATGAAATTTATTATCACTAAACATCCCAAAGGGAATAAAGTGCAGTTTACTAGACACTACACAATAGTTATAGTATCATTACTAGATGTTCCATATGAACTATAGTACATTTTTCAAATCATGAAATGCTAAATGTCCCACAAGGAATATAGCGAAACTCATTTATATATATCTCACTAAATGTTCTATAGGAAATATAGTGAAGTATGTCAAACATAGCATCTTGTTTTAAATTGCTCAGCAATTTAAGCATCAACAGGTCAATTAAGATACAATAAAGTACCCTAATTCTTTCTTTTGAAATTGTGTGCTACTATTGCTTTGCCGTAATTTGTCAAGCAAACAGCGACAAAGGGAGGCAACTGTAAGCACCCAATTTTGGGATGCAATTGTGCACGCATGCGATGAAAGCCCTTATGATGAAAATCTAATTGAGAATTGATCTCTGGTGTCGAGTTTTGTGATTTAAAAGACTAAATTGCAATTTTTTATTATTTAATTAAAAATTTGGTTTTTAGGTATTTGATTGCAGAAATTAGAAACTTCCAGGAACCTTTTTGTAATTTCAAAAAAATGAAAATATTGGTCAGCCAACATTTAATACCAACCGGCTATCACGTATTGGCATTACGAATTGAAAATCGGCATTCTGTAATGCCAATTTTTGCTAAAAATTGATTTTTACATTGGTTTTATCATTTTTCAATTTTTTCATTGGTCTAGGACACCATGTGTCTGCGTGTGAGTCTTGAATTTTTCAAATTCCTATCGCTTATCATCTCATTATCCTGATTTTAAAAATTCAAAAAGTAAAATGCAGACTAAGAGACTCCTAATTTCGCTCCCAACTACCATGCAACTTTCTTGTGTGATCATAAGAGTTGAGGTGGTTGGGTTTGGCTTTAAAAGCCAGAAGGAGAGACTCTAAAGAGACTAGCTAGAGAAAGGGAGGTAGAGAGAGTTTATAAAAAAATAGCTATGAGAAAACCCTAGAGAAGAAAAGTTACAAAAAAATCAGAGAAAAAAAACCCTAATTAGCTACTGCAAAAAAAAATACATTCTTTACTTTTAAAGTCAAGAGAATCAAGAAAAACAAACTACAGAGTCAATCCCAAAATGGTGACAATCCCAATATGAGGGGCCATCAAATTGCACTGCACAACATTTTTTTCTTCTCTCTGTCTTTTTTATTTATTTTTAATTTGATTTCTTTATTTTTAATTATTGATTAAATAGTTATTGATTAACTTTTTTTGGTTTTTTTACTTGCTCTATGGTACTTTGGAGTTGAGGTTGGAGATATGTGATTTTGGCCAGTGACCATTGGAAGAATCCATGGAATGTCATTGATTAAGATTTTAAAAACCCCCGTAGGATTTAGGATTTATGATTTCTGCATTCTTTTTATTTGCTTTTTTTTTGTGTTGTAATTAATTTGATTTTAATTTTTGCACAGTAGTTTGTAATAGTCCCAATAGTGGGAAATAATGGAATTTTATATTATCTGCACTAAAATTGATTAGCAATTTAGGTTCAATTAGGTAAAATTCAATTATAATTAATAATGGTAGTAGATTAATTTAGGATTGCATGTAAATTGATTTAGGCTTTTTTTTTAGAATATCACATAAAACTGTGTTTTATCTGACTTTGTTATGATTTTTGTTTGGATTTTGTTTTTGGATCTTTTAGTATTTTAGGCCCAAAGCCCACGTTAGGATCAAAACCACTTAATACTTAGGCTTAAAAATGGTTTTTAGGTTTTAATTAATTTAAAATTAATTTAGGCTCATTTAGGTTGAATTAGATTTAGGCCCACTTTTAATTAATAAAATTAATTTAGACTTTAGCCCACTAATTTATTTCATTTCTTTTTAAAAACAAATAGACTTAGGCCCATTTTTTTAAAATTAAAATCAAGTTAGAATTAGGCTCACTAATTAATTCCTTTTTAAAAATTTATAGACTATAGGCCCATTTTTAGTTAAAATTAAAATGAATAGACTTAGACTCATTAACCTAGTTTAGACTTAGGGGCATTGTCATTCGTATGCATTTTTTACATGTAATTTTATAACTTGTTGCCTTCTTTTTGGTTTAGATGGATGTTCAATTAGGGTTTAAATAAAAATTCATATAAATATAGAATAAGATAGTAATTCATAAAGTAATTCTAAATGAACACAAGATTAAAAGAAGTTAGTATTCCATTCCCAGAATCTCCTGGTTGTGATGCTAGCTTTCTTTTAGAGAATTGAGTACTACCAAAATGATTTGTCCTAGTTATTACCCTGGTTGGCGACGCCTCATCTCCACACCATGTCTTTGTGACAATGGTTAGTGTGTTCTCTAGGGCCCTGAGCCCAAACAGTGTCGCAGTTGCCAAAATCTTAGATGTGCACTAAACCCCACTGTCTACGCCAGTAGGTCTTTAGCTCCTTCTACTAATGCCGCTTCTAGCCTGTAGATGCATGCCTCATACTCAACCATATTATTCATAACCTTGAAGTCCAATTTCTTAGCCATTAGGATGGTCTCTCCTCCTGGTGTGACAAGAATTACTCCTAACCCTACTCCTCTATTATTCATAGCCCTATCAAAATAAAGCTTCCATTCGCGTCACTCTATTATTACTAAGTTCTCATCTGGAAACTCTAAATTCCACTGCTCATTTCCTTTGACTACATTCTGTGCTAAGAATTTTGCCGTTGCTCTTCCTTTGATTACCTTAGTATTGATGTACTCAATATCAAACTTAGTTAGAAGTACCAACCATCGCAACATCTTTTCAGTTAAGGTTGATGCTTGAAACAAGTACCTTAAAGGATCTATCTTTGAAATGGCTTGTACTTTATAGGACTGGAAATAATATCTTAGCTTCCTTATGACCAATATCATAATCAAACACGTCTTTTCCACAAGATCATACTTCTCTTCATATGGCAGGAACTTCTTACTAAGATAATACACTGTGTACCCCACCCCTTCTAGTCCTTCTTATGCTAGCATTGCCCCTATTGCTTTTTCCTCTAAAGCCAAATATAAGATTAAGGGTTTACCTTGTCTTGGTGGCCTTAACATAGGCAAATTAGTAAGGTATTCTTTAATCTTATCAAAGTATTTTTGGCATTCTTCGTTCCATTCCACGAGTTAATTCTTCCTCAAGAGCTTAAGAATAGGATCACAAACCATGGTGAGTTTTGTAATAAACTTGCTAATGTATTATAGCTTTCTGATAAATCCTCGTACTTCCTTTTTATTCTTAATGTTGGCATCTCCTGAATGGCTTTAATCTTATTTGGATCAACTTTTATTCCCCGATTGCTGACTATGTGCCCCAACAACTTTCCCGAAGTGACCCCAAAGGTAAATTTCTTCGAATTAAGCCTCACATTGTATCTTTCTATTATTTCCATAAACTTGTCTAAACCCTCAAAATGTCCTTCCCTGGTTCCTGACTTGACCATCATATCATTGACATACACTTCCACTTCCTTGTGAATCATATTATGGAATAGAGCTATTACTGCCCTTTGATAGGTTGCTCCTACATTCTTTAATCTGAATGATATCACTTATAGCAATATGTTCCCTATTCCATGATAAAAGTGGTCTTGATCTTATCTATGACTACTATCATTATCTGATCATAACCTGAGAACCCATCCATGAAAGAGTACATTGCACTGGATGTTGCACTATCGACAATCACATCAATATAGGGTAAAGGAAAATCATCCTTCGAGCATGCTTTATTTAGATCCCTGAAATCTACACACATTTGAAATTTCCTATATTTTTTAGGAATATGTACTATGTTTGCCAACCATTGAGGATATTCTACCACTTCTAGGAAATTGGCCTAGATTTGCTTAGCGATTTCTTCCCTTATCTTTTCTTCTGACTCTGGCCTTAATCTACGAAGTTTTTTCTTAACAGGTTCAGCCTCTGGATGTATCAAAATGTGATGCTCTACAATTTCTCTGTCTAGACCTGGCATGTCTTCATAGGACCAAGCAAATACTACCTTTGTTGTTATTAATATTCTCTCTAATTTTTCTCTCTCTTCAGGAGTTAAATTATGTGATATAGAAATGTGTTTTGGTTATTCATTTGTGCCCATGTTTAATGAATCTAATTAAATAGATTTAATGTTAAACATGCATGAATGATCATTATTAAAGTGCATAAGACCATCAGAATCAACATCACATAAGTAAGCAAAAGCAGAGTTCATATCATTAATCATAGAAAAAATAGCATTT
Organism: Mallotus nudiflorus; assembly: GCA_947683625.1. Lineage (NCBI taxonomy): Eukaryota > Viridiplantae > Streptophyta > Magnoliopsida > Malpighiales > Euphorbiaceae > Mallotus > Mallotus nudiflorus. Next base: position 289,234 of record CANTUR010000239.1, read on the forward strand.
TCATCCTCAAACATATCAGAAATTATTACATTAGTTTCTTTATAAAAAAACATCATTAAAATTATTATTAATAATGCTAGCTAAATCTTGCGGTGGTTCTTCGTTAGGTGGCAGACAAAGCAGCTCTTCAATGGCCTCGGTCCCTATCTTCTCAGCAACTTTCTTCATTACCTTGTCTTTATTGTCTTGCACCATACTTCAACTATCTACTACTTTAAGATATCAAACCCAGGAATATTCACTCCAACTATTTGGATAGGCTCCTTTTCACCCAGGTAGAACTTCTCTTTTCTTTCTTTGAAAAAGTTACCCTGCAATGGTCCCACATTCTTTGAGAAGTTTTTCTCATCAAGAATCCTTCTTCTAGCTCCTTTACTACTAAGCCCAACTCCTGTATAGCCCAATCCTCTAACATCATTTTATCCTTTGAAATTCGGGAACTCTGGAATTTTTTGCTCATTCTTTCCCAGTCCTTGTCCAAGGCAATAATTCATCTTCTTGATCATGCTCATAACCCTTATATCCATCTTAATTCCATAAAAAAATCATGTCTATTTGGAAATTAGGAGGGGTGACTACCTGCTTCTAACCATCTATAACTATAAACACAATGTTGCCCACACTAGCATCTAAAGTCATAACTTCTTTATCCAATAGGAATTTTACCTTTTGATGCACAATTGAAGGCACTCCTCCCAAAGTATGATACCAGGGCCTACCCAAAAGCAAAGCGTAGGTGACAGGATATCTAGTATAGTGAACTCCACCATTGCTTCTATAGGTTCGGTCTTTATAAGGACCATAAATGTTCCTTCTACATTCCTCATGCTATCATCATAAGCTCTGATTATAAGGTCAGATTTTGTTAAATCCTCCACCTTTACCCTTAGATTAGGCAGAATTTGTAGTGGGCAAACATTAATTGCATACCCATCATCCACCATCATATAATTAGTCTTCTTCCCTTTGACTTCGACTAGGATAAATAGAGCTTTATCATGATTCCTCCATTCCATAAGTAAATCCTCATCTAAAAAGGTGATAACCCCATGCTTCTTCTTAGTAACCTTAACCACCATTGCTTCAGGGGTTGTAATGGTGTCAATGTTTATATTGGTTAAAGCCTTAACTAGAGCCTTCCTGTGGCTACTTGAGTGCATCAATAGCTCCCAAATGCTTACATTTGCTTTTGCCTTCTTAAGCTGTTCAAAGATCAAGTCATCATGATGTTCATTTAAGTCTTCTCTTTCAGCAACCTCCTCCCTCTCTGTGGTCTTCTTTATTGGTTTATAACCTTTACCACCTCTAGTGACATAACTGACTTCTAGATTATCAACCTATACATTATAGCCTTCAATGCCTTCTTCATCAAAATTGTACCAGATGTCTATAACCCCAATGGTCTGCTCCTTCTTTCCATCTTTTCACACCTCAACCAAGCATTTCTCCCTCTTATCTAGCATCTTCTTACGATCAAATTCATCACCCCATCCTGTAAGCATGATCGACTCAATGGATATATCGAAAGAAGGTGGTTTGGAATAACACACCTTGTAGTTGAATTTGCTTAAAGGTCATCCCAACAAGTCTTCTATTCTCTCCTTATCTTTGGGGGAATTAGGGAGTTTCACATTGGTTTTAAGGTTTAAATCCTAAAAGGACTTAAGAACTTCTTCCTCACTAACTTCTGAGTTGATCATTATGGTAGTTGGGGATGACATATTTCGATAATTTAGAAAAGGGTTATTTTTGGTGTTTGGATTGGATTTCTCAGGGTTCGTGATTTTTTTAGAGTCTATAAGGTTTTAAATTTCATATTTAAGGCACATACAAGAGTCAGTGAAATGGCCAGCAACTTGGTGAAATTTATAGTAACTGTTTGGGTCAAAGCCAGGGAGATTTAGGTTTGGTGGTCTAGAAGGGGTTAAAGGTTTAAGGAGGCCTTTTGGATCAATCAGTCTAGGACTTTAGATAAGGGCTGGTTAAAATTTGAGAACTTCCTGCGTTGTTGAATAGCATGGATTCCTACAACCCAACTAGCATTTCCTTGTTATATGCCCCTAGTTGGGTAATTTCTCACTCTGGTGCTTCTAGTGATCTTCTTTTTCTCTCTTTTGATATCTTTAGCTTGCAACCTATCATCATAAGGTTCTAAAAATGTCTTGGGGTTCATTATCTGCAACCTATCAACCATATTTGGTGACACATTTCAGACTATCATCCTAACTTGATCCTTTTCAGTCAGCTTTTTCTTTATTAATCCTACCTTATTCATGAACTTGGTCAGAAAATTTGAGAATGATTCATTAGGCTTCTGCTTGGTCAATTCTAGATCCTTGATGAACACTTCAAGCCTGGTGTTGTAGTCATATTGCTTCAGAAAAGCAGTATATAGTTCCCTCTAGTCCACTCAGATAGACTTCTCTAACCCATAATACCAATTGATAGTCATACTCTGCAAGGGTAGCATAAACAACTTGGTAACCATAGATAAAGGAGCTTTAGTAGTGCTCATGGTAGTTGTGTATTGACTCAGGTGGATTCTCAAGTCATTAGTGTTGTCAAACTTCTACAGTTGTGGCATCTTGAATTTATCAGGAAACTTGTCCTCCTCAAATTGCATCACATCATCAAATTCATCCAATGCCCTATCCTCTTATTAACTCCTCTATCTTGGACATCATCTGAGTTAGTGCTTTCATCTGCTTGGATTCTAGCTTTTGAACTTGCTTAAGTGATTCCCTTTTTGCCTTTTCAACCATATAACTCTTGACCTCCTCCAACTTTGTTTCCACAGCAGGTATGTTCTTAGCAACATTGTCATTACATGTATGTTCCTAGCAGTTTGGTCATTGTAGGTATATTCCTAGTAGCATTGTCATTGTTAGCGGGCGGTGTACCCACAACAGGTGGATTGGCCATAACGAGAGGTACAGCAGCTGCAAGTGGTGGCATCAATCTAGCTAAAGCTTGTCTTAACTCATCTTACATCATTGCTCTCATGTCATCCATCAATGCTCCTTTAACATCATCTAGGGTCTAGTTTCCTCCCTCTTGTTATTCCATTTCTTCGACTTGTTTAGGCTATACAGCTTCTAGGTAGAGTGGATTAATGGGACTCCTTTCCAGTTTACTAAAGATCTCTTTCATAATTGATTGTGCACTCGAATCAGTTCTTACTAGTCTACCACCTTTTTGACTCCAAACACAGGAAGACCTGGATGAATCTATGATGGTTGTAAGATAAATTATTAGTATGATTCATGTAATACATGTATGCATGATGCACATGTTATGTAACAAGTAACAATCAAGTCAAGTATATACATCCTTCTAACATTATTCCTCCCACACACGTATTCAATGGCGAGTCTCTTTTCCTAGGATTTTTGGTTTTAGCCTTAATATCAATGGGGGTTATTAAGAACCGACGTGCATGCCAAATCTCTCAAAGTAGTAAAGCATAGAAATGGTATTTCTAGGTATAAAAGCATAGCTTAATCTTTATTAGTCTTAATGGGCTTCTAAAGTATAGGCTTGGGCCTTTATAGATAGAAACACCTTATAAAAACATTCACAAGCAATTTAGGTAATCCTAAGGGAAGTTACTAAGCCACTACATGAGTTGAGTCCAGTAAAAAGGTCAAGGTTCCCTTAGCAAGATGCCCTCCTTTAAGACTTGAGTTATAAGCCAAGGTTAGAGGGGCCCGACATCCTTTGCAAACTGGAGAGAAGACTACCCCCCTTTTAGGACTTTAGTTATAGACTCTGGCCAGATAAGACCAATAATCTCTCTTGAACCAAGTTAAGGCTAAAAGTGATAATTAACCAATTTATAATCCTATGAAGCTAGTAGAATTATGGAACCATAAGCCAACGCCATCGATTAATAAGGACATGCAGAATGAATGCAAGAATAAAATAATTCTAAAGAGCATAAGCAGAATCAGTATCTCTTATCCATAGTGGAGTCGCCACTATAGACGGCGAGGTTTAGCACGCACCCAATATCTTAGCAACCGTGACACTGTTTGAGCTCAGGACTCTAAAGAACATACTAACCACTGTCACAAAGACATGACGTGGAGATGAAGAGTCACCACCTAGGGTAATAACTGGGAAAAATAAAAAAAATGGTGGTACTCGATTCCCTAAAAGAAAGCCAACACCACAACCAAGAGATTCTAGGTACAAAATATCAACTTCTTTCAGTCTCGTTTTCTTTTAGAATTACTTTATAAATTACTATTTTATTCTCTATTTACATGCAATTTCATATAAACCCAAAAAAATAAATCAACTCTAGGCAAACTAGTCATGAAATATACAAATAAATAATGCATTCATTTAAATCACAATCCCTAGATTAGTCTAATCTACATTAATTTTAATTAAATGAGTTAAATCTACATATTTTAATTTACAAATGAGCCTAAAGACTAATGGGCCTAATCCTTATTCAATTTTAATTAAATGAACGTAAGTCTATTTATTTTAATTCTAAAAATGGACCTAATTCTACAAATTATGAAGTATTTAATTTAGTGACCTAATTCTACATATTTTAATTCTAGAATGATCTTAAATTTACAAATTATGAAAAGGCTTAAATTAAATGGGCTAAGTCTAAATTAATTAAATTAAGTTAGGTGGGCCTATATCTAATTAACTAAATGGGCCTAAGTTATCTCTACTCTAAATTTAATTAATTATAGGCCTAAAGATGTATTTTAATTAATTAAACCTAAGAAAAACCTAAATTTAAATGAGTTAAAGCCTAATATGGGCCTAAGGCCCAAAACACATAAACATAAGCAAACAAGCCCGAAAACAATAAGAATATATCAAAATAAACAAATAAAAGATCAAACAATCAATTTAACTTTTTTCTAAAAACCCTAATTTAATTAAAGTGACTCTAAACAAATAAAACAAAATCATTAACAAACAACCCTAATTCTAACCACTTAAATCTAATCCAATTTTAATTAAACAACCTAATGATTTCTATGGCCATTAATTTTAATTAATTATCTAATTAAAATCTTAATTTTACTAACCAATTAATTAAAACAAAACATTCAATCACACACACATAAAATTTCATTATTCTCATTATTGGGGCTATTACAATCAACTATTGAGAGTACTAAAAAAGAAAGAAGAATTAATACAATCCCAAAAATAAATAAAAATAAGAAAATTAAATAGAAAAAAAACCTAGAAACTACATATAGCTACAAGGTTCCATCCATGGCATTTCATGGACCTCTATGGACTTGGTTCTCCAAGAATGATCATTATGTAATCTCCTCTATAATCAGCATCACAAAAGAGTAAAATAATGATTAGTCAATAAAATCATAATAAAAATTCAATAAAATCAAAATAATAATAAAAGAAGAAAAATAAAAAAAGCTAGGGAGAAGAAAATGCTTATGGATGCTTATGAATGAATTGCTCATCAGATTAGTAAGATCACCGTTATTTTTTAGTTGGCCTTCAAAACTTGTTATTCTTTTTCTCAAAAATCTTCAAACGAATAAATCAATAAGAGTTTTTTTTTTTTTTTGTACTCCCTACAGAAAAGTCTAGAGAGATCTTTAGGAAGAAAATAGCTAAAATTGCACAACATAATGCCGAAATTGAGTCCCCCTGCTCCAAGAGCCTAAGTTTTCCTTTTATAGGGAAAAAATAAAAAAAAACCCTAAGTTCTACGTATTAAAAGTTCCAATTTTAAAAGGACTTTATTTCCTGAAGAGTTAAATAAATCCAAAAAAAAATTAAAATTTTTTTTTTAATCAATCAAAACTAAGAAAAAAATATTTTTAATTTCTGTAAAAAAAAATACAAAAACAAATGGAAAACACGTAATTCCGATCGAAATTTTATAATTCTGATTTTTTTAACTTTTAATTACAAAAAGATCCCTGAAAAAAATTAAATTTTCAATTAGGCCTTAAAAGGTATTACAATTAAGTTTTTAAAGAAACCAATGAACCTATTTCTGAAAACGTATTCAAACTTTTGAGGTTTCAAACTTTTGAGGTTTCAAACTTCAAGTGTTGAAGATTTATTTATAATATTTTTATCATTATAGTCATTTATCGCATTCATATTTTATTATTCCAAAATTAGGTGTTTATAGTGGGCCTACCAATTTAACCATCATTGTCACTTCGATGGCTGTTACAAAAGTAGTGCCTCTTTGATGAGGCATCGCCTCATTAAAGTTGCTGCCAATACCTCTTCGATGAGGCGTTACTAGCGACTTCGATGAGGTGTCGCTTTTCTGACCCTAACCCTGAACTAAGACTTTGGGCCAATGTGGGTTTGGGTTCATTTTTATGGATTTAGGTCTTATTTGGCATGGGTTTGGATTTGAATTTTGAGTCAATTTTGGATTTAAGCTCTTAAGTTAATTTTTAAGAAAATTTTAAGTCTTTCTGTTGCATTCAAGTTCTGTATGTTTTCATCACTTGACTTTATCGTGGGCCGATCAAACCGAACATTCATAGTTCGCCCCTATTATTAGTAATCGAATCGGATGTCTACAATATTATTATTATCATTAAAAATATATATATATTTTAATAAAAATAATAAAAAAATTATTGTAATAACTTTTAAAATTTTTATTTTTATATTTAATTAAATTTTAATTTTAATTTATTAAAATTATTTAATTAATTATTTTAAAATATATGTTATTTGAGGTTGGTGCGAATAATTTCATTAAATACCTATAATTACGACAAGCAACTACCAAGTCTTTGTTGGGTTCCGTGATGCAAACGCAGCGGAAAAATTAAAATTTTATCACGTTCCCAAGCCAGGATCCATGTAATTTGACTAATTGATTAAATCTAGGGTTTTTAATAATCTTACCAAAACGCAGAAGAGGCAAGATTCTCTGGAAGGGTAAGAGGAGGTTCACACCAGTGACACCTTACCTCGAGCTTTTTGGCTTGGTTGTTCGGATCAAGACGTCTCCAAAAGGATGCGTCCTCTATAGGTATCCACACGAACAGCCCTTCACAAAACGAATTTGAGTGTGTGTGCAAGCAACCTCTTGACTGTCTTACAAATCAAGAACAAAAAAGGAAAACTCTATCTTTGTTTTCTAAGAGGAAAGAAAACGAATTTGGAGGCAAAAACAAGTGTGTGAAACCCTAGAGAATATAACATATTTATAGACTCCAAGTTAGGGTTTCACTTACCAATAACCTTTTGGTAATTTTCCATTTATTATATTCTGATTTTGTTTAAAAACAAATCAAAAAAAATATCTTATTTATTTATTTAAAATAACATTTATCTTAAATAAATAAACAAATAAATAAATAAATAAAACACTTTAATTATTTATTTCCACAGAGTTTATTTTGGACTTATTAAACCCATATCCGTTTTGGGCTTGTTCTAAGTGTGTGACCCTGTAGGTTCACATAACATTGGCAGTGGGCCTAAATCTCTATTTAGGCCTACAAGTCATAAGTGGTCTCTAGCAAGACATTATGACTACCCAAGTCATGTGAAGTCAATAATCCGACATAACCTAATTACAGTGAATTTTATTGTCCCTTTATTACATGATATCTTAATTGAACATAAGGCATAGAATGTCATCCTTATATAGTTCAATATTATGACTTGATTCCAAGTAGACTGAAAATGATAACTCTTTATCAATTCATTTCAGCATGGCCATGCATTTTCATTCAATCTATCTCATCAAGGGGCCTCTAGATATCTTTCTCATATTAATGAGGGATAAATTCCTTCTAAATTACTCACATTCCTCACATAACTAATTTTATATCCAACAACATTCTTTTAATCATTTGGTTAAAGACAATGTTAGAATGTGTCAAAACATAAAATAACTATGTAGAAATCCATGATGATTTCAAGGTCAAAGGACCGAAATAAAATTACTGTGATAAGAAGTACTTATGATAATAATCTATGTAGTATTCTCATAGTGGGTCAATCCAGTACATGATCTCTCATCATGTACCTATGAGTTGACTTAATATCTCATATTTATAATTAGTAAAACATAACCATCAGTCAACATCATACTAGCCTTAATACTTTAATATTCATATAATGAATAAATGGCTAGGGATAATTAGAATAGAACTCTTATTTTAATCTAAGGGTTTTACTATCAAGTCACATACTTGATGGCCTTAGTAAGAATTAATCATTCATGTAATTATCATAAAATCAAATGATAATATAATACCTCTTTATTAATAAAATAATAAAGTCAATACATAATCACAAATGATTGACCTAGTGCATATCACTAACAGTCTTCCCATCCATTGAACTAATTAGCCTCCTAATCTTTTTGGGATTTTAATACTTCAGAGGAACCAAATCGTGTTGTACATATATATGTATGTGAAAATGAGGGAGTAGTTCCCCTAAAATTCACTTTTTCTCAAAATTTTCAAAGTTACATTAGATTAATAGCAACAACAATATAGAATAATTTCTTCAATTTTCTAAAGATATACATTTTTAAAATAATGTTTAAAGAATATAGAAAATTCCTAGTGAAACTAAAAATACTAAAAATATAAAATCCTTTACGAGAAACCAAACGTTAAGTTAGAAGTTGAATTTATCACCTCCAATTAGGACTGAAAATTTATTATACGACATGAAATAATTTTAAATTTAAAATAATCGGATTCGTGTTATAAATGGGTCAATTCGTTAATAGAAAATTAAAATAAATTTAAACAGTTAAACTCACCTAATTCGTTTAAATATGTTTATACCCATTTATATAAATGTATTAAAACGGTCATTTAAATAGTTGAATCTGTTTAACTCGTTTATACATATTTATAACAATTAAATAATTACATTAACACGTTCATTTTATGAATTACCGTTGGTTTTTATTTTTTTTTTTAAAAAAAAAAAAAAAAAAAAAAAAAACTGGATGGATTTCATCTTAGACACTTTTTTTCTTTTGGGGGCCAACTCATCTTAGACAATTTGATTGTCTAGACTTTCATATATATATATATATATATGTGTGTGTGTGTTTAGAAGCTTCCCAAACATCTATTTGACAATAAAATAAAATTTGAAATGTATTAATAAGAAAAAGTAAGTAATCCAGGTAGATAAATGGGTTGATGAGAAAAAAATGGATAATTATAAATAATTATCGAAAATTAGCAACAATCATTAAAGAAAAATATTTTTCTGCAAATTTTCTCCAAATCAGCCTACTATTTGTTCTTTTTTTTTTTTTTACCTATAACTAAATTTAAATTGTACCAAAATCCAATTCAAATAATTAACATTGATTAAAAAAAAAAGTGATGTAAGGCCCATCCCAATTGTTTTCTCTCTCTTTTCATTCTAAGATGTCTAGTGGATAAACTTACCGACGGTCCAAATTCAATATCAATTACAAGGCCATTGATGTAACGTAACTATAAGGCCAAGCCTATCAATACCAAACTCCAAGAAGCCACCAAGAACGCTTATCCATCTTACAATATGAATCGGGTCAGTACAAACGTAAAAGAAAAAAATAAACATTTTTTTTCAGCATCAAACATCTTTTTTTATGTTTAGATTTATTGATTTTCACATGCATATTTATTACGGATCAAATGAACATACATGTAAAGATTAATGAGTTATTATAAGTTTATTAACCTTTACTTATAAATAAAAATTAACGAAACTGCATCAGGTTCATTGACATTCATATGTATATTTATTGACCTCCAATTGCAGACTCATTAGCCTTCATCTGCAGTTCACTTTCAATCTCATTAAAAAATTTAAAATTATTTTTTAATTAATAATAAATGAACCTCCAATCAATAATATATGAATCTTTACATTATAACTAATAAATCTATATGCACAAATTAAACAAATACATAAAATAATTTACAGTTAAAATTCAATCTAAACAAACACAAAAAGAAAAAAAAAAGAAAAAAAAAAGAAAAAGAAAAAAAGAAGAAGAAGCAACTATCGAATTTCGGAGGAAGAAGAAGAAAAAAAAAAAAGCAGCTATCGAATTTAAAAAAAACGATACATTAATTTTGTATATCTTCCCTTTTTTGTTCAAATTATCATTTCAGGTCTTAAAATACTTGAGAGACATGAAGAATAAGAAGAAGTCACTGATAAAAAAAAAAGTACAGAAAAGATAAAAGAGGGATATTGACAAAAAAAAAAAAAAAAGGAAAAGGTAAAACAAATAGAGCGTTAAAAAAAAATTTCCACATATAATGTTACCTGATTCATACTATATTTTGAATTGGGTCATAATATAATTTGCACACAGAGCTGAAAAAATAAAAAATTTTAAAAATCAATAGGCATTAACCCATTTCCAATTGTTTAATGTCGGTGGTGGTGTACCCATGGGGCTGGCTGCTTATAAGGGAGATTATTACATATATTGATTTTAATGTGTAAGGCTGATAATAATATAATGCCACATATTTGTATTATTTATTTATTTATTTAATTTTTTTGGGATAACGGATGTGGCTTAATTACGGCAACTTCAACTTTGTATATCAACTGTAAAGGGCATGAATTTTCATTATGCATAACAACCAATGAACATATAATTATTATATATTCAAGTAAGCGTGTTAAAATAGTTTGGTAGGTGGTATTTGTGTTAATGAAAATTAAACGAATTATATAAACACTATATATATAATTCATTTATTTAGATAAATTATACAGGTTATAAAATTCAATACATTCCATTTAACTTATATAATTTTTATAATACATAAAAATAATATTTTTCAAAAAAAAATTAAAATAATGCCTAAAATTTATGAATTTACATAATATAATTATAAAAATAATTTTATAAAAAATTATAATAAATGACTAATTTTTTATTTAAAATTATATAATTTTTTAATAGATTGTATCGTGTAAGGTTAGGTTGATATAGACTAATACGATACGTATAATTAAACGAGTTGTAAATATATATTCGTATAAACTCGTAATACGATATGGTTAAATTGTGTTATAAAACAGATTGACCCATTTCTAACGTGAATTTATTTAATCTCAACTCTAATTCACTAATTTTATGTATTAGATGAATCATGTTTACATGTTATTACTTATTTTCACATTCTAATCCAAACAAAATTTCAATTACATTTAATATTGTTAGTAATATTTCGCCTGATGACTTAACTTCAATGACATCATCCAAATTCAGTTCAAATTTTTCCATTTCTGATTTATAATGATAAAAAAATTCAATTGAATACTATTTATGTCTTCATACCATTTTTTTAAGTGTGTAAATGAGAAGTTTCAAATTCTAGACTAATTAACTACATGTAGCTCTAGCCTAAATCTCGTTAAAAATTAATTTTTTGGCTAATATTTAAATTTAAAGTATTTAATATTCCATCTATAAAACTAATTTTTTTATTGTCATACAATATTTTTTGAAAATATAATTTAATAAATTAAACAAATCAATTTATATATTATTCAAAATTGATAATATGTTAAATTAATATCTACCGGTTAAAATAATAATGAATTTAAATTTTTAAATTTTTTAAGTTTATAAAATCTATTTTATTAGATCTAAATTAATTAAAATATTTATAACTATCGGATGTCAAAATAAATTATAACAAAAAAATAATAAAGTGTTATAAAAGTTTTATTCAAAAATTGAGCTTTTCATAAATTAATAAGAAAAAATAAATAAAACAACTCCAGAGACTGCCGTGGACCTGTAATTGTTGTTGCTGGTTTTTTTTTTTTTTTTTACGTACAAGAGCAGGAGCCGAACCTTCTAAAATGCGCCGGCAATAATCAGCGCATAATAACAAGTGTCGCTAAACAACAAAATCCAGCAAAAAATAAGGCGAGAATGGTCAATGCATTTTCAAATTTTATTCACACATCGCACGGGAATCATTTATTTATAGCTTCTGTCGCGACTCGTGGCGCTAATAAAATTTCTAGAATGCCCCTAGTTTCGCCCACAGAAACGACAGTCACACTCACTCACTCACATGCAACGCAAAAGAGAAGGCATGTGCATGGGGCGCACTTTAGCAAAATGTGGACCAATGAATTTTGGACATGCATTTTGTAAAAGTATCAGAATCAGAGGAAAATGAGCTGGCAAAATTTAATAAACCAGAAAAATAAAAAACAAAAAATGGTTTGAATTATAGTATTTCTTTTTGAATATTACAAAATACAACTAATAATAGCAGCAAAGTTCAAGAGCGTAACCGCTAGTTCACCAAAACGAAAGTAGAAAGTTGTGGGAATGTTACGATAGGGTGATCTTAAAAATTGGCCTTTCTCTTTGTATGTGGGAAATGGGAACTGCAACTTTGGGACTTTTGCATGTCCTTTTGTAGGGCAGTTTTTTCCTTTTTTTTTTTTTTGTGGTTTATTTATTATACAAAGAGTTTGTTTATGCTAAATATATAAATATCCCTTAAATGAATGATATAATATTTTAAATTAATACAAATTTCTATGTATTGTAATTTTATGATGCAAATTTAAAGTGAAAAAAGACTGTTACAGTAAGGGCAGGGGCTTGGGCTTTTGACCCTTTTTTTTTTTGTTTCTTCTTTGTATGATTGCAAGTTCCTTGAACAAATAAAAAGATGACATGTTTTTAGAGGGCATTAATTCATCATTTTTTTTACACAATTAATTCATCATTTATGTGTGGGAAAATAATTCAAACGTATAAAACAGCTTATGATCTCAAAACTTTTTTCAATCCCCACCTCCAAAATAATTAGAATGATCAATTTGAATTCTGACGTACTTCTATATTAAAAGAAATGAAGATGGGAGTGTGTTTGTCAAGTCATCATATTAATTAGTTGAGTTTTTCATATAAAATTTATGTTATTTTTTCTATTCATAATGATACCCTTCCCTTAACTGTGAAATTAGGCGCAAAAGTAAAGAGTCAAATGCTTCAAAATACTATACTGAAAAAATTATTTAATTTAGAGAGAATAAAGGACTCCTATTTAAAATGTCTATAGATACTCTTTATTTTTTTTCTTTGATTTTCATAAAATTTAAGTATTGAAATAACCAATTATCAAATAAGGAGGTTATATAAGACTCGGTGTAAAAAACTTATCTTTCAAGTACCCTCTCTTTGTGGGTTTATCAGTGCCTTTAGGGGTGTACAAAAACTGTTCGCCTGAAAAATTCACCCTAAAATTGAACAGATTGACTTGCATTGGTTCAATTTTTATTTTTAAAAATATTTGAGTATTCGCATATGAAAATCCAAACTTTTGCAATAATATATATATATATATATATATATATATATATATATATATATATATTCTATAAACATGTAACAATTTGTGCACAATGGTGGAGGCTTACGTGAGACCAATAAACTCACAACCAACATTGTTTTTAGTGTAAAAATATCCTAAAAAATGACGATGCTCAGTCCCTATCAAGAAAACCATGCATCAATGTTGTTTGGACACCAAATATTTTATTGTTTTTTTATCTTTTTTTCCCTTTTATTATAGATTTAGGTAACGCCCGAACCAAACCAACACCTGACATCATAATCGATAGTCGGTTCAATATTAAGTTTTGGAAAAATGCAAAATCCGAACCTGCCCGTTGCTCATCCTTAAGTGCCCTTTCTTTGTGGGTTTGTTGTGGTGGCTTCTTGGTTTGTAGGTGGTTTTTGGCCAAAAATCACCATTTCTTTTCTTTATGTTCTTGTTCTTTTATTTTGTTCACTCTACTAATAATTTGGATTTAAGATCTACTCGTAAACCTTCATTTTTTCTTGTTTATGTTATCAGTGGTTTTAACCTAGACCAATAGATCTAGTGTTCTTGTGTGTTTTTTGGAATAAACAAGATGAAGAAGATGGGTTGATAATGAAATAAACTACAAAAGAAAACAGAGTTATGCATGAAGTCAACCAAAACAAATTTCTATAATTATTGCTTTCTATCTTGTGAAGATCTAGCTGTAGTCTTCAAAATTGCTTATGCCATATAGGATAAATTGGAATATAAAAGGCATTGATGATCAAGAAGGGGCAAGGAGCAGTGGTGCTAGCTCTGATTTTTTGTTTGTTGTGTTGGGATACTACTATTGACCTACCTTTTTAGTTTTTGTCCATTATATGTGTGGTTGGTTGATTTCTCTACTCATCATCTAGTGGTTCAATTCTGAGTGAGCTGAGGCAGTGTCTTGATTTTGTACTATTTATAGTGATTACCGATGCAGTGGTCACTTTAAAACCCTGGTTTGTTGTTCTGGAGTGGCCTTAATTTTGTTTTTCAATTGTATTATCCAGCCTAGCTAATGGTTCTTAAATTTCTTTAATGAAACCTTCATTCCCCCCCTCCCCCCCTAAAAAAAAAAAAGAGAGGTTATATGACTTAATATTTGATAGATTGCATAATAGGGATAATCCTACACAATAGAGGCAACCGCACATAATAGGGGTAGTCTTCCTTTTCCTAAATCGATAATGTCATGAATCAAAGTTTATATCTTAAAATGTTTTTAAAAAGAAGTTACCACTTAACTACTCTTTTATTAAAAAAAATTTATGTAAATTTAATTATAGATAATATACATTTTTTTAGCTAAATATAATTGGCATGCAACGTGATGATAATTTTCCATATTATAATTTTGAAATCATATATTTTAATTCATATAGAAATTCCTTAAACTATAAATTTTGACGCGTGAAAATAAATAAGACTATTATACAATTAAACTTTAAAGTAAAAGAGATAAGCTTCAATACATGAACTTTAAAAAACTGAGATTTTTTTTAATATTTTTCATTAATATGTATCTAAAATATGAAAATAATATTATCTATTTATAGGGTGGTACATCCCATCAAACCCAAACTAAATAGGAGATCGAATCCTAATTATGGTAGAATAGCTGAAATGGAAATAAAAATAAAATTCTAATTAAATATAAAATTATTTCCATATTAAATTTAACTAAATAATAATAATAACAATATAATCCTTGTAATCCCTACGTGAAATTTTAAACAAAATATTACTTATTTATTAAATAAGGTATTCCCTAATTAAAATCCTTCTACACTATTTTGATAAACCTAGGGATATTGTATGCATAATAACTAGACTAAAATCTAACTTTTACAATTTAATAAGAGAAGAATATACTTATTATTGTTATTTTTTCTAAAATGATTAAATCTAGCTATTAAAATGAACTTTAATTTGGGTAAAAAAAAAAAACTTTACTTCATTATATATGTATTTTTTTTTCAACATTCTATTTCTTCTTTATTACGGTAAACGCCGACAAATTTTTTTTTTTTTAGAATCCATCTCCATGAAGAAATGAAGATTTGTTTTTTAATTGTCTTGGAAGAGGAGGACATGCATATCAACATCAATAATAGATTTTGTACACGAAGTTAGTTCTATTGTAAGCATCAAGTATTTACCTGCCGCAATAAGTTTAACATTTTTTAATAAATATTTTTAATATCTGATAGTCATATAATTAAATTATTTTAAAATTTAAATTATATAAATTTTATAAAAAAAAATAAAATTATTTTTATATTTATTTTTTTATATGTAAAATTACAATATAATTTTTTTAAACTGTTTATCACTTTAACGAGCTCATTATGACACACATATATATGTATATATATAGTGCAAATTTACTATCATTTTCTTCTATTGTGTTCATATGAAAAAATAAATTATAGTTTCTTAGTTTGGCACAATATGGTTAATTAGGTGTTGTTTTGTTCCACAAATGTCGTAATCATAGAATCACATTTCCTTTTTATTTTACTCGTTTACTAATAATAGCACTTGCTCGTTGCTGCTCTATCATGCAGTCTTAGTTCCCACTTGGGCCTTGACATTGCAGCACTACACTACTCTATAGTATACTTTGTGTTTCTTTCTTCTCACATTTTTTGAGCCTTTAATTTGCAATTTTTGTTTGCAAAAATTTTCAAATTCAAGATAAGATTTTTATTTGAGAACAAGATAAGTTTTTCATTTTAAAAATGAAATTAAAACTGAATAATTTAAAAATTATCTTTTCACTATAATGGAAATAAATATTTATTTTATATTGTTAATGTAATAGAAATTTATATTTAAGTTTTTTGTAAAAAAATTATTAAAATTGAAATTTTAAATTCTCAAAAAAAAAACTTGAAATTTTAAAAATTATTATAAGTGAAAATAATAATTGAATTATTTGATTTGTAAAAAGATATTATTATTATTATTATTAAAAAAAAAGTATTTCAAAATGTTAAAATTAAATGCACACATTACATTAAAAATTTGATCACAACACCAAAAGCATGTCTAGAGGCGTGAAATGTTCCCAAAACTGGTGTCAGGACTGAGCAAATTAGTAAATAAAAAAAAATTACAATAATACCATCAATTTAGGATTAACTAATAAATGAATATTTTTATTTAAAAATATTTTATTTTAAATTAATTATTTAAATTTTTTTATAGTAATATTCACATTAAATCAGATTAGTTAGAATTGATTTTGACTCCAATTATTGGATATATTATATGTAATTCCAAAAAATTTAAATAGTTTTAAATTTTAAGAAGTAATTTTTAACAAAGAATTATTTAAATTTTAAGACAATTTTAGTTAATCTTATCCATCGAAATTTTTCTTTCTCTACTTCTTTTTCAACTTTTAAAAATTATAATTTTTGAATTTTTTAGGATATAATTTTTTGATATCTTAATAAAAATTACTCAAAAATTAAAAATTTTAAAATAATAAATCAAAATTAAATATAAAATTTCAATACTTGATTTTTATTTAAATTTTAGCTTATAATTTATTAAAATAATTATATATTTATTTTTTTACTTTCAATTAAGATATACTTTTTTAAACAATTTAAATTCAATAGTTTTAATTTTAAATTTTATTTTATTAAAATATAATTAAACAAATTTTATTGACTTATTAATTTAAAATTTTATCCAATTATAATTTTTTTTCAAATTATTAATCAAATATTAACTATTTTATACAAATTACATTTGTCAATTTAATTTCCTGTTTGTATTGTATTAGTAGATTTCGGATTCTTCTTTTACCTATTTATTTATTATTTGATGTTGTTGTTGATGCTGAGTTTTTATTTTTTGGTTGTTTTCTTGTTCTCGCCAGTCACCAGTCTTTCACTCCACTGGCCACAATCTATTCTTTAAAGGAACAAAAATTAAAAAAAGGGCTTATCTCCTTCTTCTTCTTCCCCCTTCTCCATTGGATTCCTTAAGATTTTTGCATTCTGTTTCTTAAAGTTTACTGCTTTCGAGCTTCCCATCTTACTCTCAACTGGTTCCTTTTAAGTTTAGCTCCTTGCTAACGACAGCGGAGGATCTCAAAATACCCATCAATTATCATAATCAAGAAAACTTCTACAGCTTCAGTTTCTCGATTCAATCAAAATGCAGGCCCGGTTCTGGGGTTATTAAGCTTCAATCTACCGATCTTGCACATAGTAATCATGATTTACCTCAAGATTCTTGATTTTTTTGGCTCGATTTGGGCGTCGTCTATAAATGGTGCATGGTTATTTTAGCTAAAATCTGTTCCATTGCTGGTGAGTTTGGAGCTTAGGCAAAGAATTATTCTTCTGGGTTTTCAAGTGAAATTCTCATCTGGGTTTCAGGTACTGAGTGCCCTTCTCTATTTTTTTTTTAAACAAGAGCCCTTCTCTATTTAATCTACGTTACTTTTTGGAGTTGATTTTGGGAAGAGTATTGCTATTATTATTTCTGTTAACCGCTATTAATCGCTGGATTGATCGTTCAAAGCACAAGATTTAGCTGTATTTACTCTGCTCTTAAATTCGATATTAATTCTTTAATTTTGGTGTTAAAATGGAGAAATTCTGAGAAAGATTCCATAAGCGTTGGGTTTCATTTTGGTTTATTAGAGCTTCTTTTACACGAAAGTGAACCAAAGAAAAGGGATTGGCAACGGGTTGGAACCTTCAAAGTTGCTTTCTTTTTATACTTGGTCGAATCTATTTTCTCTTTTGCACAGTACCCGTTATTTGCATTATATTTATTAGAAAGAGAGACAGAAACAGACGTGTTGGCCATGAACCATATAAGCGGCTCAGTCTAAGACCAAGTGTTTATTGAAGTTTCTCTTTTGGGAGAATTAGAGCATTATCTCTCTCAAAGTTTCCATTTTTATTATTGTCGGTTTTATCTGCAATTTGACTTATTGGGTTGGAGTTTTATTGTGGAGTTTTTATAAGGTTAGTGTGGTGGTGGCATTGTGCAAAAGCATCCATGGGGCTTCTTCGAAGTCTCGTGGTGATGCTTCTTCTTCTTTTTGGGTTCCTCTGGTTGCCTGGTGTTAGGGCTCAAGTGCCTAATTCTACAAGTGCTCTTGATGCTATTCTCCAAAATCATGCTTATCAGGCATTTGGTCCTCGCCCCAAGACTGGCACTATCTATAATGGGGCTGCTCCCCCAGAATTGAATGGGATTAAGATTGCAGCAGTGAGGTTAAGGAGTGGGAGCTTTAGGAGGAAAGGTATTGAGTATAAAGAGTTTAAGATCGTTCGTGGAGTTATTGAGCGGCCATATGTGGAGAGGCTTGTTTTGGTATATCAGAATTTGGGGAATTGGTCTCATAGGTATTATCAACTGCCTAATCATGATTACCTTGCTCCAGTTTTGGGACTTCTTGCTTATAATGGCTCGAACTTATCTGCTACAGATTTATCAGTATTGGATATTAGGGCAACTGGTGATCCTATAACCATTGAGTTCCCAGATGTGAGATCAGCACCAGATGGATTAGTTGCTAAGTGTGTATGGTTTGATTTGCAAGGTTCCCCAAATTTTAGCAGTGTGACATCTAGTAATGAATGTTCAGCATTTCAACAAGGGCATTTTTCTATAGTTGTTGAGTCTATTGCTCCTGCCCCTTCTATAGAACCAGTTTCTCCTCCACCATCCGGTGGAACTCCAGAACCAAGTGCACAAAAAAAGAAGAGCAATTCAAAAGTGGGAATAATTGTTGGTTCTGTGTTGGGTGGAGTATTGTTGTTGGTGCTTTTGTCATTTTTAGTACTTTGGGTACAGAAGTTGAAGGAGAAGAAGAAAATGCAACAGATGGAGAAGGCTGCAGATGTGGGAGAAGCCCTACAAATGACGTCAGTTGGGGAAACGAGAGCACCTGCAGCAATGGTGACTCGGACACAGCCGACTCTTGAGAATGAATATGTGCCCTAACTTCACCGTCTGTACAAGCTTCTTCTGCCTTTCCACAACAAATTCTTTTTCAAGTTCAATTCCTGTATTCAGAAAATTCTTCTAATTGCACCTTTTTTTTCAGTGGTGTCTCCTCCTCCTTGTGCGTTGTTTGGTCTTGGTAGGTTCTTGGTTCTAGTGTGGGTAATGTAGGTTTTTTATGTAAATCTGTTATCGCTCACAGGCCGTCCATAGGTTTACTATTCATTCTGGTGTGCATTTAGCCAAAAGTGATTCTATATGTGATGAATTTAGTTTTCCATTGACAAGGAATAAAATTTTTTTTTTTTCTCAATTGTGCCTTCACTTCTAGATTATATTCTGTCCATTTCTTTAGAATACAATCTTTTGTAATTTCAGATTAGTCTTTATACCATCGTTACTGAATTCCGATATGTTTATCTCTATAAACTATGCTGGAGGATAATATCATTTTATGACAATAGAATATACCTAACATTGTTTCATTACTGTGAAATTTTTAAGAAGTTAGGTTTAATTATTTGCTATAGCAAAGACTGGCGGATTGTTTTGTACTTTTTGGCATAAATTTTCTTGAATGTCTGTAAAGAAGCTGTCACGTGCGCTGTTGCAAATAGCCAAAACCAAAAGCATGTTTTTGTAGAGGCATATGCATTTGGTAGCTGAATTGGTGCCCTAGTCATAAATTACAGGTCATTACAGCTGGAACTGTTGCCAAAAACACAAAAATGGGTAAGAGACCAAGCTGGCAAGGCAAAGCAAGCGCCTTGCCGGAAATGAAAAGAAAAATGTGATGGAAGCCTTGAATCCTTCTACATAGGTATCCAGTGCTCCTTCAGGTCAAAGATTAGATACCCATCTCTGAAAATGACAAAGGCTTAGACCATATCCCAATATTGTTAAAGAATTGGTCCTTTTTTTTTTCAACTCTACGACTTTCAATTTTTTCATCTATTCAATTTAATTTGAAGTCTTTTTTTATTTTATTTTTCCAAAACAGCAGCAGTGCAAATGGCAAAAGATCCCTCTCCAAAGACTAATTGCTGATTTAGCCGCAGGCAGGCCCGTCCTTATTTATCATTATTTTCTGTTTTATTTTGTGCAAGTGCTATGCTTGTCTTTGTCTACCCACCAGCCTAAAATTAAACATTAAAGTTGAAGAGAAGAAGAAACAATACCCTTTTTACTATAGTCTATGATCTGATTATGAAGAAAAAGAGATTTGTCTAATTTTTATGCCTTTTTAATATGTAATAATTTTTGTACTGAATAGATACATGTTAACTAACAAACAAGAAGAGGCTTGATAAAATAATCATGCCCACTAAGACACCACACGGACAAATGATTCATGGGAATGGAGGAGTGAATGTGTCAGGAAATCAGTGTCAAGCACCAAACAAAAAGTTTTTTTTAGTTGATGGAAGCATTGATATTTTTAAGTGACTCAGCTGTCCTCTTCATTTCTTCCTCCTTAACATTGGAAATTTGAACTTGAAGAAGCTTTCATAAACTGGCTGCCTGAATTATTTGCAATGGCTTTAACTTGACACTTACCCTAGTCCATGTCTATTAGGCCATAGCTTTACCATATCATCACATCTGAAGAAATCGTGCGGACGAAAGTTCACATTGATTTATTGCTATTTCAACTAAATAACTTTCATCCCTTCAGCTGTTATTCTTAACCCCCCTTTTTTACTCTATTACATGCTTACAAGTTTTATAGGAACAATAGAGGCAGGAAAATAGGTCACTGACTTGTCGGCAAGTGCATAAATCCAAACTCTTACCTATATTCCCAACCCCATCTGTATTTACCAAGAACATAAACTCCCAAGTAATTACTAATATATTTCAACAATGGAAAAGCTACAGCTAATTACTGCAAGTAGGGCAGGTGCAGTCAATGTTCAATTAGTGTATTGAAGACCCAGATAGTAGCTGGTAACAACCCACCAGCAATGTCGTAACAGCTATGGCTGCTGTGCACAGTGTCGTGGCTCAATAGCATGAAGTAGAAGTATAAACAGATTAAAAAGTGATGCAAACGATGTTGTTTAGCATGCATGGGGCCTTTACTACTGCTAAGATCCCAACTATACCTAAACAATGGAGCACAGTATAAATGAAAATCTAATCAAAATACCATAGTTGTGGACAATCATGCACAACATCTGAAGTCTGGTGGACTATCTTGCCCCAAAAAATTTTTAAAAAGGTAAGAATGAGCTTCAACTCCCTAGGATATCTTCAAGGTTTGTTTGCCTACTGGAACTCTAAAAAGCATCAAATTTAAAGCATCTAGAAAAACTATCAAATTTGCTAATCAGTTCTTCCATCCCATCTCATTTTATTATGATTACAAGTCTCTCACAGGCTGTTACATTTAACTCGGAAATTCCAGTGCAAACAGCATATGTAAGCAACAGTTACAAGGGATATTAAAATCCAATAAAGCTCTTATAAAACCAACTTCTCAATAATAGTTCATTTCACCAAACGAAGTGGAGGTCACAATTTGTCTTCAAAGTTTAAAATTTCATGAAAATTGACACACATACAAACCACAATGGACATCAAAGTAATGCAGCTTGTCGGACTTCTCTAGCATTACGGCAACATCAGATGAGCACTTTATTCTTTCTTCAGGAGTCACTGAGAAAGCAACCTGCAGAAGGTGACATGATATTGTAAGTTTCACCAGTCAAACCTTAGGTAGACAACATAATCACAATTAGGAAAAGGAAACTAGTGATTGAACAAGAAAATAAGACGCAGCAAACATTAATTTAATGTGATATCCTAATAACACAAGCAGAAGTGGAAAATGAGGTTGAGAATGCACTGCCACAAAATATGAAGATGTTTGCAGTTTTATGTGATCAATATCTTCTTTCAATCATTCAATGCCAAATTAGACAGAAAATCCTCATAATAAATCTCACATTACTTTTATCCATATTTCATATCCCTTTAGCAATTTTATCTTATCTAAGGCCCCATCATTTCAAATTCATCATCTGTCACATTCGCTCTCCACTCTCATCTTATTAATAAAAGTACTCAATAAGTTCATATATTTGCCAAAACCATTGTCTATAAAACCATCAGTGACAACAAAATTAATTTCCTATTTGGCCAAATTCCATCTCAATACAATATGTTAAATTCATGAAAAACAAAATTGTCACACCAACACTCCCATACATCGCTTGAGATGCCTTCAATCTTATGAAGTCTTATATAGTTGACTCGCATACATGTGTTGAGATGCCTCTCCTAACTTCTGTATGATTTTTTTTTTTCTTTCAGTTATAGAAATGGTATAGACATACTCAGGATCTAGATAACAGTCGATTCATGTTTTACTTGCTCGGCAAATTGATGAAAGAGTAGATTATATCTAACAAATGCTCCTTTGCAGTGCGCAAAATCAATATCTTCTTTCAATCACACAGAGTCAAGCTAATCCCAATCATTCAGTTAGATGGGAACGGCATGCCTAGGGCAATCATAAGATGACTAGCAATGCATTATATGTTTCTCCTCTGCCTTATCTCATCATGTTATCAACACACATAATTTAAGACGCATCATTTTCAGTCTGCAAACCACAACTAAATAAACATATTTCTACTTAAAAAAAAGTTTATATATTCTTTGCCATAATCATCTTCCGCGCAAATATCAAAAGCACTTCCAATTCAACCACAATATCATCCATGACTTCAAAATGCTGATGACCCTGTAATCAAATTCCTTCCAGTTACAAGGGTGCGTGGTGCGACCCAATCAAATTCTACACAGAGTTACTACGTATTAGCATGTGATAGGTGAAAGATCATACATCCAATTTTGTCACCAAACAAATAGCATCGAAAATGAACCGCATCAATTGCAACAATTTTAACACCAACAATCAAATTACACAATTTTTTTTTAAAAAAAAAAGTAAGAAAAGAAGAAAACCTAATTGGAAGAAAGATTCTCCATGAGCTTCTTGTCCCTTCTTTCCATGGCAACGTCCCACATATCGTTTCCGATGTGCTTTGGCTGTTCGAAGAAAAAATCTATTATTAGATCTAAAAACAAATAAAAAATGAAGCAAAAAAGGAAAATTGAAACAAATACGAACCCGGCCATGAGCGGCTTTGTGGATGTAATACTGAGCATTGCCCATAACACAGAGCATTCCTGCTATTATTCCTAGCGGTAGCGCTGCTTCTAACCATATCCACGACATTCTTCTTCTCCGATCGATCGATCTCTTCCTTCTTTTTTGTTCCACGAGCTTCAACTTTGCTGCTACACACACTAGATATTTATGGGCTCTTGAGGCCCGGTTAATGATTCTCCCAAAGCCCGTTTCACATTTTCTTTTGGAATTTGCTGTGAAATAATAAAAAAGGAAAAAAATTTTAAAAACACTGTTGATTAAATAAAAATAACCATAAATACAATTGAAACAAACAACAACATAGAAAAAAATCACAATGCATACTCATTAAATCAGTGAGAAACCATAAAAAAATTTATCAATACTCATAGCATTGGAAACACAAATTTAAAAACAAAATAAGAAAAAAAATCTATCAATATCCATAGTCTATGTAGCATAGAAGCGGAAAAAAAAAAACAGATACATGAAAACTCTATTTTTTAAAATATAGGAAGTGGAAACGTGTAAATATTAAAAGTATATGAGTATAACAATAAATATTAAAAATATACAAATATATATAAATATAAATTTTATATATAAATCTTGAAAAATTTTATCTATTCTATAAAATAATAATATAATTTTAGGAATTATTTTGTTTAGTTAAAAAAAAATAAAATTATGTTTTAATTTGTCTCTTTTTTTATTTAGAAAAATACTATAGGAATATATTTTTCAAATTGAAAATATATTTCCTAATTTTTCATATTTACGGAAATAGCCCTGAAACGTTTCCAAAGAGTTTTTTAAAGTTTCCAATACAGAAACGCCTATGGAGAAGTTTCCATGTATTATAGCCCATAGCACCAAAAACATAAATCCAAAAACAAAATGATAAAAAATAAGAAGAAACACAAATTCAAATCCAGGAATCATTCATCAAATAAAAAAGAACTCATGAATTAATAAAAATCTATCAACACCCATAACACAAAAAATATAAATTTGAAAAATAAAATCATGAAAAAAAGAAGAAGGAGAAGAAAAAAAATCAATGAAAATAGAGTACGTCTAAGTGGAGTGTGGTTGTCTTGCTTCCTTTACAATGAGAATGGAGTGTGACTTAATACAAATTTGAAAATAAAGTAAGAAAAAGAAGAAGAACAAATGTCAAACTGAAAAAAAGAATCAT
This sequence comes from Mallotus nudiflorus, assembly GCA_947683625.1. Lineage (NCBI taxonomy): Eukaryota > Viridiplantae > Streptophyta > Magnoliopsida > Malpighiales > Euphorbiaceae > Mallotus > Mallotus nudiflorus. The sequence continues at coordinate 313,931 of CANTUR010000239.1, forward strand.
GTTATTGAAATAAAGAAAGGTACAACTAAAAAAACAATCATATGTTTGAAAATGATTAGGTTGAAGTTGGTGGAGGATGTAATTTTTTTTTTTTGCCTCCGGTATCTAATGATCACAAGGACTCTAATTATTTTGGAGTCAAGAAAACTCTCATAGTATTTATTTTTTCCATACATAAGATTCGAATTCAAAACCTTACTTAGGAATTCAAATTCCTTGCCACTTGAACCAACGTGTTGATATTTTTTCTTTTCTTTTTCTTCATTAAGGTCTTTATAATGACTAGTTAGCTATATAATATGAGATATTTAGTTGTTGAGTAATTTACTAAGGTTATCTCCAACCATAAACATCAAAATGTAGTTTATACAGTAATTTCTCTTCAATCAATTATACTATTTTTAACACTAAAAAGAATATTTTTTGTATATTCTTTTTTATATCCCATTTTATAATATTTAAACATTTACCACATTACACCTATATTTATATTCTTTTAACAAATTCATCCACTAATAATATATTTTGGTATTGATCAAATAATGTTAAATTAATAAATTAATAATTTTTTAATTATATAACTCCATATTTAATACTTAAATTAAAACTAAAAATTACGTTTAAAAATAAAAAATTACATTCAAAGATTAATAATAAAAGAATATAATTTCAACAAAATTTATACATGCTCATGCCTTTGAATTAATATATTTTTTCCATAAATAGTCAATTAATGCATTACGAAGTGCAATATGTGCATTTTTGTCATTGATTTGTCTGTGTTGAGCAAGAAATTCTTGAAATAGAGTATTATAATCTACTATCATTTCAACTTTCGGTATTTGTGCTTTCATTGCATTTGTAATTATTGCATTTAAATCACGTTCATCCTTGATTATCATATTGTGCATTATTATGCATGTTGTCATTATGTCATGCAGTACATCTTTTTTCCAATAACAAGCCAGTCCTGCCACAATTGCAAATAATGCTTGTAGAACTCTAAATGCTCGCTCAACATCTTTTATACATGCTTTTTGTTTCATGGAAAAATATTTCTTCTTCGAAGTGTGTGATTCGTGAATAGTTTGCATAATATTAGACCATTTTAGGTATATAGAAATAGCTAAATAATAACTCATATTATATTCTTTCCTTGGATAACATAATTAGCAGGAGGAGTAATATTATTGACCTTAACAATAATCAATCTTAATTTTGATTTTAACAAAGCATTTAATATGTTTGTTTCAAGTGTGTATAAGTTAGGACTCTTTTGGAAGTCAAATTCATGAAGAAATATCAAAGAAAAATCACTCAAGACATTGGTCATGAGCATAGTCACGACCGAGTTCAAGTCTAGGACCACATTGCTCAAAATGTGCAAAGCAATTGAACAATATTGATCCTGAGCTTGGTCTTAAACGAGATTATACTCGGGACCAAGCAGTCTTGACCGAGACAAATGGTCAGGACCGGGACCCTTTTTCTATAACTTTTAATTTCTTGGCAGAACTAATCCCGAGCTTAGTCTCGACTGGTACTATACCCGGGACTGAGTTAGAAGTTGAAATACAATGGCTATCTTTTGAGCATCCTAATTAGGACTGAAGTAATCCTAACAGGGACTTAACAATTTACAGCTCAAAAGTCTAAATTTTATTCAAATGAAGTTTTATTTGTTGGAAACAAAATCATTACTTCCAACACTAAAATTGAATTGCTTAAGTATGAATACAACCTCTAAAGATCATTTAGGGGTTAAGAAATTTTTTTATTTAATTTATATTTTCAAGAATCAATTAAGCTCTCTAAACTCTTTCAAATTCATTTTATATTTTGTATAACTCTTATGAGAGTTAGTGAGTGTTAGAATAAAATTTTTAATTCTTTTAATTTTTAAGATTAAGAACATAGGACGTGAGATTCTATTATAAAGGAATTGGTTTAAGTGTTTAGCCATTAAAATACTTAGGAATTTAGTTTTAGTGTGAGCCTTAAAAAACACTTGCGAATTAATTTTTGAGTAAGCTTTAAAAACCTAAGTTGTAAGGTTTAAGTTGAGCCTAAAAATCAAGTTATAAGAATCAATCTAGGGGAATAGATTGTGGTAGAAAATCCTAACTTAGGGATAAGTTAGGTGGAGATGTAGAATTGTTGAGAATTTGAACTCCTTAAATTCTTGTGTTCATTGTTCTTCCTTTTTAACATTCTTTTTAATTCTTGCTAGAATCCTTTTAATTTTCCATTTTTATTCAATAGCCTTATTCACCTCCCCTCTAGGGCACTTTTAAATACCTTATGCATGATTGGAAATAAGATAAGATGACTCTAATACGTTAATATTGTTATTAGTGCCAGACATACCAAAATAAATTTGTTATATCCATAGATCATAATCTGCTACAACTTCTAGAATAATTGTTGATGATCCACAATAACCTCTATATGGTCTGGTCCATATTGTTGAACAATTTTTTCATTTTCAATGCATGCAATCTAAACTATCCAACATTCCAGGAAAACCATGTTGTTCACTAACATGGAGTAACCTGGTAATGTCACTAGCAGTTGATGATTTTAGATATCACTCCACCAAAATCTCTATAATAACACGATATAAATGCTTTATACTTTCAATTATCATTGATTCGTCGGATGCATCTACTAGTAGGCCATATGCTAACATCCGAAATACAACTGTTACTTTTTATAAAATTGATAACCCATGTCTACTAAAGGCTTTAATTGGTTATTAAAAGTAGGAATCATGTTGTTTTATTGCATCTATAATTCGCAGGAATAAATTTTGAGACATTTGATATTGTCATCAAAATATATCATCACCATATCGTGGATTATAAAAAAATAATCATTAAATAAATTAGTATTTGCAACTTCACGATCCCAATGAATCATAATATGACTTGGAACTGATCGACGATGAGACACTTAGTGTTATAATTGATGTTTATAATATGCAATAATTGTGTTATTATTGCATATCATACGATACATTAAAGTCTTCTTCTTCTTCTTCTTGTGTAATTGGATTATTCATCATTGTAGCATTATCTTCATCAGATTATAAAGATGAATATGACTGATGTAATGAACCTTCAATATCATAATTCATTTTGAAAGTGAGAAGAAGTAAGTATATTTTTGATGCAAGATAAAAATACATCCATATGAAATTATTTATAGAACAAAATTGTTAAAAATTTAAATTTAAATGTGATTCAATCCTATATTTGAGATTACGATGAAATTGATTCAATGATTAGTGAGAATGTTTGAAATAACCTTATCTATATTTATTGAGAAGTGTGTGAAAATGATAAGATATTAGTTCTATTTAATCAAATGGTTGAGATTGAGATGAAATTGATTCGACAATTGGGTGAGAAAAATCAATATGTACTTATTTGATATTTATTAAGATATGTGATAAGGTGATAAGACTGCAATTAAGGGTGTGCATTAGGTAGGTTCGAGTCGGGTTAAGTTTTAATTTTTTCAAAATCTCAAAATCGACCTAAAACCCATAAATTATGTTCAGGTTTGGTTAATTATCCAAAAACTAAGCAAGTAATACTAATAATAAAAGAAACAAAAAAAAAATAACAAACTACAACTGGCCTAATAATGTTGGCATGCTTCTTTCTGTGTTGGTCACCTAGGTTTGATTCCTAACCTCACATAATTGATATAAGCCTCTTACAAATATGGCTATAAACATCAAGTTATATATATATATATATATATATATTTTAAAAATAAATTTTGGGTTTTCGGTTGGTTCGGTTTCAACCGAAAACTTATAAATTTATGAAAGTAGAAACTGAACTGACTCAGGTCGGTTTAGTTTGGGTTTGGGTAGTAGGGTCGGTGCGATTTTGTACACCCCAAATTGTAGTACCATTTAATCAAACAATTGAAATTGTGATGAAATTGATATGATGGTTAGGTGAGAAAAATCCAAGATATACCTATTTGTATTTATTGAGATATGTGATAAGGTAATACGATTGTAGTACCATTTAATCTAACAATTAAAATTGTGATGAAATTGATCCGACGATTAGATAAGAAAAATTCAAGATGTTCATATCTGTATTTATTAAGACATGTGATAAAGTGATAAGATTGTATAACCATTTAATCCAACGGTTGAGATTGTGATGAAATTGATCCGATGATTAAATAAGAAAAATCCAAGATATATCTATCTGTATTTATTGAGACATGTGATAAGGTGATAAGATTGCAGTACCATTTAATCCAACGGTTGAGATTATAAAGAAATTGATCCAATGGTTAGTTCAGAAAAATCCAAAATGTACCTATTTGTATTTATTGATACATGTGATAAGGTGATAGGATTGCAGTACCATTTAATCCAATAGTTGAGATTGTAATTAAATTGATCTGATGGTTGGGTGAGAAAAATCCAAAATGTACCTATTTGTATTTATTAAGACATGTGATAAGGTGATAAGATTACAGTACCATTTAATCCAACAGTTTAGATTGTCATGAAATTGATCCGACGGTAGGGTGAGAAAAATCCAAAATGTATGTAACATTCCTATTGTAATATCCCAAGTTTTTAAATATTTTTATACTACATCGGGATATGCAATGTTAATAATTTTTGTATATATTTATGATATTTTATGAGTTTGTTGTTTGTTTAGAGCTAATTTTAATTATTTTATACTATTTTAAGTACTTTACGTAAAATTTTCCCGGGAATTGTATTTTCGGGGAAATTAATATGTAAAAAATTTAATACTATTTATTTTAACTAGTTTTACGAATTTGCATGAACTGATATATAATTTTAAAGTGCTAAAATAAATTGTATATATGTGTATTTATTTAAATTAATTAGAGCTTAATTAATTTCCTTAATTTTATTATTTAATTTTTGTATTAATTAATTAATTTTAAGTGTATAAATTATTAAATATAATAAAATATTTGTGTGGTGAGTATTATTTGTGTGTGGGAATATATGTATTACTATAATATAAGGTGGACATATATATATATACATATATACATTATTTTATAACAAAAATCAAAAGTTTACTTTATTTACAATTTTGCCCCTCCCTTCTTCTTCTTCTTCCTCCCAACACATTTTCTTCCATTTCTGGCCATTTCCAGTTGGTTTTCTTGCTGTCATTGTGCCCCTCAGCCTTCCTCCTCCACCTCCAGCCATTTCCACCACATGAAGCTCCCTTTTCCAGTGTGTTTTGGCTGGATTTTTCAAGGAGATCGAAAATTGAAGTTAACTCCGATCAAGCCATTTTCGGCCACCAAATTCGACGCCACCAGTCTCTATCTTCTACTTGAGTTCCGGTGAGTGTGATTCCAAGCTTTGTTTCACTTGATTTGGTCCAGAATTGCTTAGGTTTCAATTTCTTCGTTTTAGCCATTTAGGGTTTCAAATTTTTTTAGCTTCAATTTGATTGATTCATGAAAACTTCCTTCACAAACTTTGTTCCTGGAAGCTTAATATACATGCTATAATTTTTGTAGAATTTTTTGAATTTATTTTAATTTTTGTGAATTTTTGATTATTTTATTAATATTTTCTAATTTTCAAAAATTAATTAATTAAATTATGAAATTGTTTGTTATGGTGATTATAGGTGTTGAAATGAATTATAGAAATTTATTTGTAATTATTGTGAATTTTTATATATTTATTTGGAATTTATTAAGTTTATGTAATTTTGAAAAATAGGGTTAATTATGTGTTTAATTGAAGTAAATTGGTTAATTGAGTATATTTATTGATATTATTGAAATATATGTTGAGAAAATTAATTTTGAGTAATTATATTATTTTTGGTGAATTTTTGGATTTATTTTAGTAAATTTATATATATAGGGGTATTTTGGTAATTTTACACTAAATTGGCTAAAAATGTAATTAAATTGGTTTTAATAGTTATTTAGGATATAAAAATGATTTCTATAAATTATTTAGTATTTTTAACTAATTAAAACTATTTTTCATAAATTATTTTCAAATTATATATATATTATACAATTTTTCTAAATAAATGAGTTTTTATCGGTTTTTAATAAGTTTTAGGGTTAATTACATAATTTAGATTTATAAAATGTATTTTTATTATATAAGGGCATTTTTGGTATTTTATAATTATTATGTGAATCGTGAACCTCGATTGGTGAATTGTAGTTTGGAGTTCGACCGAGGGATTGTGGTTGTGAATTTGGTGTTATTCTGAAATGTGTTTTCTTTGCAGGACCAGCTCTACTCTTTGAGTAGAGAGATGTTCGTTTTACAGGGAAGGTTCTATAGGATTTTCGGTAGAATTCTCGTAAAACGTGATGTTCAGTCAAATCCCTATTCTAATTCTATGTCTAAAATTCTAGATCGAGTCTTTATAATTTCTGTTAAATTTATTCTGATTCATGTTGTCATTTGTATGTTTAGTTGCACCGAGACCGAGGCCTAACGGATCAGGCTCGCCGAGTTTGTCTCGTGGAGCGCTAACATGTGAGTTATTATACTGTATATATATGCAGTGCATATAGGATGCATGACTTAGGATTTTTTCATTTTCATTATATGTTTAAACAGTAATTTAATTATAATATGATTTGATATATTTTTGATTTATTTTTAGTATATCCCGATATATAAATGTTTGCATATTTTCTATATATATTTAATATATCACTGATATATTTAGAGTTTATTTTTGATATATGTATGTTAGATATTTAGGTTTATGTTTGTTATAATTTAATATCTATACATGATTTAAATGTACATCGAACCATAATTATTTTATTAAATGATTAGTATAATTTAGGTTTATTCTTAAATAATTGCATGCTATATTATAAACCTACACTTAAATTATTTTTAAGTTTATTTTTTTGTATATTTTTTTTATTTATTTTTAAATAAATACATGTTTTATTATTAAATTAAACGTAACACATTAGTAGTATATTTAGGGTTTATTTTTGATATATGCATGCTAGATAATTAGGTTTATTTTTAGTATATTTGTGAATATATGTTAAACCTAAACACATATTTAAATGAACATTTATACATAAATGTTTTATTAAATGATTTGTGTACTTAGGGCATATCTTTTGTATATTTAAGTATATTTTTAAGAAAATGCATGTTATATTATTGTTACTCATTTAAATTGTTTTTAACCATATTAATAATTTATCTTTAGTTTATTTCATATTTTATTTGACATATATATACCTGAAATATACTGGCTATATTTTAGGTATATTTTTGGTATATATATATGGTTGATTTTATTATTATGAATATCGTTCCACATTAATTATTTTCAGAATAAATGATTTATTCTAAGTGAAGGACATCAATAGAACGTGCTTCCTAGTGGGTAACACTAAAACCATATACGTACCGGTGCGAAAGAATAGGGTTGAGTGAGAGTTAATTTTGGGTGATTATAATTGATTTAATTGATTTGACTAAGATTAATGGTATGTTAAATAGTGTGATTGCAGGACCAATCATACTGACAGTCAGACTGCTGGAGCTCGGTTGACTTAGTGTCTCGGGGCCAGTCTACTGTCCATAAGTGGATTGAATGATCTATTGGGTTAATTGAGATATGAGGTGATAGATAGTGTGATTGCTGGAGTTCGGTTGACCAAGTGTCTCGGGGCCAATCACACTGACAGTCAGACTACTGGAGCTCGGTTGACTTAGTGTCTCGGGGCCAGTCTGCTGTCCAGTTTGGAATAAATGTTCTATTTGGAATCAAGTGAGCCTGTGTGGCTAGAGTGATGATGGGGTTGATTGGGGATTGCTATTATTAGGGTTTTATGGATCCTTCATGAATTAAAATAAATATTTTCTACATTTAGTATATTTATAAAGGCAGAGTTTGGCATTCGTGTGAAATGTGTGTATATACATATATATATATAAGAATGCCTGATTGTTATGGTTTAGTTTGCATGTATATATAGTATAATAATTCACTCAGTGAGGTCTGACCCCCCTCAATTATTTTTTTTTTCAGGAGATTCCATATCGTCAGACCTTAGTTGTAGAGTTCCTCGCCGGTGTTCTTCAGTCTCGGCCATTTTATGCAAATGTATATTTTGAATTCTGATTTGTATTCTAGAAACTGCAGTATTAGTGTTATTGTATCGGAAGAGTATTATATTGTTTTAATATTGTATACTCTGAAAAATGGTATTTGAAACTGTACGACTATGTATTCATTGATGAAAGGATTTGGAGTATTTATTTTATATATTGATTTGAAAATTTTTAATTTTGTCGTACTTTTTAATTATTTATTTCATGATTTTATTTTTTGAAGGCTTGTTACGAGTTCCGGATTTGAAAGAATTCTCGTTCCCTAGCGCCGGTCATGACTCCTAGTTTGGGTCGTGACACCTATCTTCACCCATTATAAATATTATATGAAAATATGCATCATAAAGTACCTCATTTGAACTTGTGCATTTCACATGCATTACATATCATATTTATGAAAGAGATAACAACATTTGCAGTCATAAAAGTTATATACTTTTTACAATTAACTCCTAAATGATTAATTCTTAATAATCAAATTCTCTAATTAAAATATTTTTCTGTTTGTTCTATTCATTAGTCAAATCAATTTTTTGTTAGTTAACCATTAAAATTAAACTTTTTTTTTAACATTTTGGTTCTAAAACTTGAAATTTTTTTATATTTTAAATAAATAATTTTATTTTTGTTTATAATCTATTATATTATTGAATTTTATAATAACTATATTTACTCAATAAAAATAATATCAAAAAATTAAAAATTAAAAAAATTTCTTTCTTAAATTATTATTTTCAATAATGATGAGAAATAAAATTGATCAAGTATTATTTTGATAATTTAAAATAAATAATTTTAATTAATATATCATATACAAATAAAAGTTTTTATATTTACATAAATTCAAGTAGTTTTGTCAATATTATAATTTGTGTTAGATTTTAAATATCTGTTGAATTCAATTTTCTATTTTTAATTCAATTGAGTTTAAACATTATTTAAAATATAACACAAATTATAATATTGTTAAAATTGTTGAGCTTTATCCATATAAAAAATACTTATATTTTTTGATATTATTTCAGTGAGTTATATAGTTATTAAATACTAAGAATGTTGTTATCACTAAAATAATGTCAAAAATTAAAAATGTTTTTTCTTAAATTACTAGTTTAATAAGCAATGTTAAATTAAATTAATTAATTTTTTAAATATATAATTTTAATTAATATATCATAAATGAATAAATTTTTATATGGATAAAGCTCAATCAATTTTGACAATGTTATAATTTATGTTTTAATTTAAATAATGTTTAAACTCAATTGAATTTAAAATAGACCATTGAATTTGATAGATATATAAATTCTAACACAAATTATAATGTTGATAAAACTAATTGAATTTATGTAAATATAAAAAAAATTATTCGTATATGATATATTAATTAAAATTATTTATTTTAAATTATTTAAATAATACTTGATTAATTTTATTTGTCATTGTTATTGAAAATAATAATTTAAGAAAGAAATATTTTTAATTTTTTGATAATATTTTTACTGAGTAAATACAGTTATTATAAAAATTTAATAATATAATAAAAATAAAACTATTTATTTAAAATAGAAAAAATTTCAACATTTTTGGATTAAAATGTAAATTTTTTCTTAATTTTAATGGTTGACTAACAGAAAATTAGTTTGATTGATGGATAAAACTACGAAAAAACTTTTTAAAACTTATATAACTTGATTATTAAAAATTAAACATTCATGACTTATTTGTAAAAAGTATATAACTTTTAGGATTGCAAATGTTGTTATCCCTTTATGAAAATATAGAATATAACATAAGCATAACTTGTGTGATTTATTTATTTTTTTAGAAATAAAGATAATGATAGAAATAGTGAAGATTAAACATTAAAAATTTAGTTGAGAAAATAATTAATTAGTTAGAAGTAATAAAGAGCAAGTATATGGGCTAAAAAGGAATAGTTTATGCAAAAATAAATAAAAGGAGGCTGGAACCAAAAAAAATGAATAGAATAAAAAAAGGAAAGTGAAGAAGGAAGGAAAAGGGAAAGAGAAGAAGAAAGAAGGAAAAGGGAAAAATTCTAAGGTTTTCTAATTTTGGCAAAGGTAAGTGATTTTATCTTATTTTCTTAAGTAATTCTTCCTTCATGACATGCTAATCATGGTAATTAGAAAGAATTAAAAGGGAACTAGGTTAATTGATTTTGATAATGAAAATAGTTATTTATGCTGAAAATTCTGGTTTATAACTAAAAATTAGACTCTAGTTTTCATGGTCATGAAAGAAGAATTAAAAAAAATACAAAACATGAAACTTGTGGTTTTATATCTCATCTTTATACCTGTAAAAGGGTTTTGTGAAATAACATGTATGTGAAATTCTATGGAAGTTTATTTGGGATTGGTTTGAGTAGCAGTTCTAGTATGCTACTTGATGCTGATTGATTATTTTGAGGATGTTAGAAACTGATTTAGATTAAACATGAGTTTTGTTCTTTTATATTTTATCTAAAAGCCCTTAAAATATTTTGGTGAGATAATATATGTGTAATGAGAAATCATCCTTGGAGTGAAGCTAATAATGCTTGCTACATCTATAGGTAGTTTGGTTTTGCCTAGTTAATATAAAGACATTAGAGATTGAATTAGATAAATTATATAACATAAAAGTTGTTCCTTTATATGTTAAAGAAGTTCCTAAAAATGAATTTTGCAATTAGACTTGTATAACTTGACAAATTCTAAATTGAATGAGATCTGCTTAAACTATTTTAATGCAAAAGACAAATCTGAATTCAAAATTTCACTATTAATTATGCAGAGCTTATATTGTGCTAATTTTTGGATACGTTGTAGCCTTGTGTGTCTAGTTTTGTATTAAAAAAGAATTGAGTAATTTAGAGTTGTGTGGTGACAGTTATTCACTCTCAGGTCCAGTAAGGTCAAGCTATATATGTACAGGTTTGAGGGTGGACTTTAAAAATTCACCATAAATCATGTAGTGCTCTATTTAATCTGAATTTTTGATTATATTATTAAGTGTCTAGTTTTTTAGCAAAAACAATTAGATAAATTAGAATTATATATAAAAAGTTATTAGCTTCCTAGTGCAGTAACATTATAACATTATGTGTATGAAATATGCTAATCATTGCATAAAAAGCATGGAAATTCATTAGAGGCACAATTATTTTATTTTAATTAAAAATAAATTTTATATTCTAGGCTCTTAAAAAATTTCTAAAGCTTAAGAAGGGGATACAAATCATGTTTGTTACTTACAGAGGTGAGTATATACATAAATTGGATTCTAATGTGCAATTGTGTGATTTTGTGAATATGAATGTGGAATTTATGGTTTGTAGCTTGATTGAAATATATTTTCTATGAAACTTTAATTAAGTTGCTCTATGTCTTCTTACATGAGTGTTGATGAATTATAAATTGTTTATGCTTGTGCTTATGCGAATATACAACAAATGATAAATCTATGATTATAGTAATTACTTATTATATACATTTGCATTTGAACATTCGCATAAGAGGATGTGGTGACCAGCTTGACTAATACTTGTAAATCACTTGGAAAATGTTAGTTATCAAAGGATATTACTTGATTCACTTGTTATATACTAGCCAGGCAAGTTAATTGTCACTTGTCACTTATTTCACTTGAACTCGGATGCAATATTGTCTTGCAAGGTCATAATAAAAAAAAGGAACCAAAGCATATGCATTTGCAATATTTGAATATTGTATTTGTTTTATAAGATGTTTGAGCTAATTTTTAGAGAAGCCTTTAGAATTTAATTGATGTTTATATTCATTAATTCATGACTCATCAAATCGTAATTATTTTTCAGATTAAGAAGTCTAGTTTTGGGCCATTTTGAAGAATGAAGCATGGTAGTTAAAACATACGACATAGGTTATCGATCGAATTCTCACTCTCTCTTTCCTTGTAACATATATATGCTTACTAGTTAATGTAAATGTTTGTATGTATGAAAAAGACCTTCTACTTCTATTAAAGAATATGTTTAAGCCTCTAGCTTTGATCAACATCAAATCCTTGCTTATTAAACGGAGCAATTTATAACTTTGGAAATTCCCCTAGATCTTGAAACTTGGTTAAGTCAAGGGTACACCCATATCCATTTTGGAGTTATAAGATTGCACCTCATATGTCACGGCAGACCAGGACTACCTATTTTTACTAGAGTTGTGCTTCTAGACTCTAAGTATAAACAATATTGTCATGCTGTAATATGAATAGTTAAAACCTCTTTGAATGATGGGTTAGTATTCTTTACCTTTTCTTTAAATTATAATTTAGCCTTATTAGACCCACATGCCTTGTTAGCTTTGAAAGTCTAAATCCAACTCCACATTGTTGAGTAGATAGCTACAACAAAAGTAGCAACCCTTGACTATCAGATTGTCTACCGATTGTAGAATTATGCCATAAATTTTTCATTAGCATCTAACCAAAATGATGATCTTTTCATAAAAGCAGACTCCCATAATTCTCCAACTTATATCCATATTCTAAAAAAAATTTCCAGGGATGAGTTATTAACTTTATTCCCAGAAAAATGGATAATAAATTATGAGAAATCTCATGAAGCAGTTGAACTTATTCAAAGTTCAAATATGGTTTTTATTAGAAAGCCTAATGGAACTTTTAAAATAATTTTCAAGAGAAGATAGGAAGTCCCATGGTATTTAACACCCAATTCATGATTTTTTCTTGTCAAATGGAAGAAAAGGTTCCTGTAACTCATTTTGATGAGGTTGGAAGACCAATTTATGCTTTATAGCATGATGGTCACTGTTACTTTGATCTTTGTGATTGTGATGATTGTTATTTCTTTGATGATAAGGAAGATAAAAAAAGAAAAGATCTACCAAGAGGTGTAGTAAGAAAGTATTCAAAAAAAGGTTTGATGATGAAGATACAATGGTGAGCACTTTAAGACAGCCTTTAGGAAAGTATGATTTTCTTGTATCGTACTATCCTCCTACCTGGTACAAAACCCCAAACACTAAAAAACTACCACAAGAAACCTGCAAACCTAAGACACCTCCATCTTCACCAAAACCTAAACCAACACCCTTACCTTGTTACAAACAAGCTCTAAAATGGGTAAATAAAGAAAACCCATTACCTTTAATTTTAGCCTCATAAATTTTTAAGCCATTACCTTAAATTTGTATGGTTCAACCTTCTGACTTTCCACCTTTAAACCTTGAGACTAATGCTCAAAAAATCACATAACCATATGTCCTAAACTCCAATATTGTTGATGCTGATGGAAGACCTATAAGAACTACTCCTGCAGAAGTAGTTCTAAATTAGCAGACATAAAATGCTTATGCCTAAAATTAAAGGCTAAAAAAGATTGAAGAAAAATTTGATAATGTTGTAGAATATATAAAATTGACTGATAATAGACTCTCTAACTTTGAAAGATGGATGGGAGTTGTTCATTTAGAATTAACAAGATAGATTGATTTAAAACATTAGGAGTTAATGCAGATTGCCAGCAATAGAGGCATAATAACAAACATTCAGATGAAAGAAATTGAAATTTAAAAACTAAGAGCTTAGATCACTCAACTTTGAGAAAGATTTGAGTATTAAAAGGGATTCATCAAATTTGCTCAAAAACTATTTTCTCTATATCCAATGGGATTTTTGTATAACCCTTTTCCTATACCGAGTTCTTCAACCTTTATGACCTTAAATTTTTCAAGCCAGCCTTTATTTCTTAAAGCCTCTTTAACTTTGAATATACCTCCAAAATTTTAGGGATTCAAAAAATAAAAATCCTATGAAACTACCTCCCAAAACCAACCCACTGAGACTATTAAGAAAAAGGGAAAAATAGTACAGTTTTCTCTGCCAGAGATACCCAAAACTCCACCAACAGAAAAACTATAGCTTTCCTCCTCTTGTACTAAATCAATTGAAGCAAAAAAAACCTCTGAAAATGATGATGAATCCAATTTTTTTATTTTTAGAGAAATGCGTTGTTATGCCCAGCTTTAAAATTGATTCTATCATAGAAGAAAATTCAATGGCTAATTCTTTTGAAAGTGACTCTAGCTTCTCTGAGTTAGACTATGAAGTTGCTTTTCAGTTGATGGTTGATGCTGAAACCTCAAGGACCAGAGATCCTCATATTGAAGAGTAAGGGATCCCACAGAAGAAACAAGTGATTATAAAACAAAACCTTAAGCTTAACCTCAGTAGTAAGACTGCCAAAAGTCTATTGCTAGTGGAAGCTACTTTACAGGAATATATTCCTAGAGTTTAGAGCTTGGATTAATAATCAAATGCTTCTCCCTAGAGATGTGAGAAACATGATTGAAACCTTTTTAGCAAAAATGGTGGGAAAATTGGCAAATTGGTTTGCTTTAATTAATGTGTATGCTAAAGCACAATTGGTAGATGCCACATCAGCTGAATATTTTCTAGGACTCTTGCATTATAAGTTTATAGGAAAATAGGATGATGATCGTAAAGTTGCCAGGAAAGAGTTCTATCAGATGAAGTATTGTTCTTTGAAAAAGAAAGATTTGGATCGGCATTTTCAAAATATGTCCATAAAGCTTTATCTTTTAAGCAAAATAGCCAATCCAGATTTAAAGCAAGCTTTTATAGCCTTTATTTTAGAGATTCTTACCACTAAGATGTTTTCAATTCTTTAATAATCAAACCAGAAAATTGGAGGTGTTCCTTTAGGACATTTGTACTAGATAATGATTCAAGCCCATACATAGTTATGTGAGCAAAGAAAAGTGATCAAGATGTATCTGGGAAGCAAAAAGAATCCTTTGGGAAATTATCATATGACAAACCAGATCTGCAGATCAAATGCAAATATGCATGTATTTGTCCAGGCAAGAAAAGGTGCCATTTCTTCAAACTGAAAGGAAAAGGATAGAAAGGAAGACCTAAGAAATGGAAGTATTACAAGAAGAGAAAGTTTCGTGGAAAACAAAAGATAGACAAGTGTTACATTTATGGAAAAAAAGGACATTTTGCAAATAATTGTCCTTCAAAATTAAAAAAGGCAGAAAAGATGATTTAATATATCCAGCAAATTACAGCAGTTGATCTTAATAATGCTGACCGCAAATCTCTCTTTTTAGAAAAAGAAAATCCTGATTAATAATATGATTGCCTAGACTTATAAAAACCATTTTGTTCTAGTATTCCCAATCCAAATTTACTTGACCAACTATTCTAAGCCCATAAAGCTCATAGCCTTGATTGATACTAGAGCCAGAACAACCATCCTTAACCTAACAACTCTTTCAAAAAAAAAAAAAATTGAAAAAACCATTATGAATATTTTTGTACTGCTTATGGAGAAATTTTTGAGACTACTTTGAACACCAGATAGCTTATAAAAATTCAATTATTTCGAGAATGTTATATTTGGACCCATGTTCTTAGTTCACTTTACCTGACAAAGATATAGTTCTTGGATTTAATGTCTATTGGAAAATGAAAGATCTAAGAATTTTTCCAAATGGACTCGCTTTCAAGAAATTTTTTAGACATTTTACCACACAACCCTCTATCTTTTTCATAGATAAAACCATTGTAACCATGAACCTTTAACCCATTCATGAGTTTTCGATAAAGAAATGCAGTGCACAATCTCATTTTGATAAAGAAATGCAATGCACAATCTCACACTGAGTTTGCAAAGAAATATTCATTTCCTTTATGGAAAAATCCAGATTTCTACATTTTGTTACCCTTCAAGCAAAATGAAGATGTGAATCCTACAAAGGCCACTCATTCAAGAATGACTCCCACAGACCTAAAACTTATAGTTGAGAAATGCAAGTAATTAGAAGAATAAGGTCTGATTAAGGCAACTAAATCAGAATGGGCATGTCAAGCCTTTTATATGAATAAACAATCAGAGTAAATTCGAGGAAAAAAAAGATTGGTTATTGATTATTAACCCTTAAATTTCTTTTTAAAGGATGATAAATTTCCTTCACCAAAGGTCTCTTTATTATTTACCTTCTTGGTGGGAACAATATTTTTTTTCAAAATTTGACTTATAGTCGGGATTCTGGCAACTTGGAATTAAGGAAGAAGAAAAATATAAAATCGGGTTCTGCATTCCAAACCATCATTAACATTGGAATATATTACCATTCAGTTTAAAAGTGATCCCATCTCTATTTCAAAAGGCAATGATTAAAATATATAAGCCTCTTTTACGTAGTGCTCTAGTTTGCATTGATGACATTCTTCTTTTCTCACTAAACATTAAAGCACATGAGAAATTGCTCAAACAGTTTGCTAATCTTACAGTTAAATATGGAATTATGTTGTCACCCACAAAGATGCACATAAACGAAGAAGAATTTGAATTTCTGGGAATGCAGTTCAAGGAAGGAAAGTATCACCCGGGTCCTCATATTGTAGAAGAATTACAAAGGTTTCCTAAAGAAAACTTATCTATCAAACAAATTAGATAATTTCTTAGGATACTTAATTATCTCAGGGATTTTATTCCTCACTTGACAAAGAAGACAACACCCTTAAGAGCACTACGAAAGAAAAATCCTCCATCATGGTCAGCAATTTAAACTGAAGCCATTGTTCAATTAAAAGCTGATATGAAGAAACTTCCAGACTTATAAATTCCATCAGAAGGAAAGAGAATTCCTCAAACTGATGCAAGTGATCAATTTTAGGGAGCAATTCTCCTTAAAGAAGATAACCAGAAAAAGCAAAGAAGTTATGCTCATGCTAGTGGAAAGTCAAAAATGGAGAATGCCATTACCACTCAATCTTCAAGGAAGTCATAACAGTCAAATATGGAATAAAGAAATTTGAATTCCATTTAGTAGGACATCATTTCAAAGTAATCATGGATTATTCATCTTTTTCCAAAGATGCTCGAGTTCAAAGGAAAAACTCTCCCTCATCCTCAACTTCTGAGATGGAAAGAATGGTTTAGTAAATATGAATTTGAAGTTGAATACATTAAAGGAGAAGACAAACTTATCCTTGATCTCTTGAGCAGACCATCAATCTCTTGCAGCAAACCCTTTAAATTAAAGGTTTTATTTTTAATCTATATGTTTTTACCCGTCACCAATTTCCTTGAAAAGGGAATTCCACCAAACCTATCCCTAAACATTTCCATAAACTTACTCAACTAAAAAGCCAACCAATATGTTTTTGAGCTTCAATCTTATCTAATAAGAAATTATGGTCTAGATTTTTATGAAAGACTTAGGTTTCATCCAAACTATCCTTTCACCTGCATTTTCAGTTTCTTGGATTAAAATCTTGAAAAGGAGTTTTATTAGCCATAAGAACTACTAACCCTATTTTGGTATCTCTATCGTCTGTATTGGATTGCTTTTAATTTACAGCCATTAAAGCTTATAAGATATATTAGAATGCTTGATGATGGTCAAAGATTAAATCCTTATATATTGACTTTTATGAAATGGATTTGGAATTTATCAAGATGGAAGTCATGGCTAACAAATGAAGCCTACACCCAATAGGTTTCACCAGCCACTGAATGTCACACCATTGTTATTTTTCAAAGATCCTTCTTAAGGATAAAAGATGAATTTACCATAGTCCCTTATTTCAGTATCTATGGATTGTACATGCACTCAATGATTCATCACCTTATCTCTAATATGGATAACTTGTTACCTTAGTGAGAATGCTAAAGATTTATGTTTCAAAAGAATGGAATCATCCTAAAGAGATATGGCCAAAGATTCTAAAGATGTACCATAGGAAACTTATCCATCAGGGTATGGATAAAAAATTTTGGCAGATAAAAGATTTTAGGAAGAGACACACCAAGTTGGATCTAGCTCATCATAAAGACTCACTAAAGAATCTTATAAAAAAGACTCACAAAGACCTTTAGTAGGATATTCACAAGATCCTGACTCAAAAAGCAGTTACAGTGGAGATGAGGTAAACTATTACCAAGTTACGAGCCTATAGTAAAGTATTCATCTTTATTAAAGCATTTGTATTATTTTACCTGTGTGTTTTGTCAGTGGTTATCATGTTGTGACCACTTTTTTTGAGTCTATCCTTTTGTGGCCTTGATTGATTTTTCAATCAGGCTTTTGCTTTGTTTCTAACGATCCTCATCACTATAAAAAGAGGTTTATTATTATTGTTTGAAGCATAGAACCCTAAATAGACACTGCCTATTATAAATAAAACCATAAGTTTTTAAAAACCTCTTCTTTAATGGTTTACCGGTAATGATTATCTCCTCTGCTTTTTAATTATTAAAGAGTATGCTCTATACTTGCCTCTAATGGGGATCTAGTACATCAGAAATTTAATAATACATGATCTAGTTTACCAACTCTATTAAGATTATAGTTAAATGAACTATAAAAAGGGGACAGGCTGTTTAGCCAAAAATTAGTTGTTATGATTATAAGTACGACTTTGGGTAATCCATGATAACAAATGATACTTAGTAATAATAATATGAGATATCTTAATGTGTAAGAATAGTAAGTATATAGGATGTTATGATATACCTATATATATTTATTGAGATAGGTGAAGATTGTAGTACCATTTAATCCAACGGTTGAGATTGTGATAAAACTGATCCAATGGTTAGGTGAGAAAAATCCTAGATGTACATATAATTTATGTAGAAATAATGAAATTTCATTAGTTTTTTACATTACTATAAGTAAGAGCCATATGTTACCTCCACGATACACATCCTCTCATAAATTACAAATAACTTCAATTGCTAACCATTAACGATTCAATCTAAAATATCCATTCAAGCATCTGGTTATAGTGTTCCTGAGGATGTGCTCATATGCTAGGTTTACATTGAAATTTCTTAAAATCTAATTACGAGTGTTCTCGAGTCTGTAGATCACTTTTGGTCTCGAGTGGGTGATGAATACAATAATAAAAGAAATGACACTTGGGAGAAGTGTCGTAAACACTCTGTGTAAGCTCAAATTCAAACTATTGAAAAAGTATAGGAAATTGAATGAGTGCATCAAACAAGTTAAGAATATGCATCCATATGGTGCATCAAGTAAAGATATTGTAAGTATTTAATGGTTGATATTTATTTTTAATTTTTTAATACCATAAAAAACTTGATGTTATTTTTATAACAATTTGTAGTTACAATAAGCAAAAATCCTACTAATGTAAGATCCTCAGTATAAAAAAAGGTTTGAAATTTGATCATGTGTGACACATTTTAAAAGATTTTGAAAAGTTTAAAGATAACAACAACAGTCCAAGACAAGCTTTTCAATTGCAAAATTTCAATAATATTTCATCAAAGTCTGAATATTCCCCTTTCGATTCTCAAATACTGAAATCTCCTAAAGAGTCACCATTTTTTATTAATTTAGAAGATTATAATGTTGATGGCTCTTCAGGCCCCATTGGAGTAAAAGCCAAACTGAAAAGGAAAATGGATGAACAAATTTCTAATATCATTAGCATTAAAGAACAATATGACAAGGTTTTAGAGATGTTGGAAAAGTCTAGTTTGGATAGACAACATTAAATGAAGATGCAAAGTGAATAGTTTGCCTTCAAAAAATTTAAAGAAGAAAATAAAATTTTGGTACCAAGACTTAAATTCTATTTCTGATCCAAGAATCTAAGTCATTACTTAAGCTGAATAAGAAAGAATTATTTGAAAAAGAGCGCAACAACAAGAAGTACCACCGCTATATAATGATTTTGGCTAGTATTTTCATGATATTGGTAGATCTGGAAGTGATTTACTAGATTATTAAATTATTATAAGCTTTGAGTGTTATTTTTAATGTTTAATTTTAGTTATCTAATGTTTGTTTAATATTTAGTTCTAGAGTTGTAATCTAATATGTCTTTTTTTTTGAGAAATATAATCTAATGTTTAGTGTTATGTTTAATGTTTGTTTTAGTGTTTAATGTAATGTAGTCTTAATGTTTAAATGAAAATGTCATTTGTAATGAATGTTGTTTTTAATGTAAAACTATTTAAATTTGTACTAAATTGTTAAAAACAGTATGTCTATAGAATGAGAAATTGGTGCAAGAAATAGGTTTGGTTGGAGATGCCCTAATACCTTGAGATTTATGCCAACTCACTACTTTATTCTTCATTTTCAAAGCATTATATACTATTTTCCCTTACCATTAAAAACGCACTGTTAACCAATATAAAAAGATTTATTTACCCTTATAATATTGTTAAATTTATTAATTTTAGTATATAAATTTTGTACCAAAATTTATTTATTTCTTGTAATGTTTGTATTTTATTTATATTATCAACAAAAATTAACTAATTAAAATTTAAATAATTGATCCGATTTAGATCTAAATTTAAGTCAAAATCTACCAACTTAACTTAACAAATTTAAGAGTTCAAAAGAAAAAAATCCCAACAACAATTAAAAAAAACATATATTAAAATCACTAAATATTAAAAATAGGGCATCATTGCACTTATCTCCATCATTACCATTTGCCACTCTTCACCACCATCATCGATGTTTCTTTTAGCTACTACCATGAAAAGTGTTTCTTTATTCACCACTGGACAAACTTGATACTTTCTTCATGAGCAGGTTCTGTCTTTTTATCAGCAATAGTTTCTTAGCCATCAATGTCAATAATGGTTTCTTTTAATCACTACCGTCAGTAATGTTTTTTGCCAACTACCATAATTAGTTAAATATATCCAAATCCAAATACAACTTAGTTAAATATACCCAATTACTAGAGTAGGAGTTGTATTAGCAATAATTTTTTTTTATTAAAACTGTGTTATAGTTGTTGTTATAGCGGTAGTCTTTTTCTTTGAAAGGCATTTTTATCTTTGAAAGGTATCACCATTGGTTTTTTTACTATTTTTTTATCTTCTTATTGTTATCCTTTAAAGGCATAATTATTGTTATTGTTTGTGCCATATTTAAATGTTTTGAAGTATGCTAAGGACTAACCCATTTTGATTTAATTAAAATTTTAAAACCCAAAATAAATGAAAAGCTCAGCCATACAGTTTAATGACTAAGACAGAAGAAGATTATACAAGATACGACTAATTACAGCTTGGTGACAAAGCAAGAAAATACTAGAAGCAGCAGGTGGCTTAGGGAAAAAGAGTGTCACCGGAGTTATAAAGAAATATTTTTAAAACAAAAAGAAATCTTTATATTATATCATAGTAAAATATGTTCATACAATTATTCAAATACAAAACCTCTGGCAATAACAATATAAAATACTACAACAAGACATATTACTTATGAGTAACCTGTTTCTTGTTTTTGGTTTTGAGGCGAATTGGTTCCATAATGATCTTTTTGTTTTATTTTCGAGGGACATGACAACTTTATTGATTAGGGAAAAATGATTAGTCTTAGGAGGAATGAGACATTTTTTTTATTTTTTGGAGTTACCACTTGAATTTTAGAAAATTAGGAAAAGAGAAACACAACATCGGGTCACTCGGCGAGTATTGCCCCCTGCAGAGATTTTTGAGTTCAGGAGATCGTATCTACTTTTTTAACTATTTATCATTTTATGATGTTCGATGTATAGCTACCGTAATACCTTAGTTTTGGAAATGATAGTTTGTATAGCATTCACATAATTCATCGATAGTGCAAGATAATAAAGCTGAATATATTACTGGTAAATTGCTTTCGTAATAAAATACATGATGAATCTAATTTAGATATGATGAATCTGCAAGGTAAATATGACCATTCACACAGGTTGCTCGATCATATGAATAATGGGATAAGAAATTGACTCTCACTCACTTAAAAGAGTAAGCAAAATGTAGATGATCATGCATGTTCATAGTGATTATTTATGCTATAATGATATATGATGATAATATAGAGGATGCATGATGTCATCACTAGACCAGAAACATGATGACTCTATTCCAAGATATGAACTTTTCACATTATTGATATTTATGATGTGATTTCATGTTTTAGAACTAGAGGATTTAGAATGATGATATGAAATGAGCATAATAAAGTATAGTTTATTCATATAGCATGCAAAATTGCCAGTCTTATCACACAAGCACAATAATATTCCCAAATACTAGCAATAATAAAATAAAATGCAATACAATAAAATAAATGTGCCAAAATGATTGTATGGTCCTTAGATTCAACTGAGCTTGTGTAGGTTTTAAAGCTTTAGCTTCAAGGGATTATCAAGCTTTCCTCATCTAGAAGTTCAAAATGACAATAGAATGATGATAGTTTGTATACCTTTGAAGCGTGCTTTGATAAAGATGGGGCTTGGTTTAGTGGAAAAGAGATCTAATCACCTAAAAAAAAGCAGTGGGAGAGCAAAAACTATCTAGAAAAGGGTTTCCAACGCCTTTAATTGGACAGATATTTAAGTGTTTGTGTGTTTCCACTTGCTCCCCCCTCAAAATGGGGTGTTGAGGTGTCTATTTATAGTGAAGAATGTGTGGAATAGAGGGGTACACATGTGCACGCCTAGGACTAAGCGCATGACCATATGAAGTGCACATGGTCATGCGTTGAGCTCGTGGCTGCGCACAAATGTGTGTGCTCAAGCTCTCTTTTGTGTGTTATGCGCTCTAGCTGGGGCTTACACAAGCTTTTCTGAGGTTGGTTCCTAAGGTTTTTAGGCCTTTTGAATGTGTTTTTGAAGTCCATTTTGTCAAATTCAACTTTAATTTTAGTGTGTGTGATGAGTGTGAAAAATGCATTTCTTTAAGTAGTCTTTGTGTTAGGAAAAATGCAATTTCAGTTAAGTTTGTGTTTCTTTTATTCAGTTTTTATTTAGTTGAGTACTTAATGAATGTCTTGTGTGTTTATTTATTTTTATGTATTAGTTGGTTTATTTTTGGTTAATTTTTAGGTATTTAGGGAAGTCAAAGAACAGTAGAGGAAGGTTACATGGGATCTGTGGGCACTTGAAGTGGGCTAAAAAATCAATGGAGGTCAATATGCAATAATGCTAAAGAAGTGATGTGCACGGCGATGCGCAAAATGCACACGGTCGTGTGACCTGGTGATTGGGAAATTTGGAGTTGAATTTAATTGCTAACTTATGAGGGACAAGATGGAGATTTTGCATGGCTGTAACCCTAGGGTTGGTAATTAGGGTTTTATAAGAGGGTAGCCACCAGAAACAAGGGGGAGAGAGAGATATTATTCATCATTTTTTGAGAGACATTTTTTTAGAGTAGTTTTGAAAAATAAGGATTTTTCTTGCTTATGTTAGTTTGGAGATTGGAGAATAATAATTGAAGAACATCAAGCTTCCTATTGAACAGGGGGTTTCTTCTATTCAATTATGTTTATTTGTTCTAAATTTTGATTTAATGATGATGTCTATTTTCTTTTATTCTCCTTCTTTGTCTCTTACAATTAACATGAGTAGCTAAATTCTTAGTTAGGGTTCTTATTGCAAATCAACCATGGGCTAATCATAATTAAACCTAAGCCATTAATCTAGATCCTTTGGTTGTTGTTGAACTTAATGTCTTTTTAGGATTGATCACCTTTTGATTGAATATACACAATAAAACTTGATCGAGAGATGAGTTGTATTGGATTTAAACAATAACCTGTTAGATTCTTTCTTAGTTAAGAAACACTTAAGCAACTAATATTGATTAAGGGTTGGTGCTTAAACTGGGTTAACTAGACACTTAGTAGGCGAGAGCTTTAAATCTAAAAATGTTAATTTACTTGGTTAATCATAGGGTTGTCTTAGGAGGAAAGCCTATGATTCTTAAGAAACCCTCAAATTGGATTAAGGTTAGGTGTGGCTTAGCAATTAATTGATCTTAAATAAAGGTTGAATTGGTAACAAGAACCCTAGCTCTCTAAAGTGATTGTTATTTCATTGTGATTTTTGTGTTTTATCTTAGTTTAATTTTTAGTTTAATTCAAAATACTTTTTTTTGTAGCACAACTAGTATCACTATAGTTAATCTGTAATCTCTGTGGGATCGATATTTAATTACTACTTGTATGAATCCGTATACTTGCGGAGACCCATCAGTGTGACATATAAGATTGTTTATGGCTTTACACGTACTTCTAAG
The DNA here is from genome assembly GCA_947683625.1 of Mallotus nudiflorus. NCBI lineage: Eukaryota > Viridiplantae > Streptophyta > Magnoliopsida > Malpighiales > Euphorbiaceae > Mallotus > Mallotus nudiflorus. The sequence goes on from CANTUR010000239.1 coordinate 338,185, forward strand.
TGACAAATGTTGATCCTTGGTTATATTGGACCATTCTAAGATCACTTCTAGAGGTTTTGTAGCCTTTTGAACGTGTTTTTAAAGTCCATTTTATCAAAATTGATTTTTATTTTTTATTGAAGTTGGGTCCAGTCTAACGAAATGAACACTAGCCTAACAAGCTAAGTGTTCCGAGAAAGGAATTCTCAAAATAAGCTTCTCATTGTTTTGATAGTTGGTATTTGATAAGGTTGGAGCATAACTTAATGGCTAGGTGATCGATTTTGCACACTGGTGGGGTCAATTAGTTTTTTAAGGTTACACACTTCAAAGGTGTTACGAATGAGCAAACTCTAGTCATCTTGAAGGTTAACTTCATCAATGGACCTTTTTAGGGATAGTCAAATTTAAGGTATGGCAATTTCCCCTTGCTTTATATGTGTTGCATGGCCACCTAGCACTAGTGTCAATACACATGAAGCAAATGCAAAGATTAAAAAAATCATTTTCTAAAGAGAGAGGTACTTATCGAAGTGCCGTGTTATTGTGATTTGATTGTTGGGATATTGCCACTATAACCTTTTTAGGTGTCAGGTGAATAGACAAATACTGCCACTATAACCTCTTTAGATGTCAGGCAAATAGATAGATATTGCCACTATAACCTCTTAAGGTGTTGGGCAAATAGATAAATACTGCCACTATAACCTCTTCATGTGTCAGGCGAATAAACTTCCACTATAACCTCTTCGAGTATTAGGCAAACAAATAGATACTACCACTATAACCTCTTTAAGTGTCAGGCAAAAACATAAATCCTACCACTATAACCTCTTCAGGTGTCAGGCGAACAGAATCATGCTGCTATAACCCCTTTAGGTGTCAGGCGAACATATAAATATTACCACTATAACCTCTTCAAGTGTCAGGGGAACAAACTACCACTATAACCTCTCTAGGTGTCAGGCGAACAGATTATTATGATCATTATGATTGATGTAATGTGTTCTTTTCTTTTATTCCTATTTGGTGATGATACGATGATGACATAGGGATGAAGCAGTGATGATGTAGTAATGATGATGTCATTACTTATGGTGTTGCAAATGTTATTTTGATGATTTCGAGCAGGGCATCCTTTCGATGATTCTTCCCTATTTTCTTCTTTCTGGAGGTGTTAAGTTTTTTAAAGTGGTTAGGCCAAACATGGTGTCTTTAGACAGATGTAGTCCTCATTAGTGTACTTTTATATGGGTTTAGTGCATATCTTATGTTCAGATGGAGGTTTAGGACCAGAGAAATTAGTGTGTAAAGTCTCAGAGGGCGCATACAATTGTACAGTAGCGTGTGAAGGGGGGGAAATGCATGTGGTCATGTGTTGAGCGCGTGGCCACCCTCCTCCCCCTCTTTTGTCTACTTAAGACATTCATTTTTTAGGTTTGGGGAAGCTTCTTCTGGCCTTCTCTTAGTGTTTTTCATCTTTTCTTAACCCTTTTTGAGTTTTGGGTATTTTTTGCTTTGTGTTTATGCTTTTGAATTTTTGTTTTTCTTTGCATAAGATGGAGTTTCCCAATATTCCAGAGGGTCTAGATGATATCTTTTTGGATGTGGAGGGTGACTTCACAAAGGCCATTAGATTTGGGACTTCCATTGTGGGGACTAGCACTGATGGTCCATCTAGCGCTTAGGGTCCTCAGCTGTCTAGGCTTTCTCAAGGAGACCTGATTCCCGTGGTTCACATTCTGAAGACTCACGCTTGGGCTCATCATCATCACTAGGTAGGTCCTCTTTTATCCTCTGTCTTTTATTTTATTGTCTAGGCTGCCTTGATGTTTGTTAACTTTTACTATATTTGTTATTCTTTTAATTGAGGTTACCATAGCTATAGTTTTGTAGCTCTTACTATGACTATTAATTTGCAATTTTATTATAAGTGTTGATAATCTGATAGCTCTTGCTTTATTTTCTTATTATGATTGTTTGTTAGTGCTTGCCATGATGCTTTTCTTTTCGATTTTTTTATTATTCTTGTTAAATAGAAAAATTAAAAAAAGGATGTGTTAGTATTTATTAATTATGTGAATGTTTGATAGCATACCTATTATTTACAGCCTCGTAGGTTCGTTACTGTGTTGCCTGGTAGTTTCAACAGGGTCAGCATGTATTATTAGGGTCTTCTATTATGTGTGAAGCAAATGATTACCGGGAAGGGCTTTGACGGGGTTGTTATTGCATTATCTTATGACTTATATGCGTCGAGCCAAATTCCTATATATGCAATGATAGAGTGATGGATGGACATGATGCATACTTTCCATGTGCCTGTTAGGGAGATGACCATCACTCCTTTGGAATTTATTGCTATTACGGGCTTGCACTTTTCTGGAGAGCCCATTCCTTTTAGTGAGGAGGAGTGCTCTTCTGCGATGGCAAGGAGGTGCCTTACTATGGAGTTGCTTGGGGTGGCAACTCTTATAAAGTTTGGTTGCCCATACCTCACTCGTTACACTAAGTTTTTTCTTCCATGCGAATAATGTACAATGACGGTCTTTGTTTTAGTAAAGTGGTTGGCTCACTACTTTTTATTCTACTTGTTGAGTACTGTCATCTTCTTGATTGGGTATGGGTAGTATGCGATTGCTTCCTCTTTTGAGGGATCTAGATGGCTTATCAAGGTATTGCTGGGGTACTGTCGCTTTTGCCCACATGTACTCGACCTTGATGCAGTATTCAAGGTGGCTCAAGGATTTGCGGATGCTTATTCATGCTGGATGTGAGTAGGAGTTCTTGTGTCTATTCCTTTTGCTTTTTTTCTTTAGTTTGTTATTTTTGAATTCCTAGTTCTGACAGATCTAGGCTTACGAGTTTGGGGTTCTCCCTTATCTGATCGTTAAGCATTTCCTAGAGGAAGGCTTTCCTTGTTATTCTTGCTGGATCAAGAGGACTACTGATTTGATTATGGATTATGTAGTGGCTCGAGACTAAATGGGCAAATTGTCCCTTGATCAGGTATGTCTAACTCCTGTTGTGTTGGTTGTTTCTTTTTTAGAGACTCCTTGTTCATTCTTTCCTATTGAGTAGATCTTCCTTCGTTGGTGGGTGGCGAGGACACATTGGATGATAAAGATAACGATTATATGGCAGCTGATGGAGAGACAAGTGTTGCTCTCCGGCCTTACTGGCAGAGTGTGGTATTTAGGTAAGCGAATCCATCATTAGTGGGATGGTCCGTTTGTCAGAAGTGTCTTTGTTCCTCCCCTTGGTGACATGTTTTGGGGCTATGAGCTTAGTGGTGACGAGCTTGCTGCTACCATGATGGGATACTCCTTTGAGAGTCTCTTAGAGTGTGTAGGCTTACTTTATGCTAATGTGGTGATCCCTCAGTTGATTAACGCTACGGCTAGTGGCACTTTTCCTCCACCTCCACCTCCTCAAGTAGATGTGTCTCATCCTATTGATTCAAGGACCGGGCCATCACGTGGATCATCGAGAGTTGCTTCCTTTGATCTGATAGGCTTTTATTCCTATTTTGTACAAGCATGTAACAAAATTTGTTAATAATATATTGTAATTGACATGAGTTATGAGAGCTTATCTATAGTGGTGAGGATCTCATCGAAAGAGATTTGGGTCCTATTTTAAGGAGAATGAGGGCACATTCTGTACTGAGGTGACTGCTTATGCTAGCGGTGTGGCTTCTGGCAGTACTATTTTTTAGGACTTAACAGTTCAACCATCCTTGGCTTTGCTTAGGAAGAATATCTTTGGTAGAGTAGTGCATTTTGATTTGCCTTGCCCTAGTTTTCCTTAATCGGGTGTTGCTCCCCTTGATGCTATGCATGTTCATGTTTTATTTCACTTATTTTGCCTTTGTTTCATTTACTTGGTGAGTGGTGATTGTCTTATTTGCTTGCTTTTATAGATTTTTGTCTCCTCTAATCAATATTGGTATACCGTTGCAAGGAGTGTATAGCAATGCTTTTTAGAGTTTATGATAACTCAGAGCGTATGCCTTCTTTATTATACCTATTTATTTTATGCACATGTTTTATATATGCGTGTATGATATGCAGTATATCATGAAGGCTGAATACTATTACTCTAGCCATGAATGGGAGCTGGAGCGCATAGCTATCATGAATGGGAGTGGGAGCCCAGATCAGATAAAAGAGATGCTTGAGCAAGATTGGTGCTTGCTCTTGATGGCAGCCACGACTGATGTTGTTATTTTAGGAGTTAGGTGTAGGACTTTGGCCGGTGGTTTGCTTTGTTCTTTATCTTCCTGAGGTTATGGACTTTGGGTGTTGTATCTGGACATTTGTCCCACATGTGCTATATAATACTTATATGATGATGACTGTATATGCTTCTTGTTGTGTATTATTGATGATGTTTGCCATTGCTCTTGCCTGCCTCTTTTGTTTTTTTCTTTTTTGCCTAAGGCATCTCCTTTCGGAGCTTTTCGCACTTAGCTGGGTTTTCTTTTTCTTCCCTTTTTTGCCTAGGGTGTCTCCTCTCGAAGCTCTTCACACCTAGCTGGGCCTTTTCTTTTGAGGCTTTGATGATAGTGGTTGATCTCGAAGAGAGAGTTAAGAATTATGGTTATGTAATGAAAGAAAATACAAAGCATGCTTGATGCAATTCATGATAATAAAATGTGTTGCATTTTTCAAAGACTTTTTGCATAAATTGGCAATCTTCTCATTTTGTTAAAGTCATTTAAGAAAAGCATAGGTGCATTCATACAAATTTTGAACTCGAGGTTATCCTTGTATTTAACTAGCCTTCTCAGGTTTTTTAGTTAAGCATTTTCTCTCTTTCCCTAACTTTTGCCTAGGTTGCCCATGTAGGGTTTTCAATCTAACGGGAAGTCCCTAACTTTTGCTTGAGCTGCCATTTTAAGGTTTTCAACTCAGCAGGATTTTTTTTGCTTTAGATGTAGTACTTTTTCAAGTGATCTGTATTGACAGGTTCAAAGAATTTTTTACCTTTAAAATCCATTAGCTTGACTGCTCCTTTTGATAAGACATGTTTGATCAAGTAAGACCCTTCCTAGTTTAGTATGAATTTCCCTCTCGAGTCTGAAACATTCGACCTTATTTGCTTTACCACCCAGTCTCTTTCTTTCACACTCTTGTGTTTCACTTTTTTATTGAAGGTTTTGGCTAGCCGAGTTTGATACAACTGTGTATGGTATAGAGCTTTAAGCCTTCAACTGTCTAAGAGGGTGAGATTATAATGGCTCTATTGAGCCATTATACTTTCGGCAGTTTAAATTTGACTGCTACTTAAAGAGACTTGATTTATGTTTCAACTGGAAGCATTGCTTTTTATCCATATACTAGTGAAAAAGGAGTTACTCTGGTTGAAGTCCTAACTGTTGTTCGGTAACCCCATATGGCATATGGCAATTTGTCTACTCAATCTTGGTAAGTTTGAGTCATTTTTAACAAAATCTTCTTAATGTGCTTGTTTGCAGCTTCAATAGCCTCATTTGCTTGTGGTCAATAAGGAGAAGATTTGTGATGTTCCACCTTATAACTTCTTAGCAGCTCTTTAACTTCCCCTTGGAATTAAACACCGTTGTTAGAGATGATGTGATGGGGGATTCCATATCGACAGAATAAATTTCTTTTGGTGAGTTTGGCCATTTACTTGGCTTTTATCCTTGCAAATGATTATGCTTTGACCTACTTTATGAAGTAATCCATTGCCACTAAGATAAACCTATGTCTGTTCGAGGCTGTCGGGTGGATTTTCCTAATAATGTCTAGTCCCCATACTGTGAAGGGCCATGGAGAGGAGATGTAGTGCAATTCTATTGTGGAAGGTGGCTGTCATTCCTATAGATCTGACACTTGTGGCATTTCTTTATAAATTTGATACAGTCTTTCATCATCGTTATCCAGAAGAACCCTTGTTTGATAAGTTTCATAGCTAGGATTGCTCCATTCATATGCAGACCACAAACACCCTCATGTACTTCTTCTATTGCTTTTACAGCCTTAGTTTTATCTAGACATCGGAGTTGTAAACCATTTGAGGTTCTTCTATATAGCACACCTTAGTGTGATGTGAATTTTGATGCTAATCGTTGAATGACTGCTTTGTCTCTTTTATTTGCTTGATCAGGATAGGCTCATTCCTTCAAATATCTCTAGATGTTGCAGACCAGGATTTTTCAGCTATTTTTATCTTCGCTATTTTGTAGTTCTTATGACAAGGTTATCCCAATCTGAGTAGAATAAAAGGCTTTATGGGCATTTTGGATGGTCATTCCCACACTGATGTTAAGGAAGCAAGTGCATCTGCCATCTTATTATGATTCCTGGGTAGATGAATGAATATGCATTTTTAGAAGGACATAGTAAGTAGCCTTAAGTGATTCAATTAAGGCTTTAAGTGTTGCTCTTTCAATTCCCACTCTTTTATGGCATGGTTGATTACTAGCATCGAATCTTTGAAGATTTCAACTTCTGGAACATTGAGGGATAGTAGTGCTTTTATTCTGAGTGCATGCCTTATATTCTACTTCATTATTTTTGACTCTAAATTCAAGCTTTTTGGCCATTGGTACTAGTTCACCTTCTAAGGATTGTAATATGACACTGACTCCTGTGCTGAACTGATTGATCGCTCCATTAAAGTACATTGGCCATTCTTGGATTTTGATGGCTAAACTAAGGTCATCTTATAAGTTTAGTTGGATTTCTTATGAGTTTGGAATGGGGTTAAGAGCTAGAAATTCAGCTAATGCTCTTCCTTTTACCGCCTTCTTTGTTAGATACTACATATCAAATTTTGTTAGCAGCACAAGCCACTTGGCAAGTTTTTCCACTAGAGAGGGAGCTTTGTAGAGGTACTTCATTAGGTCCATTTTAGACACAACTTAAATTCTGTAGAACTAAAAGTAATGTATGATTTTCTTCATTACCCATACCATTGACAGGTATATCTATTCGACTTGGCTGTACTTCTCCTCATACTGCAACATCTTCTTGCTTAAGTAATAGACTGTGTGTTCTACTTTCATTTCTCCTACTTGATCTAACATTGCACCAATTGCATTTTCTTTGATAGCTAGATATAGGATTAAAGGAATCCTTAATTTAGGTGATCTTAGAATCAGTGGGTTGGCTAGGTAGTTCTTGATCTTGTCGAATGCTAGCTGTCACTATTCATTCCATTCAATTGGCTGATATTTTTTGAGTACCTTGGATTAGTTCACACACCGTTGTCAACTTGGCAATGAATCTGTTGATGAACTGTAGTTTCTCTATAAACCTTCTAACTTCTGATTTCTTTCTCTATTCTTGGCACTGACATCTCTCTTATCGCTTTTGCTTTGTCTAGATCCATTTTAATCCTATTATGACTAACAACATACCCCAACATCTTTCTTGAAGTGACTCTGAATATGCATTTCTTTGGATTAAGCCTGATACTGTACTTTTTAACTCTTTTAAGGAATTTTTTGAGGTTCGATGGATGTTATTCCCTAGTTTTTGAATTGATCATCATGTCATCGATGTATACCTCTACTTCTTTGTGTATTATGTCATAGAACAGTGTGGTTGCCATTCTCTAGTAAGTTGCTCTCGTATTCTTTAGTCCGAAAGGCATTACTCTATAGCAATAAGTACCCCATTTCGTTATGAAAGCTATCTTTGCTTTGTCAATAATGGTCATTAGGATTTGATTATACTTAGAGAATCCATCCATGAAGGAGTACATTGCACATGTGGCAGTGCTGTCAACCAATATATATATATGAGGTAGTAGGAAATCATCTTTCAGGCAAGCCTTATTCAGATCTCTGTAGTTGATGCAGATTATAACCCTTTTGTCTTTCTTTAGTACTGGCACCACATTTGCTAACCATTTCAGATAGTTTACTACCTCTAGGAATTTTGTCTTTATCTACTTTTTGATTTCTTCTTTTACTAGCTGAGCCTATTTTGATATAAGTTATCTTAATTTTTGCTTTATCGATTTGCACCCATTTTTGGTAGGAATAAAGTGTTGAGCAATGTCTCTTTCAATAATAGGCATATCATTATACGTCCTGGCAAATACTTTTGAATAGTTTATTAATTTCTCTCCTCTTTTCAGGGGTAACATCTTTCAAAATATGTAGAATGCGTGGTTCAAATTCCATGCCAATGTTAAATGAGTCAGTGCATATGGAATGAATGTCAAATATGCTAATACTTTGATCAATATAATGCACACTACCATCAGGAAAGGAATCAAACAAGTAAGAAAAATTTGATTTCATTGTATTAACTTTAGAGTTCATTACATCATCAGTTTTAAATAAAGAAAAAGTACAAAGATAATCATTAACAATGTCTTCAAATAAGATGTCGTTGATGCTTGATTCAAGGATGGCAGCAGCTTGAGCATAATTGATAGTCTCACTCCCAAATTCTAGCTTTAGATTTCTCATCAACTCATTGATGTCAATCTCAGAGACCATATCTAGTGAGTTCTTTCCTTTAAGGGTGTCATTGAAGATCTCAAATCCTAATTTCTCAATTCCATTGCTCACCCACTTCTCAACTTATCTTTGGTAGACTTAGGTTGAGCTTTTAGCCATAAAAGAGATTGACTTCCTAGCCCTAGTGTCCTCTTTAGGATTATACCTTAGACCATATATATTGGTATGTACTTAGAAGTCAAAGAATTCTGTGACCCCAATGTCCCTTCCTCCTAATCCTATTCTAGGTAGACATTGCATCGTCTTCATCATAGCAGTAACTTTGGGATTGACATGACTGTCACTGATTATAAAAACCCAAAATCCTGGTGGGACCATATTCAAACAGGCAATAATGTTATTTATTTCAGCAGGGATGTTAATGATCTTTCCATTTAGAGGGAACTTGATCTTTGGATGCACAGTAGAGGGTATACCCCTAGTGGGTGGAACCAAGGTCTTCCTAGTAGTAGGGTAAAATTTGGAGGGATGTCCAAAATAGTAAATTCTATTACTGATTTGATATTACCTATTATGACTACTACTTTGAAGGTGTCAATGATTAGCTTCTTTGAATCATCATAGGCTCGTATGATCATATTAGATTCTTCCAGGTTTTCAACATTCATCCTGAACTTATGTAGCAACCTCAAGGAGCAAATATTAATGGTAGATCTATCATCTACCATAACACATAGAGTCTTCTTAGATATGATAATTACTTGTATAAAGAGAGGATGGTTATGGACCCTTCCCTCGAGGGGCAAATCTTCATCTGAAAAGGTGATTGCATTGGAGAGAGCTTTCATTAGAGAGGCTATCATCTTGCAAGGTGAGACATTAGTGGCAATCTTTGCCTCATCTAGTGCTTTGACAAGGGCATCCTTGTGCTTCTTGAAGGCCATGAGTACATCCTAAATATTGGCTTGTGCTTGAGTCTTCTTAAGCTATTTGAGGACAGTGTCTTCCTCTTTGACTAGAGCTTGATCACTTGTTACTTCTTTTCCTTTAAAGGGATCTTTTTCTTTCTCAAGAGGTTGATATACCCACCCATTATGAGTTACATACTTGACTGCTATGAGGGCTTCTTAACTACTTACTTATCTACTTTTGTACTACATTTTTGGTCCCAGACAATGATTTCAGGATCATTAGAGTTATACCATATATCGATCCCCATGACTTGCAGGTTCTAAAGCTGAATAGTACTGACCACCACATCTTTGTTGTCAAATTCTTCTCCCTATCTTAAGGGTACTATGTCTTCTAAGTGTGTGTGGGTAGCAGGAGGTATTGTGTACTTGACTTTGTAGTTGAACTTCTCAGATGGTTGGCCCAGTAAATCCTATACTTCATGGTCACTACTGGGATTTTTGTCTGTGTCTGCTTGTGAGTAAGGGCAATCAATCATTTCACTATTCATAGGGAGAGCTATATCCCTGGCTCTTTATGGCATTATTAAATGAGGAAGGAATTTTTGGGGCATCAAAATATATTTAAAGGTAGAAGGGCATTGTTCATCTTCACTAGAGTTATGAGGTTCAAGAATGAGACTCAAAAGTTTATCTTCTGAGGGTTTATCTTAGGTTTCTTAGACGTTTTGGATTGATTATTCAACAAGATTTATTGGTAGATTGGAGAAAATCATGCTGATGGTTGGTGGAGGCATGTTTTGATAGTTTGGGAGTGGATAGGTCTTGATACTGGGTTTTTTTTTGGGTCGTTGATTTTCCCAGAGTCAATGAGGTTTTGGATTGCATTCTTGAGGGTTTTGCATATATCAATGGTATAACCAGGCATTTGGTGAAAGTGGTAGAATAAGTTTTAGTTAATCTAAAGGGGTGGTGGGTTTGGAAGAGGCATGGGTTTTTGAGGCTGCAGAAGGTTCTTTTTTGTTGGAGACTCTAGAATACTTTGGATAATGGGAGGTTAAAGTTTAAGAACTTTCTCAGTGGTTTGATGGCTTTGATGGATGGTGAACTATGGGTGTCGGGTTGGATCATGTTTATTTCTGCGGCTTAAGTAAAGGTGTTTTGGATGTTTGGTTAAGTGTTATGACAGAAGGTATTCTTGGCTTGCTGAGGTTCCTCATCCTCACTTCTAATCCTAGCCTGATGGAGAGATCTGAAGTCATAATAATGAGTAAAGATCATATGTTTTCTAAAGTATAGTAGTGCCCCTTTGATTATTAGCTCTATTTATTCATATTCTAGATGACGGTTTCTCAATTTTACTGCATTTCCCCACCATCTTATGACATAATTAGAGAAAGCTTCACCGGGTTTCTCCTTTGTGGTCTCAATATCTCTTTGAGTAATGTCTAGTTGAGTGTTGTATTCATACTGCTTAATAAACTTCTGAGTTAGCAGTAGTGTAGACGGCAGGGTTTAGTGCGTGTCCAAGATTTTAGCAATCGCGACACTGTTTGAGCTCAGGGCTCTAGAGAACACACTAACCACTATCATAAAGACATGGCGTGGAGATGAGGAGTCGCCACCTAGGGTAATAACTGGGACAAATCGAAAAGATGGTACTTGATTCCCTAAAAGAAAGCTAGCACCACAACCAGGAGATTCTGGATATGGAATACTAACTTCTTTCAGTCTCTATGAATTACTTTATGAATTATTATCTTATTCTCTATTTACATGCAATTTCATATAAACCCAAAACAATCAACTCCAAGGCAAACTAGTCATGAAATATACAAATAAATAATGCATTCAATCACATAACCCCTAAGTTAGTCTAATCTACATGGATTTTTAAATAAATGAGTTAAATCTACATGTTTTAATGTATAAGTGAACCTAATGATCTAATTCCTTTTGATTTTAATTAAATGAATCTATGTCTATGTATTTTAAAAAAATGGGCCTAATTCTACAAATTATGGAATATTTAAATTAATGGGCCTAATTCTACATGTTTTAATTAAATAGTGATCTTAGATCTACAAATAATGAAAAAGAGTTTAAATTAAATGGGCTAAGTCTAAATTAATCAAATTGAGTTACGTGGGCCTATGTCTAATTGACTAGATGAGCCTAAGGATATTTCTAACCTAAAATCTAATTAATTATGGACCTAAAAATATATTTTAATTAATTAAACCTAATTAATTATTAAGTGATATGGGCTAAAAGAATTACCTAAACTTAAATAAATAAATCAAGACCTAAAGTGGGCTTAAGGCCCAAAACACACAAAAATAATAAATAAACCTAAAAACAAATAAAAACATAAAAGAAACAATTAAATAAGATCAAACAAATAACTAAATTTATTCCTTACTAAAACCCTAATTTTTATTAACATGCAACCTAAATTAATCTACTTCTTCCATTGATTTTAAATGATTACCAAATTGAAACCTAATTTTTCTAACCAATTAAAAAATCATACAACCACACACATAATTTTATTACTATTCCCATTATTGGGGTTATTACATTAGTTCCTAAAACAATTAATAAAATAACAATAAATAATAAAATAAAAATAAAAATAAAAAATAAAACCCTAGAAACTAAGTCTCTACGGAGCTTTGTTCATAATCTTCTGCAATCTTCTAATGAAATTCATCTCCCTCACATGATCACCATGCGTTTTCCTCTATAATCACTATAAAACATAAAATAAAATAATAATTAATGAATAAAGTATGATAAAATAATAAGAATAATAATGTAAAATAATAATAATAAATAAATAAATAAAAGAATAATAGAAGAATATGATATGCTTATAGATGATTTAGGGTGCTCCTCAGATTGATAATTCACAGTTCTTCACAAATCTTCGAATTTTTCTCCTTCAAGTTCTTTACGAGTCTTGAATTGATTGTTGAATTAAAAGAATTTTTTAAAAACAAATAAGAAGAATAAAATCACGTTTTTCTTCCTTTCTCTTCTCCTTCTTTCTTTTCCTTTCTACGCCCCTTTTTCTCTCCCTAGGCTTTTTCTCCCTTTTTTCCACTACTCCTCCCTTTCTTTTTATAGTAGAACCAGGAGGTCTAACCCTAATCCTAATGTGATTCTAATTCCTAAAGTGTATTTAGGAATTTTAAACCAATTAGGAATGAATTAATTAAGAAGCTTAAACCAATTTGGATTGAATTAATTAGGAAGTTTAAACAAATTAAAACACTAAATTGAGAGTAGTTTAGAAATAGGAAAACGGAAGAATTCAATTCCAACCGGGATTGTGTAATTCCGATTAGAATTATACAATCCCGATTAGAATTGTTGTAATTCTGATTGAAATTATGGAATTCCGATACACTTTTTTTAACATTTAATTTCAAAAAGGCCCCCAAAAAAATTTAAATTTTGCAATTAGGTCCTAAAAAAAATTTGCAATTTAGTCCCTGAAAACATTAAATCCTTCCTTTAAAAGCCCTTAGAATTTTTTAAGGATTAAGTTTCGAAGACATTTTCATCACTGGAGTCCTTTGTTACATCCATAACATATCATCCCAAAATTGGGTGTCTACAAGTAGCCAATTGCTTTTAATTTCATCTTCAAAGTTAATGAACCATGGCCTCGGTCCTTCCTCTGATGATGTAAAGAAGAATTGAACAATCTAAGATTCTATAAGCTTTGTAGTAGCCATGAAGGTAGCATATTACCTTAGATGGACCCTTGGATCCTCTGTTCCATCGAACTTAGTAAAGTTTGGTAGTTTAAAATCATTTAGAAGTGGCTCATCTTTGAATAGTGCCATGTCAATAAAGCTTTTGGAGCCATGAGTCCCTTTGTCTTTGAAGGTGACTTCCAATTGATCCATTCTATTAGCCAATAATTTGACCTCCCTGTTGATTTAGGCTTGGTCATGTCAGTAATTTTTATAGCTTTTGATGCATTTATAAGATCCTAGTAGTAGTCATCATCATCATCAACTTGAACTGGAGTGCGAATTCCCTTTGCTTGATCTATCCTCAGGTGGATAAATGCGAAAGTTTCATTTAGTGGTGTTCTATTCCCATCTTAGGCACTTTTGGCTTTGATTTGGGGCCTGATATATCCTCGGGTGGATAAATGTGAAAGTCTCATTTAGTGGTGTTCTATTCCCATCTCAAGCACTTTTGGCTTTGATTTGGGCTTGGAGGATTTTGGTTTTGGTACCATCAACGAGTAGTTTTTAGATCCCCTCTCCTAGCCTATTTTCAAATTATTGATAAGAAGTATCTTCTTGGTCATTCATGTTGGATGTATAATTCTTATACATTTATTAAGGTTAGCTAAGTGAATGATGCATGATGTGTGCCTGTAAAAGAAACGGGTAAGCATGTATGCATGGAGTGGATGCAAAATCCTATGATGAAAGATGATTATTCCTATAAGAAATAGTGGTTAGTATGTGCTTATTTACATGTATGTTATGTATACATGATTAAAGCTGACAAGTTTTTCCTACACGGTGAACCAACTAATCACAAGCAAACTCTCACTTTTGACCTTATTTCTTCATGAGGTTATTCAGTCTCTTTCTTAGGTAGGTTTTGAACCTTTAGTTATCGGGGAACTATGGTTCCGCTCTCAAAACTAGGTTATTTCAATTTATATTGATCAGAACTAAAAGGTAAACTAAGGAACAATACTAAAATTTGCTTGAGGTAACCACATGATGTCAATGTGAAGGTCAATTATCAGGCTTCAAATGATGTCCATAGTCTGCATGTGCTCATATGCATAAAACTAAGGTTAATCAGAGGGAGCTTGAGTTTTTGCCCCCATATCAATATTCAAATTATTTACTGGGGGTCATGAAAGTATTATTTGATAGTTTACAGTTTGATTTTGCCAATATAAAGGTCCACAATCTAGTTGGATTCCTAACCTATTGATTTGATATGATAAGGATAAATGGATGATGTCTCATAGGTTCTGTCATGAAGGGATATCGTTATTTGTTAGTTTACATAGAGTATTCAAGCTGAGGTACATAATTCTTATCATTCCCAATGCTTTAGGCTCACATTAAGTAGATTAGAATCACGTTGGTACTAAGCATGAATATTCTATAAAAACTAACATTATGATGTCATTCAATGATAGACATTGGGGGAGTTATGTCATTTTATGAATATCAGTTCAGATGGATAGCATTAGGACAGGGATAGCCTGCACAACTTAGTAGAATCCTAGTGGATGTTACTACTAGTTTATTTATACAAGCCAAGCCAGGGTAAAAGGCTAAGGGTTCCTTTAGCAATAATGCCCCCATATGACTAGGGTTACAGACTCTGGTCAATGAGTCTAGCATTATTTTAATAACTTGGTCGCCCCCTTTAAGACTTGGGTTACAGACTCTAGTCAGATGAGTTCGGTGAATGCACAAGTAAAGACTAAAGGTGATAATAACTTATCTTCATCACCCCATGACTCGAGTGGAATCATGGTAGCAATGTCATTTAGTATTATTGAGGCTTTTAAGGACCAATGGTGCATATGTGATGTGTAGTGCAAATGCAGTGGTGAGGAGCTCTATACGATTGAGTATTGCATAATGAGAAATAGTTATTTTCGAGTTCATCTCTCTTACTTAAAAGTCCTTAGTGGAGTTGCCATTGTGAGCAACCAATTTCTTATTTTCAGTTTCAAGACAAATTGGTTCCATAAGGGTCTTTTTGTTTTATTTCTGAGGGACATGGCAACTTTACCAAATAGGAACAAATTATTGGTCTTGGGAGGAATGAGATACTTTTTTGATTTTATGGAGTCGCCACCCCGATTTTTAGAAAATTGAGAAAAGAAAGGGACAACATCATATCACTCAATGAGTATTACCCCCAGTAGAGATTTCTGAGTTTAGGAGATCGCATCTATTTTTTGACTATTTCTCATTATATGATGTTCAATGTATAACTACCATAACACCCTAGTTTTGGTAATGACAGTTTGTATAACATTCACACAATTGGTCAGATAGTGGAAGATAATAAAGCTAAAGGTATTACTATTACATCGCTTTCCTAATAAAATACATATAAAGGAAAAAAAGGATTGCGGAAAAATAAACCTAATTTAGATATGAAGAATCTACAAGGTAAATACAACCATTCACATAGCTTGCTCGATTATATGAACAATGGGATAAGCAATGGACACTCAATTACTTGAAAGAGAGTAAGCAAAATGTAGATGATCATGCATGGTTGCAGTGACTATTTATGCTATGATGATATATAATGATAATATAGGGGATGCATGATGTCATCATTAGACTGGAAATATGATGACTCTATTCCAGGATATGAACTTTTCGCATTATTGATATTTATGATGTGTTTTCATGTTTTGAAACTAGAGGATGCAGAATGATTATATGAAATGAGCATAATAAAGCATAGATTATTCATATAGCATGCAAAATTACTAGTCTCATCACACAAGCACAACAATATTCCCAAATGCTGGCGACAATAAAATAAAATGGAATGCGATAAAATAAACATGCTAAAATGATTATGTAGTCCTCAGATTTGACTGAGCTTATGTGGGTTTTGAAGCTTTAGCTTTGAGGGATTGTTAAGCTTTCCTCATCGAGAGGTTCAAAATGACAATAAAATGATGCTAGTTTGTATACCTTTGAAGCGTGCTTTGATAAAGATGAGACTTGGTTTGATGGAAAAGAGATCTAATCACCTAAAAAAAAGTAGTAGGAGAGTAAAAACTATTTGAAAAGGGGTTTCCAACACCTTCGATCAGATAGATTTTTTATTGTGTGTGTGTTTCCACTTGCTTCCCCTCAAAATATGGTATGGAGGTGTCTATTTATAGTGAAAAATGTGTAGAATAGTGGGGTATAGGCGTGGTCACGTGCGCATCCCTTGGACAAAGGATGTGACCACACAAAGTGCACAAGGCCGTTTTTTCATACATTACACGCTCCAACCGGGGCTTATATGGGCTTTTTCAAGGTTGGTCCCTAGGGTTTTTATGCCTTTTGAACGCATTTCTGAAGTTTGTTTTGTCAAATTCGGCCAAAATTTTAGCATGTGACACTTAGGGGTGTTTATGGCTTTATGTGTACCTCTAAGCGACATGCACTGATCCTCGAGTTGTGTTGGAACATTTCGGGACCACTTTTAGAGATTTTGGAGCCTTTCATACATGTTTTCGAAGTCCATTTTATCAAAATCGATTTCCAATGTTTCACGAAGTTGGGTCCCGGTCTAATAAAATGAACACTAGCCTAAGCTAAGTGTTCCGAGAAATGAATTCTCGAATAAGCTTCTCATTGTTCTAACAATTCATATTTCATAAAGTTAAAGCATAACTTAAGGGCTTAGTGATCAATTTTTCACACTGGTGGGGTCGGTTAGTTTTTTATGGTTACAAACTTCAGAGGTGTTATGAATGAGAAGACCCTAGTCATCTAAGAGGTTCATTTCATCATTGGACCTTTTTGGGGACAGTTAAATTTGAGGTATGACACTACTACTGCAACGTCTAATAATACAAAGAGTGATAGTTTAAAATTTACATAAGTCAGCCGGTGAAGAAAGGGTCTGGCGAAGAGGACTACTATAAGAGGTCTGATGAAAAAAAACCTAAAAAATAATTAAGCAAGGTCAGACCTCATTGAGTGAATTATTATTATATATATACATGCAACCTAAGCATACAAGCAATCGAGTATCAATATAATATTTATATATTTATATTTATGTAATTTATACACGCACTTCAAGCAGATGATTAAAAAAAATTTCATATAAGTACACTAATAGAAGTTAAATGGAGGATCAGAGTAGAACCCTAAAATATTTTGCAACCTCAAACATTGAACCTTACTAGCCAACAGGCTCACTTAAATCCAAAATATTTCTCTTCTTAAATTTGATAGTGAATTGGCCCTGAGACACTAGGTAAACCGAGTTTTCATAATCACACCACTCTCTAACCACAAATCTCAATAATCAATTTAACCATATCTCATATCAATAAAAATTTCATAGGCTAGTATCTAGCATATTACTACGTAACAATCATAGTATAACCCACTAGGTAGCACGTTCTACAACTATCCTCCAAATAACATTTCATAAATAAAATAATAAAATCATATAAACTATGAACAACATCCAAATTACACAAATAAATATTCACCTTTATATATATACAAACATATATATACTAAAAACAACAATTAACATTTAATGCAACATAGCATAAATAAATTCATATTTATTAAAAAATATGGATGCCAATAATATTTTCTACATGCAATGCATATATATAATAATAACTCACAGGTGGAATGCGCTTCTTTAAGATAACTCGACTGGCCTTGTCCTGTAGGCCTCGGTCTTGGTGCGGCTATAGAAAAATAATAATAATAATAAAAGAATAAATAGGATAAAAATCATAATCTTATATATTCTAGATTTCTAAGAAAAGACTCGATCTAAGACATGACTCTAATAACTCAAAACTAAACATATATCTAATATCACATTTTATGAGAAATCTACTGAAAATTCGACAGAGTCTCTTTTGTAAAACGAACATCTCTCTACTAAACGTAGAGTCATTCCTGCACGAAAACACACTTCAAAAAATTCCCAAGCTCAACATCTCAGTTTGGGCCTTTGAACTACAATTCACGCCCAACTGAGAACCAATATCACAAAATATATAATAAAATAATATAATTTCTCAAATCACCAAAATATATCATAAAAATATTAAAGAAATTTATTTTCCAAATAAATAATAAAATTCTAGTTCATAAATGATAATTGCCAATAAAATCCATTAATGGAATAAATTTTTCGTTATACAAATAAATTAGCATAAATTGTAATTAATTATTAAAATCACTTATTATTATCATAAAAATAATAAAATGCTCATTTAGGCTCAAAAGATAACAAATAAATTTATTTTTATATATTTCCCAAAATAACTACTAAATAATTAATAAATGGAAAATAATTATAAAAAATTATTTTTACACTTTTATTAACCAAAATAGTTTAAAACAGAATAACTAACAACAACTTTGACTTAAAATTAAATAATTTATTAATTTCCAACAATTTCTCAAAAATACATATTTATACATAACCTTAAAAAATTTATATCTCAAATTCTATATATAATTTCATAAAACTTTCTTCACAAAGTTTAATCTATAAAATTAATAGAATTTATTAAAAATATAAAATTTTTCGAGCCGGAACAGTTGCATGAACAGTAACCCCGAGCTCGAAAAATTTGAAAAAATCATAGAAATAAATAAAAGTCACCATTAGCAAGATCACAACCTCAATTGCATTTAATCTCAAAGAAAATATATCTAATTAAATCAAATTCAAACTCAATTTAAATAAAAAAATCAAATACTTAAATACTCAAAATCAAAGTTATTACTGGCTTGGATCGAAGCAATTGATGGAGGGGTTTAGAAGCTCGGAGGGAGGGGAGTTGTTTGAGACCAATGACGGTGGTTGGAGTGGTTAGAATCATCACTAACAAGCCTCTCCTTAAATCGATAACAACAGAAACAAGAGGAAGAAGAAGAAAGGAAGGTTGCCGGTGGTTGGAGGTATTGGCAGCGACGTCAAGTAGAGGTGGCGGCGTGGTGGCTAACTGGCACGGTAGTGGTGGTTGGTACTTGTCAGCACCCAATTTCAATATGCAATTGTGCATGAATGCGACGAAAGCCTTTATGATGATAATATAATAAAAAATTGACCTTCAGTGTTAAATTTCACGATTTCAAGGACTAAATTGTAATATTTTTTGGGTTTAATTGTAAAAATTTAAATTTTATAGGGGTATATTTAAAAATATGCAACCAGTATTATATAATGCTAATCAACATTACATAATGCCAATCGACATT